>NW_026847882.1:37324214-37565468 GCF_025583915.1 Anolis sagrei ordinatus | reverse complement strand
CTGCTCCCATCCCTGACAGAAAACCAAGTCCAATGTGTGTCCAGCACAATGGGTGGGGCCAGATATCTGTTGTATCATTTTATGCTTAAATAGATTAATACATTTTATGTCTTTGTATATGAGCAGGAATATTCAGACATATCCCATTCTATCTGGCATGTCTAGTTGAAGGGCAGTTGTAAGGACAAAAAAAAAAAGAGAATCCTAAATGGGAGTTTATGATATTCCCATAGGGCATATGGCAAAGAAAATGATTAATTATGCCTCTTATTTTCAATTTTCATTTTTTTGTAAAATTATAAGTTGTTTGTATAGCACTGTTTTGTATGCAATGCCATTTGCTATCATACTACTGTAGTATGTACATACTACATACTACATACTATCGTACCACCATAGAGAATGTCCTCCATAACAGAACCAAGTTACATCCACCCACACATTTCCTTATGGACCTGTTGGATATAGTTTTAGAGAAAAATTATTTCCGTTTTCAAAATCAATTTTACTTTCAGGTCTTTGGTGTGGCAATGGGCAGTCCATTGGCCCCCTCAATTGCCAATTTATTTATGGCAAATTTAGAGAACACTGTATTATTAAATCCATCTTTAAATATGTATCACACCAATATTATATATTATGGACGATTTATTGATGACATATTCATGGTATTTAAATCAACCGAGGCCACAGTAGGTTTCTCTAATTGGATCAACACCATACATACGTCTATTAAGTTCACCAGTCATTTCAACCTGTCACATATTAATTTTCTGGATGTTACAGTCTATAAAGATCACAATAAACTTTTAGTCAAGAACTTTAGAAAACCCACAGATAAAAATTCTTATCTTCATTACAACAGCTTCCACCACTTTAGTTTAAAAACCAATCTTCCATTTTCACAGCTCCTCAGACTTAAACGGAACTCAAGCACCAAGGAACAGTTTATTCAGGAAAGTGTCACTTTAAGCCATGAGTTCAGAAATAGAGGCTACCCCAAACATGTAATAAGGAAAGCATTAACCAAAGCTGATAAAATAGATAGGACTACCTTACTGAAAGAATGCCCCAAACCCACAAAAAATCAAATTATTTGGACACAAGAACTATCGCACTATTCCAAACAGATTACCCGAATCATCAAAAAGCACTGGCATCTTCTTCAAGATATTCCAGGTTGCCAAAAACCACCCATTTTCGGTAATAGGCGTACTAAAAATATAAGAGACTTGTTAATCCATACAGATTTAACCACATCTACTACTACACCTAAAAGCACTTTGAGAGGCCATTACCCTTGTGGACGCTGTAAATGTTGTCCGCAATCATGGAAAACTAAGGAGGTACACAACTATAGGAACAAAGTGGGCACCACGCTCAAACATTTTTCCAATTGTAACAGCAGTAATCTTATCTACCTTCTAACATGTGACTGTGGTTTATGGTATATTGGAAAAACAACAAGACCTCTGAGAATTAGAATTTCTGAACATAAATCTAGAATAAAATGTTTATCTATGGAGTCCCTCCTATATTCACACTTTACACAACACAAACATTCATCCAATTCCCTCAAATTTTGTGCTCTGGAATGCATCACACCAAAACCCCATATGAATTTGGAAGAAATATTATCCCAAAGGGAAATGTTCTGGATCTTTAAGTTGAAAACCCTTTCCCCTCAAGGACTTAACGAGTCACTTAATTTGAGCTGTTTCCTTTAAGTTTCTGATTACTCTTTATAAACCTGTGGATGACCCTTCAGAATTACTCGCAGTGTGAATTTACTTCTAGCAGAGTCACTTTTTGTATTAGCTACTTGGCATGATGTGAGTATATGTTATATGTTTGATGTATCCATTATCTTCACTACTGTAATTGTGCTGGAAAATACTTGTTACTCTATGTGATGTTATGTTTTGTTATAGATAAGAGTCTAGAGTTGCTGAATTTATCAACTCCTGAGGAAGGGGATTACTTTCCCCGAAACAGGGTACAAAAATACCCGGGCACCCCTGTTGAATGCCATTGGGACTTTTCTTTGAAGACTTATTTTGAGAAGCAGTGCTCCATTTTTCACTGGACTTGAGTTGGATCTTTTCCATGAAGATTGTTTTGAGAGTGACGCTTCATCTTCATTATTGTCTTCAGCTTACATATAGCCTCATGACTCTATACTTACTTTGTTTATATGACTTTTTGCATTGAATGTATCCCTGAAGCCTATACACAGTGGAATCCCTATCCAAACCCAGAACGGTTACGTTTGAGAGCGGTTGCTCCTTTTGATTTCTGTGTACCACTGAATTGAGCTTTGTACTGGGGATTTTGGTAAATAGAATATTATATGTTTTCTTGATAATACACTTTGACATTACGCATAGATTGTTTTGTGTTTGTACTGATATCTTACAAGTACTCTGGGATATTGTGTAGTAATCTCTCCAACTGACCTTCTCTTCCTTTTTGGAAACAGACGGAGAACCCTCTCACCAAAATATCTCCTCCTTCTGTGATTGCCCGGCCTCTCAGTTGACATCTCAGCCATGGGGAGGGCTGTTTCTGAGACTCCAAGTGGGGAGGGGAGAGCAGGCGTGCCCAGCACATGGCAGCATGGTGCGCATGTGCAGGACAGCACATGAGATGGGAGGGAGTCTCACACCAGTGAGTCCCTTCAACACAGGGGTCAAAGTATCTGCGCAACATGGGACTGACATCATCAATGGGCTTCAAGAGGCTCTTTGATTGTAGGTGAACTATAAATCCCAGCAACTGCAACTCCCAAATGCCAAGGTCTATTTTCTCCAAACCCCACCAGTGTTCATATTTGGGCATATTGAGTATTCGTGCCAAGTTTGGTCCTGATCCATCATTGTTTGAGTCCACAGTGTTCTCTGGAGGTAGGTGAACTACAACTCCAAAACTCAAGGTCAATGCCCACCACAAGCTTCCAGTATTTTCTGTTGATCATGTGAGTTCTGTATGGGAAGTTTGGCCCAATTCTATCGTTGGTGGAGTTCAGAATGCTCTTTGAATGTTGGTTAACAATAAATCCCAGCAATTACGACTCCCAAATGACAAAATCAATTTCCCCCAATCCCACCAGTATTTAAATTTGGGCATAGTGAGTATTTGTGCCAAATTTGTTCCAGTGAATGCAAATACATCCTGCATATCAGATATTTACATTACGATTCATAACAGTAGCAAAATTACATTTATGAAATAGCAACGAAAATAATGTTATGGTTGTGGGTCACCACAACATGAGGAACTGTATTAAGGGGTCTCGGTATTAGGAAGGTGGAGAACCACTGTTCTAGAAGCTGGCATTAATACATTCATCTGTAGCTAGGGCAGTAATGTCTTCTGAACATTGAACTATTGTCGTTGTTTGCCTTCAAGTCATTTTGACCAATTGTAAACCCTACTGTTCAGAGAGGCTGTGCCTTTGTCTTCCTCTGAGGTTGAGGTGCAATAACAGCACTTCAAGCCCAAGTGAATACATAGCCAACATACCTTCGACCTGTGAAATTATTAGTGCTCATTTGGGTTACTGGAGCCCCCAGTGGGTAAACCGCTGGGCTGCTAAACTTGTTGGCAGAAAGGTCCCAGGTTCAAATCTGGGGAGCAGCGTGAGCTTTCACTGTCAACCCCAGCTTCTGCCAACCTAGCAGTTTGATGCAAATGTGAGTAGATGTCAATAGGTACTGCTAAATGTCAATAGGTACCGCTCCAGGAGGAAGGTAACGGCGTTCCATGCAGTCATGCCAGCCACATGACCTTGGAGGTGTCTATGGACAACGCCGGCTCTTCGGCTTAGAAATGGCGATGAGCACCAACCCCCAGAGTTTGACTCAATTAGACTTAATGTCAGGGGAAAACCTTTACCTTTTACTGTTAATGTTACTATTATTTATTATTTATTTAAAACATTTATATATGTTTATATATAAAACATTTATATACTTTATATATAAATCTTCCATGGAGATTAAGACAAGGAACAATGGTTTCAAACTACAAGAAAGGAGATTCCATCTTAACATGAGGAAGAACTTCCTAACTGTGAGAGCCGTTCAGCAGTGGAACTCTCTGCCCTGGAGTGCTTCCTTCTTTGGAAGCTTTTAAACAGAGGCTGGATGGCCATCTGTCAGGTGTGATTTGAATGCAATATTCCTGCTTCTTGGCAGGGGGTTGGACTGGATGGCCTATGAGGTCTCTTCCAACTCTTTGATTCTATGATTCTATGATTCTCACCCAGAAGGGGACTCAGGGCAGAGCACAGCATATATATGGCAAACATTCAATGCCAGGACACAAATTCTTATATACATACATAAACATTAAAAACATTTATCAAAATATTAAAATACACCATTTAAAACTGTCCTAGTCATTCACGTCAAATCTAATTGGCCTGGTAATCTTTCCTATTGCTGCTTTATTGCCCTGTCCTGAAAGTTTGGTCCAAAACCAAGTTTCTAAAGGCCAGGCGAGAGGGGGCCAACCTGATCTCAACAGGAAGGGAGTTCCATAGCCAGGGAGCAATCACCGAGAAGGCTCTGTTTCTCGTCCCCACCAATCGTGCCTGTGAAAATGGTGGAACGGAAAGCAGGGCCTCCTCGGAGAATCTTAATCTCATAGGGAGAGACGTGTTCAGACAGGTAATTTGGGCTGGGGCCATTTATAGGCCAAAGCCAGCACTTTGAATTGTGCCTAGTAACAAACTGGCAGCCAGTGGAGCTGGAGTAACAAGGGCGTTGTATGCTCCCTGTATGCCACCCCAGTTGTTAACCTGGCTGCCTCTCGTTGAACTATTTGAAGCTTCTGAGCAGTCTTCAAAGGCAACCCCACGTAGAGTGCGTTGCAGTAGTCTATCCTAGATGCCCCTAACTATAGAGCCCACCTCCAGCTAATGGCAACCCTGTCATCTGCAGGTTTGAGACATGCAGTATCTTGCAAACAGTATGTGACTTGCATTTTGACTGAGGGAAAATATATTTACGAAGCCATGGAAGAAAATAAACACCAGGAACATCTGTTTGTTAAGCAAGAACCATAAGAACCTGCAGCGTAATCAGTTTAGCCTATATTGCAAACTTTGCCAGACTAACGCAGAAAGATTCGTTGCAATCTCTTTTTTTCCAACAGAACTGACTTTAATTACTCTGTGGTGCTTTCTGCCAAGCTCAGCAAGCTAGGATTCCCATGAATTGGCTTCTGTTTTACACGTCTCTGTGCGTATTTAGAACAAAAACAAAATCCGGAGGGGAGACTGGCAGACAGCATTAGCATAAGTTATTTCCAAAGTGTAGCCAACACCTTCGGAATATTTCATCTCTAGGCAGGAAGGTCTGAAGTTTGGAGCCCGGCCCTGGAGTTTCAGAGCATCTTCGTAAGTTTGGCAGGATCTTCCTTCTTGTGCCATATGCTTTGCAGACATATGTGGAGAGCATAGGAACCAGAGAGGGGCAAGACTCCATTAGTTTTCTAGGGATGGATAGAGAAAGAAGAAAATTCCCTCCTACTGAGTCAGGCCATCACTTCATCTAGTTTAGTATTGTCTGGCCCGAATAGTGGATTTCAGGCAGGGGTCCCTTCCCAGCTTTACTCAGAGATGCTTTGCACACAACTGGCAATGTTCTGCATGCAGAGAAGGCACTTAAATCCAGTTTTGGCCCATTGCAATATGTAATATCTCTACCACTAATGGTGGAGACCATCTTCAACTTGCCTATTCATCAGAGTGCCATTGTAGTCCTATAGTTCCAATTCCAACTGGTTGCACTTATTCCAAAGTGCCCTAAAGTAACTGCTCCATTTAGGTCCTAGTATGCCTCGTCTCTAGAGATGAAAGAGCAGATTATAGGTCCATGTTCAGAGCACTTCACATATGCTGTTGCTCCATCTGCTGTCAGTACATTTATGTGTTCCCACATATCTATTGCTGACATGCATGTGAGCACTGATGAATCGATTTATTCATAGCGTGTCCTATGTTTTAGGACTTTTTCGCATAAGGTTGACATAGAGCAATTACTACATGACAAATGCACCTTTGGTTTGGGTTTGACATGTGCTATCATGTCTATGTGAGCATTGATGAATCGATTTATTCATAGCGTGTCCTCCTATGTTTTAGGACTTTTTCACATGAGGTTGACATAGAGCAATTACTACATGACAAATGCACCTTTGGTTTGGGTTTGACATGTGCCATCATGTCTATCCTATAGTTTCATTGTGCTTGAATTCACTCATGAGAAAAGCTCGCCAATCTATATAAATAAAAATGTAATGTTTGTTTGTGGTATTAACATAACCCAAAAACCAATGGGTGAATTGACACCAAATTTGGACACAATACACCTGTCAGGCCAATGAGCGACCATCACTCATAAAAACACTGAAAAACATAGGAGAAGAGACTTTAAAATCCAAAAAAACACATTACAACTCGTGCAAAACCACATATATACCCAAATACACATATACACAAAGATATACACAAAGATAGGGAGCCCCTGGTGGCGCAGTGGGTTAAAGTGCTGAGCTGCTGAGCTTGTTGACCAAAGTGTCGCAGGTTCGAAGCCGGGGAACGGCATGAGCTTCCACTGTCAGGCCCAGCTTCTGCCAACCTAGCAGTTTGAAAACATGCAAATGTGAGTAGATCAATAGGTACTGCTCCGGCGGGAAGGTAACGGCACTCCATGCAGTCATGCTGGCCACATGACCTTGGAGATGTCTACGGACAACGCCGGCTCTTTGGCTTAGAAATGGAGATGAGCACCACACTCCAGAGTCAGACACGACTGGACTTCATGTCGGAGGAAAACCTTTACCTATACACAAAGATATACACACATATATGCACACACAAAACACATATATACAGAAAGGGGGAAGGAATGAAGGAGAGAAGGAGAGAAAGGAGAGAAGGACTGATATAAAGAAAGGTAGAGAAGGGAGGAAGGAGAGAAGGAAATAAAAAGTGAAAGAAGGAAGGAAAGAGAGGGAAGGAGGGACAAAAGGAAGGAAAGAGACAAAGAGGAAGGGAAGTAAGGAAGGAAAGAGACAAGGAAGGATGGAACCAAAGAGCAAAGGAAGCGAGGAAAGGAAGAAAGAAGAAGGGAAAGTGGAAGGGCAAGAAAAAGAGGGAAGGAAGGAGAGAAAGAAAGGAGATAAAGAGGGAGGGAAGGTTGACTCCAGCAACGTGTGGCACGTACAGCTAGTGAATAATATTGGTGTTGACTTGCCACTCTTTCTTGTGCAATAGTTTCCAGTGTTGTGAAATGGAGGGACATCTTGCAAGAATGCCCAAAACTACACAACTGTGAAATTGCAGAAAAATAGAAAAAGTGCAGCACACAAGAACTGAGACAGATAGGAAGGCAGAGTGTACAGAAGACTGATTATTAGAATTCACAGCACTGTCACTTCAGCATTGTGAATTGTGTTTTCCTACCAATTTTTTTTTTTTGTGCAGACAAGTGTTGGGGCCAAAAAACAAATAGAAATGCCACAAAATCATCAGAAAGGTACCCCAAACACTAATAATCATATCCAATGGAAAGTAAACTTCGGAAATTATTCATTCTTCCTAGCAGCAAAGAAATGTGAAATGTCATTTCTTTAGATTGCTGTGAGTTTTCCAGGCTGTATGGCCATGTTCCAAAAGCATTTTCTCCTGATATTTTGCTCACATATATGGCAGGCATCCTCAAAGACTGAGGGGTCAACCTCTGAGGATGCCTGGCATAGATGTGGGTGAAATGTCAGGAGAGAATGCTTCTGGAACATGGCCATGACAGCCCGGAAAACTCACAGCAACCCAGTGATTCTGGCCACAAAAGCCTTTGACAAGACATAGTCACGTCTTTAGTTTTGCCCAGCTGGTCTCCTCTCACCTCACTGCATGCAGCTCTCTTCGAAGAGCATTCATCAGCATTAGTATCTGAACAGACTTCATCAGCCACCAAGCAACTAGGAGAGGATACGGCCCTCTCATTTGGACGTTCTCGATGTTTAATTGCCATGCCATGGAATTCAGCTCCGGCTTCTTTAGTTAATAACAGCCCTATTGCTGCAGACTCTGGCATCTTCTGAGCACACATCCTGAACTGGAGACGGCATCAACATTTAATGACAGATGAATCGGGTCATGCTTGTAATTTCAGACAGCGGTCTGTCAGGGGACATGCTGATGGAGGGAGCATTTTGTTCTAATTTAAGCAATCTTCTGCTTGGGAAGCATCTGGAAGTACTGATGCTACTATAATATGCTTTGTCTGTCTTGAAATGTCCCACTTCATATGTTTTCCTCCTCCTAATTAAAAAAAGAGAGCGAGACTGCAGCAAAGAACTGTAACACTTACAAAGAAATATATAAATGTACAAAGCAGACCATCTGTTGGGAGAAAGGCGAGACAAACTTTCTGTCTGGAAAACACAAATGCTGTCAGGTAGCGTTGGCCACCAAGGAGGATGGTTGAAAGCAAGAAAGCTGCCAGGGAATGGCTGAGAGATTTGTGTAGAGCTGTCTCTAGACCCCAGGTGCCTAATTAGGTCATTGTCTCATATTTAACAACTGCTGGTAATGAAGCAGTCTTTTTTGTCTCTTGGTCACTCAGTGAATGGTGGTAATAGATTTTCAGTTGTGGTTCCCTCCACCTGTCATCCTCCAATCTGCCTCCCCCCCTTTGTTCTGAATTCTCCAACTCTAGAGGGTGAGTTATTATAGGATTTTTGTTTCTTAAGCAGATTGGGTAATTTGATTTAGCCTGATTGCTTCTAGCCAGAAGGTAGATGCACAAGAGAACAGAATGTGAGCCTTGGAAACACAAACACTGGGAGGGAAGGGGGAAAAGTAGATACATAGAACCCCTGGAGAATCTGCAAGTTGCAGCAAATTGTGACAAGCTACTGCTCTATTAACTGAGCAAAAAATTGCACACAGTTCTTTACCCTTGCTAGGAGCTGACTCCACCAAATCTGGAGTATTTTAGACCATTGTCTTCCCTCTAGAGGTGACCCATGACAACAGGAGACTCAGGACCAGGACCTGGTAAATCTGGAACCAGAATCTGTACAGCTATGGAAACAGTTACTCAGTCTAAGAGGAAGGCAGTTGCAAACCTTGCCAACAAAACCTTCTGATGGAGTCTCCATAAGTCAAAGTTGATTATAAGGCACACAGCAGCTGCAGCAAAACAACACCAACACAGTAACACCAACAGCTTTATGCATGAACTTGGCCATAATGAATTAAGCATGAGAGCCATTTCACAGTTTGCTATTCCATGCATACAACTGCAGACTGCAGAGGTTTGCTGGGGATACTACACTGGCTCTGAACATCATGCAAATATGAAAAGAGCTAATCCGTTCTCCAGCTCTGTCCCTCTGTTCATGTACCCAACTTTCCTTGAATTTAAATCTCATTCTATAGGAACAGAAGAGGGCTGAGAAAGTGGGACTGTGTCTGTGTCACTAAGATAAAGGCAACTCTCCTCTTAGTTGCTGCAGAAATATATGATGATCCAGGTTAATGTGGTTCAAGAAGAAACAGAATTTCCTCCAGAGCTCCCAGGAAGACCCAGAATGATCCTGGAGTTTTAGAGGTGTAGACAATTGATCAGGCTAAATATTATTATTATTATTATTATTATTATTATTATTATTATTATTATGTCAGTAAAATAATAATAATAATAATAATAATTGAATTGCCGACGACAGATCCCAAATGTAGACTCTGCAAGGAAGCAGATGAAACAATAGATCACATCCTCAGTTGCTGCAAGAAGATCGCTCAGACAGACTTCAAGCAGAGGCACAACACCATTGCTCAGATGATGCATTGGAACTTGTGCCACAAATACCATCTGCCTGCGACAAAGAACTGGTGGGATCACAAGCTGGAAAAAGTTACAGAGAATGAACATGCCAAACTCCTCTGGGACTTCCAGATTCAGACAGACAGAGTTTTGGAGCATAATACTCCTGACCCCACGATTGTGTTAAAAAACAATGTATGAATCGTTGATGTCACAATCCCAGGTGACAGCAGGATTGCAGAGAAACAGCTGGAAAAGCTGACACGATATAAGGATTTAAAGATTGAACTGCAAAGACTCTGGCACAAGCCAGTCAAGGTGGTCCCAGTGGTGATCGGCACACTGGGTGCAGTGCCTAAAGACCTTGGCCTGCACTTAAACACAATCAGTACTGACAAAATTACCATCTGCCAGTTGCAAAAGGCCACCTTACTGGGATCTGCATGCATGATTCGCTGATACATCACACAGTCCTAGACACTTGGGAAGTGTCCAACGTGTGATCCAATACAACAGCCAGCAGAGTGTCTGCTGTGGACTCATTTTGTCGTGTTTCAAATAATAATAATAATAATAATAAACACAAAAATACTATGGGACTTTCAAATCCAGACTGAGAAAGTTTTGGAACACAATAAACCAGACATCACAATTGTGGAAAAGAAAAAAGTTGGGATTATTAATGTCGCCATACCGGGTAACAGTCGCATTGAGGAAAAACAACAGGAAAAACTCAGCCGTTATCAGGACCTCAAAATTGAATTGCAAAGGCTCTGGCATAAACCAGAACAGGTGGTCCCAGTGGTCGTTGGCACACTGGGTGCCGTGCCAAAAGATCTCAGCTGGCATTTGGAAACAAAAATCATGATCTGTCAACTGCAAAAAGCCACCTGACTTGGATCTGCGTGCATCATTCAAAAATATATCACACAGTCCCAGACGCTTGCGAAGTTCAGCTTGTGATTTTGTGCTACAAAATCCAGCATATAGATCTTGTTTGCTGTGACATAATGTGTTTTTGTGTCAGTAACATAATAATAATAATAATAATTATTATTATTATTATTATTATTATTATTATTACCCCGCCACCATCTCCCCAAAGGGGACTCAGGGTGGCTCACATGAGGCCAAGCCCAAAAATACAATACAGCAAAATAAAATACAAAACAACAAAAAAATTACATCACGATAGAATACATAATGTAACAAGATAAAATAAGCAATGCAAAATTACATCATAGAAAGTCAGAAACAACGGGCAGGCCAAATGCACAAGATAAAATGATAAAACCCTGGATGAGATAGGAGTGGGAAAAAAGTGTATTTGTGAGGGAGTGTATTTATGAGGGAGTAGCCCAAAAAAGACAATCAATGGGGTTGGGCCTTTGTTAGGGACGGGGGAAAGTGCATCATGAGGACAACACAGTAGATGGAATAAACAAAAATGGGATGTATGGTCACTCTCCAAAGGCACTTCGGAAAAGCCAAGTTTTCAAATCCTTCTTAAAGGCTGCTAGGGTGGGGACTTGCCTAATCTCACTAGGTTGCGAGTTCCAAAGTGGGGGGCCACGGTGGAGAATCCATTGTTCAGTAGACCAACGGCAGCATTACTGGCCACAAGTGGCTCCTTATCAGAGACTTGCTAGTCATTTCTGGTGAGATCACATCAGAATGCCCAACGATGTGACCCGGAGCTGCTTATTGCCGGCAATGTGGCGGCAAAAAAAGCCAATGGAATTTTGGCCTGCATCAATAGGAGCATAGTGTCTAGATCTAGGTAAGTAATGCTACCCCTCTATTCTGCTTTGGTTAGACCACACCTGGAATATTGTGTCCAATTCTGGGCACCACAATTCAAGAGAGATATTGACAAGCTGGAATGTGTCCAGAGGAGGGCGACTAAAATGATCAAGGGACTGGAGAACAAGCCCTATGAGGAGCGGCTTAAGGAGCTGGGCATGTTTAGCCTGAATAAGAGAAGGCTGAGAGGTGATGTGATAGCCATGTATAAATATGTGAGAGGAAGCCACAGGGAGGAGGGAGCAAGCTTGTTTTCTGCTTCCCTGGAGACTAGGACGCGAAACAATGGCTTCAAACTACAAGAAAGGAGATTCCATCTGAATATGAGGAAGAACTTCCTGATTGTGAGAGCCGTTCAGCAGTGGAACTCTCTGCCCCGGAGTGTGGTGGAGGCTCCTTCTTTGGAAGCTTTTAAACAGAGGCTGGATGGCCATCTGTCAGGGGTGATTTGAATGCAATATTCCTGCTTCTTGGCAGGGGGTTGGACTGGATGGCCCATGAGGTCTCTTCCAACTCTAGGATTCTATGATTCTATGATTCTAATGCAGTAGATGTGGTCCCAGTGTGCTCTCAACTTGGCCATTCGTTAGAACAACCAAAAGGCTCTGGAGATGCTCCAAGACTTCATTAGGGCAATTAAAGAGCAGTTTACCCTGGATTAATCAGGTAAGTGTAGACACTGTCTTTGTTTCATTAACAGCAAGAGTTTAATCAATCAGAGCAGACTATCTCATGTTGCCATCCATGTGCCAGTTTCCACCTGTGTGCTTCTTTAATGAATTGTATACCCTCCAAAAGACACACCGAGCCAAGTGCTGTGCTGCTGCAAACACCAGTAAATTCTATGATTTTGAGGGACTTTTCTGAGCTGCACAAATTGAGGATGTGACCTCCCATCTTTAATGCTCACACAGATGTTTTGACCCCGTGGAACAATCATTGCTCACCAGGAGAAGAAAAATCCGGTTTCTTTGGCTTATGCGCTCAGGCGCTAGACGGAGGATGAAAGTGCGCTTGTGGCTTCTTTGTGTGGGGTCTCGGGGCACGGAAGCTCATTCCTTTGTTGCCGGAGCTGATGCTTAAAAATAATAGTCACTTTTATCTGCACGGTCACAGGCAGGTCTGCCTTTCGGAATTCGTATAAGCCTCCTCAATAGAGATGGGGGTCTAAGTAGGATTTAAATGTGACACCAAGACTTTGTAGCTTCGGGGGGAAGGAAGCCTTTTGGAACATTAGGTGGGGGGAACTGACATCATTCCTCCAGCTTAACAGTTTCCCCGTTGTGGATGCAGGCCCACTCTGCTCCGAGTCCCTTCAGGGAGATAGGCCGGGGTATAAATAAAGTATTATTATTATTTTACTAACACAAAAACACAGTATGTCACAGCAAAAGATATATATATGCTGGATTTCATATCACAAAATCACAAGTCAAACATTTCCCAAGCGTCTAGGACTGTGTGATGTATTTTGGAATTATGTGTGCAGATCCAAGTCAGGTGGTCTTTTGCAGTTGACAGATCATGATTTTGTCAATTTTTATTGTTTCCAAATGCCGGCTGAGATCTTTTGGCACAGCACCCAGTGTGCCGATGACCACTGGGACCACCTGGACTGGTTTATTCAATCAGACCCTTTTCAGTTCGATTTTGAGCTCCTGATAATAGCTGAGTTTTTCTTGTTGTTTTTCCTCAATGCGACTGTCACCTGGTATGGTGACATCAATAATCCAGACTTTTTTCTTTTCCACAATCGTGATGTCTGGTGTATTATGTTCCAAAACTTTTTCAGCCTGGATTCGAAAGTCCCACAGTATTTTTGTGTGTTCATTTTCCACTGCCTTTGTAGGTTTATGATCCCACCAGTTCTTTACTACTAACAATAATAAATAATAACACTTTATTTGTACCCCACTATCATCTCCCCAAGGGACTCGGTGCAGCTTACATGAGGCCGAGCCCAAACACAACAATACAAGCAATAGTCACAACAATACAAGCAATTAAAATAAAGAACATAGACAATAACATACAACATTATCAGTAAGACAACATACAATTAAAACTATGGAAAGGCCAAATGTAAAATTAAAATTGGAAATAGTGCTGAAGCATAGACAAAAAGGTGATAGTGGCGTTTGTGGAAAGACATACGAGCAGACCTAAAAATGTAAAGTGCTTTGGAGGACAAAGTGCTATGGGATCATTATTCCAGGAAGGCACACTGGAACAACCACGTCTTCAAGCTCCTCCTAAAGACTGCCAGGGTTGGGGCCTGCCTGATGCCCTTAGGGAGTGAGATACTGGCAGGTGGTCCTTGTGACATAAGTTCCAGTGAATCATTTGGGCCACAGAGCTGTGCCTCTGTTTGTAGTCCGTCTGTGCGATTTTCTGCAGGAGCTGAGAATATGACCCATGGTTTCATCAGCTTCCTTGCACAGTCTGCATTTTGGGTCTTCCGGTGATTTTTCAATCCTGGCCTTAATGGCATTGGTTCTGATGGCTTGCTCCTGGGCTGCAAGAATCAGGCCTTCTTCTGTCTCCTTCTTCAGGGTTCCATTCATGAGCCATCACCAGGTCTTCTCCTTGTCAACTTTTCCTTCAGTTTTGTCAATGAACTGCCCATGCCATGCTTTGTTGTGCCAGCTGTCAGCTCTGGTTTCGAGTGCAGTTTTTTTGTACTGGTTCTTTGTTTGCTGTGCTTTGAGAAGTTTTTATTATTATTATTATTATTATTACATACACAACAAGATTAGTACATAGCAAACAAGATCACTAATGTAATGTAATTAATGCTGGCTTTTGTACTGGATCAGACATTGGACACTTCCCAAGTGTCTAGGACTGTGTGATGCATTGGTGAATAATGCATGCAGATCCAAGTAGAGTGGCCTTTTGCAGTTGACAGGTGGTAAGTTTGTCAGCGGCAATTGTTTTTAAGTGAGGGCCAAGGTCTTTAGGCATTTCACCCAGTGTGCCTATCATCACTGGGACCACCTTGACTGGCTTGTGCCAGAGTTTTTGCACTTCGATCTTTAAATCCTCATATCATTAAGCTTTTCCAGTTGCTTTTCATCCATTCTATTATTATTATGCCCTTCTACCTTTTTTTATTTATTGTGCTCCCACTTTAACCCACAGTCAAGACCAATGTTCCTGGCTTTGCTAGGGGTTATGCTAACAGATTGCATCTTCACAAGTCCAAATGCTTAATAATTAATAAATTAAAGGGCATGCAGTGTCATGACTCCATATCTACTTCAAAAGAAAAAGCAAGGAGTAGACTGACAGTGAGGGACCAAATAAAGGCGAACTGTTCCACTCTGATCTTGGGTACTGAATTCATGTGTAGGTGGGAATACTAACAGACTACCCAATTTCATCTCAACCCATTAGTATTTGGATGGGAAACCACTATGTATCCCAAGTATGGTTTACTTGGGAATTTCCAAGTTGGGTTTGAAATATCTCAGCTTCATTCTCTCTTCTCCCTTATTTCAACTGCTGAAAATTGATCAGCATCACCTCCAGCTTGTTGTTCATCTGATTTGGGGCACACACACACACACACACACACACACTAGCTGTACCCGCCATGCATTGCTGTGGCCAACTTTCCCTTCCTATTTCTCTCCTTCTTTCTTTGTCTCCTTCCTTCCCTTTTTTTCTTTATTTCTCTTCCTCTTCCCTACCTTCCTCCCCCCTTTTCTTTCCTTTCCCCTTTCTCACCTTTCTTCCTTCTCTACCTATTTTTGGACTGCAATTCCTAGCAGTCCTACTGATCAATCTGTCTACCTACCAATCTATCTCTAGCTAATCTATCAATCTGGAGGATTGGTGGGAGTTGCAGTCCAGGAATAGGACATTGGAAATATGCAGGAATTGGGATGCTCTCAAAGAAATCCAAGGAGAAGAAAGCTTGCATTTTGGAAGCAATGCATTTGGATTACCCTCATCTCCTAAAGGGCCTGGTCTAGGGGGTACTGGGAGCTGTAGTCCGGAAGAGAGTGTGGATATGCTATTGTGTGTTTTGTTTGCCAGGGGGAGTCATTTTGCGCATGTGCTGTAGCATCTGTGCTGGTACGTCTGTACCAGGAGCTCCAACTTCATTTTCTTTCTATTAAGTGTTTGCATGCATTCCAAGGCTTCAGGGATTTTGCAAAAGGTGACTTCCCTTGGTTTGCAGTCATGGGGCAAGCCACCTGTCTATCACTGTTAAGTTTGGATCCACCCCTTCTCCCAGGGACATGTCTTACAGAAGGAAACCAAGCTATAGGACGTGGAGTAGCTTCACCTGCAGAAAAGCTTTACTTCTTAAGAATTCCAGGGAAAACAGTCCCAAAGCTCTGGCAGGTAGCTCACAGCCTCTCAGCCTTACAGCATCTGAGGGAAACAGCCCTGAAAGTTCTTGAGAAATTCTGGAGGGAAAACAGCCTTACAGACCCAAAAAACTCCAGCTGGAGAATATCCAAACCTTTGCTGGTAGGTCTACTTGGTGCTCAAGACACAGTTGGAATCCAGTAGTAGATCCCACATCAGTGAGGCTTATATTATAGTCAGCCTGGGAGAGGTTAAAACAGGGTTTTCCTCTCAAAGTATAAGAACAGTTAACGAAGACAGTTGCCTGTCCCTTGTGGACAAGATTAAGGAAGCCACCAGTTGATTTAAAGCCTTGAAGCATTTGTTTGACTCATTGAAGATTTGAGAAATATCTGTTTAATTTGTTCAATAATAAAGGACTTTGTTTAACCTTTCAAGCCATCTAAAGACCATTTCTTCAGGAAAATCCTTGAGGGCCTCTTTTGTGGCGCCCTGGGTTCCCGCTGGGCACAAGGTGCACGTCCTATTTCAAAAGACAATTATTACAGGCCCAGTGCGTGACAGAACAGCATCTTTTTGCTTTTTTTGGCTTTGTAAGTCCCTTCTGCTGTGTTTTCCAGTGTTTTTATGAGTGATAGTCACTTGTTGGTCTGTTAAAGGTATTGTGTCCAAATTTGGTGTTCAATTCATCCAGTGGTTTTTGAGTTATGTTAATCCCACAAACGAACATTACATTACATTACATTACATTACATTACATTACATTACATTACATTACAGACAGACAGACAGACAGACAGACAGACAGATAGATATGGAAGGACAGTCTTTTATAAAGTCCTATATTTTGTGACATTTCAAGGCCGGTTTGAGAGTCAGTGGTGAGTTGAAAATCAACACATTTTAAAATCTCTTCAGAGGTCACAAATTGGAAGACTCAAGATGCATCATCAATTTCTATAGGTGCCCACTGGGTACTCACTCACTATAAACATTGGTTAAATTGGCTTTTTTTGGCCAGACTACAGCATTGTTGCCACCTTGTCTCAAGTGTGAACCTGACTCACTTGTTTTTTCCCCTTTTTTGCCTCCATATTTCTCCCCTTCTCTGTTTTTTCTCCTGGGGCGGCCAATAAAGAAGATGTTCCTACATGCCGACATTGTTTTTGCTCTACTGGCTTTTTATAGCCTTCTCACACAGAGTGTCTTTTTATAAACCGAGAAAGGGTTTGCAGTCACAAAAAGATTGATTCGGTGGGATTACACTGTATACACACACACACACACACACCATCTTGTGAGAAGGACAAGATCAGGCATTCAGTGGAGCAAAAGGCACCTGCGACATACCTGTCGTGCCATGCCATATTTACGGCTTGGGTTATGAATCCTGGGTGATAAATCCCCCGTTTATTGTCTCGACAAGTCGTTCTCCAGCAGGAAACCCAAATGGCCCAAGGATATAAAGCCCAAGTTTGTGAATGTGCTGTCGTTTTCAAAAGCAGCACAGATGCTTCATACCTTGCAAGTCATACTTAAGTGCGAAGAGACAATGTGATGCTATTCTTCCTTTTTTTAAAAAAAAGAGAGAGAAGCAACCCAAGGTTACTGAAACAGTAAAAAAATGTGTGTTAAAATTAAACTTTTTACCTTAGTTACATGATTGGAAGGTGCATTTTAAAGAGGATGGATGACTGAATGGATCAATCGATAGATTGATAGATAGATAGATAGATAGATAGATAGATAGATAGATAGAGATGATAGAGAGATGATAGATGTATAAATAGAGATGTTAGGTAGAGATAGTAGGTAGATGGATGGATAGCTAGATAAAGATGATAGAGAGATGGTAGATGGATGGATGGATGGATGGATGGATGGATAGATAGATAGATAGATAGATAGATAGATAGATAGATAGAGAGATAGAGAGATAGAGAGATAGAGAGATAGAGATGGTAGGTGGATAGATTGATAGAGATGATTGAGAGATAATAGATACATAGAGATAGTAGGTAGATTGATGGATAGATATGATAGAGAGATGGCTGGAAGGTAGGTAGGTAGGTAAATAGGTAGGTAGGTAGGTAGGTAGGCAGATAGATAGATAGATAGATAGATAGATAGATAGATAGATAGATAGATAGTAGATGGAGGGATGGATAGAGATGAAAGATAGATAGATAGATAGATAGATAGATAGATAGATAGAGATGATAGATAGAGATAGTAGGTAAATAGAGACAGTAGGTAGATGGATGGATGGATAGATAGATATGATAGAAGGTAGATATATAGATAGATATGGTAAATAAATAGAGACAGTGGGTAGATGGATGAATGGATAGATATGATCGAGAGTAGGTAGATAGATAGATAGATAGATAGATAGATAGATAGATAGATAGATAGAGATAGATGGATAGGCAGAGATGGTAGGTGCATGGATGGGTGGATGGATGGATGGATGGATGGACGGATAGAGATGATAGATGAATAGATAGATAGATCCATACATCCATCTACCTACTGTCTCTATTTACTTACTATCTCTATCATCTCTAATAGAGACAGTAGGTAGATGGATGGATAGATAGATGGATGGATAGATATGATAGAGCGATGGTAGGTAGGTAGATAGGTAGGTAGGTAGATAGGTAGGCAGATAGATAGATAGATAGATAGATATGGTAGATAGGTAGGTAGGTAGATAGGGATGATAGAAATAGTAGGTAAATAGAGACAGTAGGTAGATAGATATGATAGATGGTAGATATATAGATACTAGATATATAGATAGACAGTAGGTAGATGGATGGGTGGATAGAGATGGTAGGTAGATAGAGATAGTAGGTGGATGGATAGATAGATAGAGATGATAGAGAGATGGTAGATATCTAGATAGAGATAGTAGATGGATGGATAGAGATGATAGATGGTAGATAGATAGATAGATAGATAGATAGATAGATAGATAGATAGATAGATAGATAGATAAGGTAGATGGATGAATGGATAGATAGATAGGGGGGGGGGGTTGTTGCATCTGTGTGTCTGTTTATCTGTGTCTGCACAGTCCTTGGTCATGACATTGGCTATGAGTGAATCACTTTCTCTCATCCAAACATTTCTTATGGAGATTTTGTGAGAAGAATATATATGTAGCTATATAGATTTGTCCTCACCACAAAGGACCTAAATCCTTGTGAATTGCTACCCTTAGCTTCTTCCTAAGCCAAACTCTGAGTGGGGAATCCTTCAGAGACCGGCCACGTTTTGTTCCTTCACTTGCCTTTGCCACTGCACTTCTCATGTGGGGAAGACATATTGATCTCCTCTGTGTTCTTTCCTTTCTTTTTTCCCCCCAGAAAGCTGATTTGGCAGTGGCTGGATTGACGATTACCGCCGAGCGGGAGAAAGTGATCGATTTCTCCAAGCCGTTCATGACTCTGGGGATTAGCATCCTCTACCGAGTTCACATGGTAAGAGACATCCTTTAGAACCATTTGCGCTGTGAAAAATTTTTGTGTGTGCAAACACTCCCGGAGAGGGAGGGAAAGAAAGGGCAGCAATGATCGACTCAGGAAAATACAGTTTTCTATATTTAAATGCAAAGATGCAAGAGTCAGCATTTAACTGGACCTCAAAAAGCAAATATCCAAAGGATTAGATCAATTGGCAGTTGAGATATGATTTGATACTGCCAAATAATGATCAAGTAATTTATTTTAAAAGTAGTGAGACACCAGGAGAGATGATATTTACACTTATTCCAAAAAAGTGTAAAAAAATTTACACTTCAAAAGAGTAATTATTTGTTTATCAGTGTCATTGGATATTGATTCAGCCTTCCTCACCTGATGGGATCTATAGATCTTCTCTTTCATCCACCGAGATCTATTGAGGGAGGTTCGGCTGACAATACTTTGGAGGACCAGGGATACTCCAATGCCTACGTAAGGATTTTGACTCAAATCTCTCTGGCCAGTGTGTAAATATTCAATTGTTTCAAGGGCACAAGTCCGGCCACAGTGCTGCTTTGCTAGAATCCTCCTATGGGATTGATGGATGGTCCACTCAAGGATGGAAAAAGCACAATTTTAAGTTATGGGACTTGTTGCCACAATAGCTTAGGAAATTTAAAAAATGCAGATTAACATTGGTTTTTACTCAAGGAGAACAGATGGATGGATGGATAGAGATGATAGAGAGATGGTAGAGAAAAATAGAGATAGTAGGTAGATGGGTGGATGAATAGATAGATAGACAGATAGATAGAGATGATAGAGAGATGGTAGATATATAGATAGAGATGGTAGGTAGAGATAGTAGGTAGATGGATGGATGGATAAATAGCTAGACAGAGATGATAGAGAGATGGTAGATATATAGTTAGAGATGGTAAGTAGAGATAGTAGGTAGATGGATGGATGGATGGACAGAGAGATGATAGAGAGATGGTAGATATATAGATAGAGATGGTAGATAGAGATAGTAGGTAGATGGATGGATGGATGAATAGATAGATAGACAGAGATGATAGATGGTAGATATATAGATAGAGATGGTAAGTAGAGATAGTAGGTAGATGGATGGACAGATAGAGATGATAGAGAGATGGTAGATATATAGATAGAGATGGTAGGTAGAGATAGTAGGTAGATGGATGGATGGATGAATAGATAGATAGACAGAGATGATAGAGAGATGGTAGATATATAGATAGATATGGTAAGTAGAGATAGTAGGTAGATGGATGGATGGATGGACAGATAGAGATGATAGAGAGATGGTAGATATATAGATAGAGATGGCAGGTAGAGAAAGTAGATAGCCTCGGAGTCTGGTGGAAGCTTCTTCCTTGGAAGCCTTTAAACAGAGGCTGGATGGTCATCTGTCAGGGGTACTTTGATTGTGTTTTCCTGCATGGCAGGGGATTGGACTAGATGGCCCATGTGTTCTCTTCCAACTCTATTATTCTATGATTCTGTGAAATCCACAAAAAGTCCTATCTGAATACGTTGGGGTAGAGTGTAC
This sequence comes from Anolis sagrei ordinatus, assembly GCF_025583915.1. Taxonomy (NCBI): domain Eukaryota; kingdom Metazoa; phylum Chordata; class Lepidosauria; order Squamata; family Anolidae; genus Anolis; species Anolis sagrei. The sequence goes on along the minus strand of NW_026847882.1, from coordinate 37,544,463 downwards.
TGTAAAACAAATCCAGAATACCATTGATTGTTGGATTCCAGGGATCTGCATTGAAGAACTCAGTAACACACAACAAAAACAATAGGATTGCTCATGTTTTGAAGGATCTGATGAGACAGCTCCAAGTGATACACTTGGGTTGGGAAAAGGTAAGGATGTTCACCTGCGCAACAGCAGGTGAAAGTTGGCAAGGAAGTGTGGAAGAGTCAAAAACCATGCACAAAGGAAATGATGTATCCATATCCAAAGGAAATCTGTGGGTGCAGGTGAGGGAAACCATCTGCGAGATCTCAGATTAGCAGCATGGTCTTACTCTGGTCTGTGGCTACATCTTAGCTCAGCTTGGCTAGCTGGCCTTTCTAAATCCCTTTGCAATATCTGTTGTGCGAAATATTTTTGTCAGGCAGAAAATGTTTTGATACTAATCCAGTCTTTGCCCCCGGACTGTGATTCACCTGGCTGAGAAAAAATGCCAGAAATATCCCAGCTCAAAAAAAATCAATAATAAAGTCAGCTTATGTTGACAATGAAAAGGCAGATAAAATGAGAGAGCAGAAACCAACTCCCTCCTTTTTACACAAACTCTTGTGCGGAGCCAAAGGTGTAGTTCCAAACTACTGCCAACTGGTTGACCGCTGGTCTTATTTCTATACCAGTTAGTTTTACTTTCTTCTTGGTCTTTGCTTGATGGGAGGGGAGGGAAATATTTGCTGACTATCTCCCTGTTTGGCAACTGTTCATGGAAAATAGCCTTTGTCAAGAAAGAGAGACACACCTGCCTTTTGCTTCATGACATGTGTTTGCCTAGCAAAGAAATTTATTTATCATATCAGAAGCGAACCGAGGGTACAGTTGTTATGTATTTTAAAAACACAAAGTTTTAAAAACTTGGCATTATACTAAATGTCCTTTGACCAGAAGCTGGCCACTTGGAGTGCCTCTGGTGTTGCTGTAAGAAGGGTTTCCATTGTGCATGTGGCAGGGCTCAGGCTGCATTGTAGTAGGTGATCTGTGGTTTGCTCTTCTCAACACTCGCATGTTGTGGAGTCCACTTTGTGGCCCCAATTGTTAAGGTTGGCTCTACATCTCGTGGTGCCAGAATGCAGTCTGTTCAGCATCTTCCAAGTTGCCCAATCTTCTCTGTGCCCAGGAGGGAGTCTCTCATTTGGTATCAGCCATTGATTGAGGTTCTGGGTTTAGCCTGCCACTTTTGGACTCTTGCTTTCTGAGGTGTTCCTGCGAGTATCTCTGTAGATCTTAGAAAACTATTTCTTGGTTTAAGGTATTGGTGTGCTGGCTGATATCCAAACAGGGCATGGGTTGGAGATGTTACTGCCTTGGTCCTTTCATTATTGGCTGTTACTACCCGGCGGATTTCAGGTAGTGCAATACTGGCTAATATAATTTCTCCAGTGTAGAACGTAGACATCCTGTGATAATGCGTCATATTTCTTTAAGAGCCACATCCACTGTTTTAGTGTGGTGAGATGTCTTTCACACGGCATGCATACTCAGGAGCAGAGTAGCAATGCACAAAGGAGAGTTTGTCTTCTGATGAAGATGAAGCAGACCTACCTTTGTAGATACCATGGTAGAAGTGTGATAGCCAGCCAAATCCAGATCAGGTTGGGTTCAGAACAGGAAAAAAGACCTGGAAGAGGAGGCCCTAGTCCCAGAAAAAGACAAGCCTGGTTTCAACCATTCCTGACAGAGGGATGACATTTTGGCTGCAATTGAGACATTGGGAGGAGGACAGCTAAGAATGCTTTCTCTAAATATTACCTGGGATCTGGGCACTGACTGAGCACCTGCCTTTATGAAAAGGTTACATTGACCACCTACCTTGCTGAGTACATCAGTCTTCCTCTCAGCAGCTTTAGTGAACTTTATGAATCTAAGGCTCTTGACCCATTCAACAACTTGGCTCTCATGACTCTTTGGAATCCTGTCTCTGATTTATGGCTTTCTTGCCATAAATTCATGGCTGTTAACACTGGACACATATCACAAGATGGCATGACTCACTAGAAAATACAATAATACTTGGTAAGGTAGAAGGCAGCGGGAAAAGAGGAAGAGCACATTCCAGATGGCTTGAATCAACCAAAGAAACCCAGCCCTGAGTTTGCTGGAACTGAAGATAAGGTGATATAGAGGTCTCTCATTCAAAGGTTTGCAATTAGCAACACCAATGTTCATTTCCACAGCTTCTGACTCAGGAAACGCAAACCTCGTTTAAGAGCAGGAGCGATTCTGTACCTTTAGACTCTAGATGGGAAATGGTCCACCTTGTCATTGCCCCCCCCCCCCCATTGATGTTGTTGTTAATCACCGTAAGCTTTCTTCACCTAAAAAGCAAATGTGTCAAGGGAAAGAGCTCTCGTGCAATGCAAGACAAGAATGGAAACATAGGTGAGGATCAAGCTGGAAGAAAATTGCTATAATTACTCATTGCTTTCTTCACGAACAAGCTGAGCAAACAATTGCAGAAATACTACTTGTACCTTGCATCAGCGTATAAAACTACATTGAGTTAGTAGGTTGTACTGAATCAGGATACTGGTCCATCTGTCCTTGTGCTTTCAGATCTGGTTGGAGGTGGAGATAAACAGTCTTGGGTGATGATAGAGGAGTAGAGGGTGGTTTTTGGTGGAGCTTGTGGGTTGAGTCTGGAAATGCAGAAAACCAGGGCTGTCACCTCCCTTGCTCTCACCTTTTTGGAATCTGTCCATGTCCTTGTGCTTTCATATCTGGTTGGTGGTGGAGATCTTCAGTCTTGGGTGATGATAAAGGAGAAGAGGGTAGTATTTGAAGGATGTTGTTGACTGAGTCTGGAATTGAGAAAACCAGGACTGTCACCTCCCTTGCTCTCACCTTTTTGGAATCTATCCATCTGTCCTTGTGCTTTCAGATCTGGTTGGTGGTGTAAATCATCAGTCTTGGGTGATGATAAAGGAGAAGAGGGTAGTCTTTGAAGGATGCTGTTGACTGAGTCTGGAATTGAGAAAACCAGGGCCGTCACCTCCCTTGCTCTCACCTTTTTGGAATCTGTCCATCTGTACTTGTGCTTTCATATCTGGTTGGAAGTGGAGATCAACTGTCTTGGGTGATGATAGAGAAGAGGGTGGTCTTTGAAGGCTCCTGTGGTTTGAGTCTAGAATTGCAGAAAACAAGGGCTGTCGCTTCCCTTGCTCTCACATTTTTGGAATCTGTCCATGTCCTTGTGATTTTAGATCTGGTTGGTGGTGAAGATCAACAGTTTTGGGTGATGATAAAGGAGAAGAGGGTGGTCTTTGGTGGAGCCGGTGGGTTGAGTTTGGAAGTGCAGAAAACCAGGGCTGTCAACTCTCTTGTTCTCACTTTTTTGGAATTTATCCATCTATCCTTGTGCTTTCAGATCTGGTTGGTGGTGGAGATCAACAGTCTTGGGTGATGATAAAGGAGAAGGGGGTGGTCTTTGGTGGAGCCTGTGAGTTGAATTTGGAAGTGCAGAAAACCAGGGCTGTCACCTCCCTTGCTTTCGCCTTTTTGGAATCTGTCCATCTGTCCTTGTGCTTTCAGATCTGGTTGGAGGTGGAGATCAACAGTCTTGGGTGATGATAAAGGAGAAGAGGGTGGTCTTTGGTGGAGCCTGTGAGTTGAATTTGGAAGTGCAGAAAACCAGGGCTGTCGCTTCCCTTGCTCTCACATTTTTGGAATCTGTCCATGTCCTTGTGATTTTAGATCTGGTTGGTGGAGGAGATCAACAGTCTTGGGTGATGATAGAGGAGAAGAGGGTGGTCTTTGAAGGATGCTGTAGATTGAGTCAAGAATTGAGAAAACCAGGGCTGTCACCTCCCTTGCTCTCACCTTTTAGGAATCTGTCCATCTGTCCTTGTGCTTTCAGATCTGGTTGGAGGTGGAGATCAACAGTCTTGGGTGATGATAGAGGAGAAGAGGGAGGTCTTTGAAGGCTCCTGTGGATTGAGTCTGGAATTGCAGAAAACCAGGGCTGTTGCCTCCCTTGCTCTCACTGCTTCCTTTTCACAGAGAAGTGAAATCACAGTCTCACAATTCCTTTAGTTTTATTTATTAGGGAGGGTGGAAAAACAACACCAGGTATGGAACAGTGGGTTCACTGTATCCATGGAGGTTCAGTTCCAGAATTCTGCAGAGATACAAAAAAAAGTGCTTTTTAAACTTCATTGTGGAACAAAGTCCATCAGGAATATGTAATGTCTCCCAGGAAGTGCAGGATATATGCATGAGGGAATTTTCGAGCAGCCAACTGTCGATACCTGCTCTGTGTCTCAATATGCTCTCCATATGTTCTGTGAGCAATAGGAGTATACTTTTGATTTCCCATCAGTTGAACATCAACATAAACCAGGCACTAAAACAATTAGAGCAGATTCTCAGCTTCTGCCCTTGCAAGAGCTGAGGCTGGCAAAGACGCAGCCTTCCTCGCAACTACAGAGTGTCTCTGTCTCTCTTTTTCTCAGCGGAGCTCCTCTTATTGCTGAGAACCAACGAGTAATTAAAATGTACTTAAAACTCTGCTTCCGCTGCTACATGTTGAATCAAAAATCAATGAGTGAGCTCTTCAGGAAGGTTCCTGTTATTTTTACCATGCTGTCTGGATTTAACCCATTGGCATAATTCAGAAAGAATGGTTGTAAGTGTATCCCAGGCACACAATAGTGAAGTGAGGTAATAATAATTTTTATTTATTTATCATGTCAGGAGCAAACCAAACAGTTGTATTGTATTAAAAAAAAACAAAGTTTGCAAACTCAGCATTCCACTAAATGTCCTCTGACCAGTAGCTGGCCACTTGGAGTGCCTCCAGTGTTGCTTTAAGAAGGTCCTCCATTGTGCATTGTGCTCAGGTTGCATTGTAGTAGGTGGTCTGTGGTTTGCTCTCCTCCACACTCGCATGTTGTGGACTCCATTTTGTGCCCCCAATTCTTAAGGTTGGCTCTGCATCTCATGGTGCCAGAGTGCAGTCAGTTCAGCGCCTTCCAAGTTGCCCAGTTTTCTGTGTGCCCAGGAGGGAGTCTCTCATTTGGTGTCATTGATTGAGGTTCTGGGTTTAGGATGCCACTTTTGGACTCTTGCTTGCTGGGGTGTTCCAGCGAGTGTCTCTGTAGATCTTAGAAAACTATTTCTTGATTTAAGTCATTGCAAATAATAATAATAAGAATAACAACAACAACCTTGGCCCGCACCTAAACACAATCGGCGCTGACAAAATTACCAGCTGCCAGCTGCAAAAGGCCACCTTACTGAGATCTGCACGCATTATTCGCCGATACATCACACAGTCCTAGACACTTGGGAAGTGTCCGACGTGTGATCCAATACAACAGCCAGCAGAGTGTCTGCTGTGGACTCATCTTGTTGTGTTTCAAATAACAACAACAACTTTATTTTTGTACCCTGCCTCCATCTCTTCAAAGGGACTTGGGGCAGCTTACGTATGGGGCCAAATCCAATTGACATTGTTAAAATATAACAAACTAAAATTCATAAAACAACATCATAAAACAATATAAAAAAGACAACAACATAACACAGTATAAAAGCAACCATCGAATAAGCAACCAGTGACCTGAGATAGTAAATAGTTTCTGGGCTTCGGTGGGCGGGCTAGTGCAAATCAGTTGTGATGACAGGGCTGATGGGTAAAGCACAAAAACCAGATGACAAAATTAGGAATAGAGGGCAATAAGAATAGAGCACTATAACTCTGGGCAGGGAAGAGTACTAAAGTGCAGGGACTAGATTTTGGATCATAGCTGGGGGCCAGAATTTTCTAGGGAACTGTCTAAGCAAAGGCACAGTGGAACAACTATGTCTTTACATCTCTGCAGAAGATGGACAGGGTGGGTGCTAGCCTAATCTCCCTAGGGAGAGAGTTCCAGTGCCGGGGGGGCCACCACCGAGAAGGTGCTCTCTCTCATCCTCAACAACCGTGCTTGTGACGGTATGGAGAGTGAGAGGAGAGCCTCACCAGAAGATCTTAAAGATTGTGTAGGTTCGTAGGGGAAGATAGGGTCACGAAAATAGGCAGGTCCCGAACCGGTAGATTTGGATGAAAGCTGACAAGTTGCCCAAGGCCACGCAATGAGTTCCATGGCAGATGGAAAGCTGAGTCCTGACCTTTCTTGGTGAAAACTCCAACTTTTGGTCAAATAAAAAATAAATTTAATTTAAAAAATAAAAAAATAAAATAAATAAATGATAAAGTTGGCTTTTTTTACAGGGAAGACAGTGTCCAGAAAACCTGGACAAACAGGCCTAAATCGTGTAGATAATCCTAATTAGAGAAAAATCATTCAATAATGGCTTTACTCACCATTCAAGAGTAGACTAAATCTGTCTGCTAGTGTTGGGTATTAACTAATTGGATTCAGGCTTTTCCTTTCCCAATTCCCTCTGCTTCTGCCAGTTCTTCTGTATCATATAGTTGGAGAAAGGTCTTATTGCTTGGCATCAAAATAACCGTGTGGCAATTAGATAATTAAGCCAGTAAATGTGTATTTAACAATGCAAGGCTTGATAACTAATTAGAGTAGTCTTCCTTGAAAGATCTGGTTTGCACAGCCGGGAAAGACAAGACCGGGGTCCCATCTGCTCTTCACCTCGCCCTCTTCCCTTCCATTTTTCAGCCTGGCAAAGCAGCGCTGACTCTGTGTTAATCTCCAGTTTCCATCAGACATTTCCTAACAAATAACTACAAATAAATTTTCTGCCTGCCCGGCTGCCGCCTCACCATCTCCGTCCCCTCCCGACTCTAATGACATTTTTTATTTTATTTTTCTGTATAACTGTGGTTCCCCATCATTTCTTTTCCTGCCAGCCTCCTGCGGGGCCTTTCCAGCCGCTCACTGTTGCACACCCGTCTGTCTTATCACAAGTAACCAAATATGGCAGGTTTAAATGGGTCTGTCATTTTTCTCAATTTCACTTGTTGTGATTTAATCAACTATGGATTTCTGACACAGGGGCTCTAATGGGGGATCTAACTTCCGAACCGCTGCGAGAGCACAGAACCCGCTCCGGGCTTCCTCCCTTTCCTCCCCCAAACAAATGGAATATTCTGGAACGGAATGTTTGAATTTGGAGTCTGGACTGGTGTGTTTGTCTGTAGTTTTGAGAGCGAGACACTAGGAAGGGAAATCGCCTTGTCTTACCTGTACGGATTAGAGAGATGGGCCAAAACTAACAAAATGAAGTTCAACAGTGACAAATGCAAGATACTCCACTTTGGGAGGAAAAACGAAATGCAAAGATACAGAATGGGGGACAATGCCTGGCTTGAAAGCAGTACGTGTGAAAAAGATCTTGGAGTCCTCGTGGACAACGAGTTAAACATGAGCCAACAATGTGATGTGGCGGTAAAAAATGCCAATGGGATTTTGGCCTGCATCAATAGGAGCATCGTGTCTAGGGAAGTAATGCTCCCCATGCTCTATTCCACCTTGGTTAGACCACACCTGGAATATTGTGTCCAATTCTGGGCACCACAATTCAAGAGAGATGTTGACAAGCTGGAATGTGTCCAGAGGAGGGCAACTAAAATGATCAAGGGTCTGGAGAATAAGCCCTATGAGGAGCAGCTTAAAGAGCTGGGCATGTTTAGCCTGAAGAAGAGAAGGCTGAGAGGAGATATGATAGCCATGTATAAATATGTGAGAGGAAGCCACAGGGAGGAGGGAGCAAGCTTGTTTTCTGCTTCCCTGGAGACTAGGACGTGAAACAATGGCTTCAAACTACAAGAAAGGAGATTCTATCTGAACATGAGGAAGAACTTCCTGACTGTGAGAGCCGTTCAGCAGTGGAACTCTCTGCCCCGGAGTGTGGTGGAGGCTCCTTCTTTGGAAGCTTTTAAACAGGTGTCGGCGGTATCCGGGAGGGCCTTTGCACAATTGAGACTTGTGCGCCAGCTGCGACCGTACCTCGTGAAGGCAGATCTGGCCGGGGTGGTCCACGCCTTGGTCACCTCTAGAATGGATTACTGCAATGCGCTCTACGTGGGGCTGCCCTTGAAGACGGCTCGGAAACTTCAATTGGTCCAGCGGGCAGCAGCTAGGATGCTAACTGGAGCTCATTATCAAGAGAGGTCAACCCTCTTGTTCAAGGAGCTCCACTGGCTGCCATTTATTTTCCGAGCCCAATTCAAGGTGCAGGTGCTCACCTACAAAGCCCTGAACGGTTTGGGACCACCCTACCTGCGTGACCGCATCTCCATCTACGAACCCACACGCTCGCTCCGGTCATCTGGGGAGGCCCTGCTCGTGATCCCACCTACGTCGCAAGCGCGCTTGGTGGGGACACGGGACAGGGCTTTCTCTGTGGCGGCCCCCCGACTTTGGAATGCCCTTCCAAAAGAGCTCGTCAGGCCCCTACTCTAGCAGTTTTCAAAAGGAACCTAAAAACTTGGCTGTTCCGATGTGCCTTCGCAGATTAGGAATCCCCATCCTAAGTCCTAGATGCACTTTGGCACAACTAATGTGGCTGCACACCGCACTTTAATCCTACGTTCCTCCTGCCATCTCAGCACTTTTAACCCTGTTCTCTTCCAACTCTTTGATTCTATGATTCTATGATTGAGCGTCCCTTATTTGGAATTCCCGAAATACAGTAGTCTCTCGCTAATCCAACATAAACGGGCCAGCAGCAGAACATTGGATATTCAACGTCAAATTATGTTATGATTTTACAAATTAAGCACCAAAGCATCGTAAAGGTTTTGTTCTGTCTTCCAGGAGCATAGTTTGCATTACCTTTTGGTTGCATGGGATAGTGTTCTTTTGCATTTCCCCAGGTGTGCAGGTACAACTGCACCAGGAGCTCCAATTTTGTTTGCTTTGCATTTAATGTTTATTATAGTCCTAAGTTTCAGGGACTCTGCAGATAGGTGGCTTCTTTTGGCTGCAATCATAGGGCAAGCCACCTGTCAATTATAGTTAGGTTCCCTGGTCCCGCCCCCTTTGGGTTTTTGGAGGGAATAGGAGCCTTTTTGCAGTCCACACAGAGCAGCTTTCCATGCAGGACATAATACCAAGAGGTCCTGTAGAAAGCTTCGTCTTCTACGGCTTGGCTGGGGAGATATACAGCCTACAGCTTGGCCGGGGTTATACAGCCCTACAGCTCCTTCGCTGAGGGACTTCAGTCAGCCATCACCGAAGTCTGAATTCCTTCTTTTCCCCCCTGGAAGTCTACAAAGCTCTGCTTGGTAAGGGTCACTCACGGAAGCCAGAAGCAGTTGGTACTGGGTGCAGGGGCTCCACGCCAACAGAGGCAAAGACAGACTGCCCAGATTAGAAGTTAAGGATTTCCCCATTAGTTACAGTTATGACGATAGTGCCTGTTCCCTGTGGACAAGATTGAGAAAGAGCCAATAGACTGTTAAGAAAGCCTTAAAGTACCTGTTTGTTTTCATTAATAAAGAACTTTGTTGAACTTTTAAGCAATCTAAAGACTTTTTAGGAAATCCAAAGGCCTTTAATCTGAGGCAGCCCCGGCGTCCCGTTGGGCACACAGAACTTATGTCCTGTCTACAGTCTTATGCACAGGCCCAGCGTGCAACAGCACCAGGGATGCAGGCGGGACAGAGAGCAGGGGCTCCCCAGACGATCTTAGAGTCCTAGCTGGTTCATAGGAGGAGATGCGTTTGGAGAGGTAAGTAGGGCCAGAACTGTTTAGGGCTTTATAGGCTAAAGCCAGCACTTTGAATTGTGCCCGGTAGCAAACTGGCAGCCAGTGGAGCTGGCGCAACAGAGGAGTAGCATGCTCCCTGAGTGCCGCTCCTGTTAGCAACCTGGCTGCCGAACGCTGGACCATTTGAAGCTTCCGAGCAGTCTTCAAAGGCAACCCCATGTAGAGAGCGTTGCAGTAGTCTATACAAGATGTAACCAGAGTGTGGACTACCGTGGCCAAGTCAGACTTCCCGATTGAGATAGAGAAGCTTATTGAGTTATATTGAGACATAGATAGCTGGTTGAGAAATAGATAGAAAGATAAATTTAGTGATTGAGATACTATTGGTAGTGATTGAGCAATTGAGTTATAGATAGATATTGAGTTATTGAGAAATAGTTATTGAGCAATATTTGCTTCATCTCCAAACTAACCTTGGCCTGGAATAGGGAAGGCCTACGCTTTCTAAAAGATAGTGGCTCAGGGTTGGGGTAAAAAGATCTCAGGATTTTTTCTACCATTTGGATGAAGGCACCTCAGTAACTGAAGGAAAAGGAAAGAAAGATCATCTCTATGGTTTCACCAATTGACTGTTTTGTTTGTAACTTTGATAAGCTGTGCCAAGTCTGCAAGGACTTTGAAAAATAAATATTCTGTTTTGGTGTTCAAAACCTGTAGTACCCTCAGTTGCTGGGAATCTAAAGCTTCTAAAGAAAGACCCAGACAAAGAGAGAAGCACATCTTAGTTTTATTTTTATAGGGTCTGGGTGTGATGGCACAGGTTTTCCCCTGACATTAATTCCAGTGGTCTCTGACTCTGGGGGTTGGTGCTCATCTCCATTTGTAAGCCGAAGAGCTGGCATTCTCCATAGACACCTCCAAGGTCATCTGGCTGACATGATTGCATGGACTACCGTTACCTTCTCACCAGAGTGGTACCTACTCACATTTTGTATGTTTTTGAAATGCTAGGTTGCATTAGGAAATGCAGAAGCTGGGGCTAACAGCAGGAACTCCCCACGCTCCCTGGAGTCAAGCCTGTGACCTTTCAGTCAGCAAGTTCAGCAGCTCAGTGCTTTAACCCACTGTGTCACCAGGGGCTAAATATTCTCAAAGCCTTGATTGAAAAGCCTCATGTCCTCAAGTCCCTACGAAAGAAGAACAGTTTGGGGGGCTGTCTAATCTACAGATAAACTCTTTGAAACACCTCAGCAAGCAAAAGTCCAAAAATGGCAGTCTAAAACCCAGAACCTCAATCAATGGCTGATACCAAATGAGAGACTCCCTCCTGGGCACACAGAAAACTGGGCAACTTGGAAGGTGCTGAACAGACTGCGCTCTGGCACCACGAAATGCAGAGCCAACCTTAAGAAATGGGGCTACAAAGTGGAGTCCACAACATGCGAGTTTGGAGAAGAGCAAACCACAGACCACCTGCTACAATGCAATCTGAGCATTGCCACATGCACTGTGGGGGACTTTCTTATAGTGAGACCAGAGGCACTCCAAGTGGACAGTTACTCGTCAAAGGACATTGAATAGAATGCCAAGTTTGCAAACTTTGTGTTTTTTTTAATACAATACAACTGTTTGTTTCGCTCCTGACATGATAAATAAATAAGCTGCTTTGAAAATATCTTCACTTCCCCGCCTTTCCTGGACTGAAAGTGTGTGACTCGCCCAAGGTCAGCCAGTGGGTTTCCATGGCCGAACAAGGGAGCGAACACTGGTCTCTAGAGTTGTAGTTCAATGCTCAAACCACTACATCATGCTGATAAAGAATAGCAAAGCCTCCCTCCTATGAAAGGATGTGTGTAGTTTACTCACCTCGCTTCAAGGGCTCTTTATTAGATGGGAAAGCAAACCCAGAGATTTTAGGCTAGAACAATTTGTTTTTTTGCATGCCCATCCATGTCTCTGGAGCCAGTTACGAGCAAAGACACAAGAGATCTATGACTGGTCAATTGTCCATCACATTATGAATATTTACCAGCCACATTGTGCAGTTTCCCTCATCCTCCCTGCTAGCGAGAGAGATCCATGTGCATTGAAAATACTTTTCCAGGAAACTCCAAACAGTCTTAAATCGAGCTTTCCTGTTGTTAGAAATGTCGCTTTTGGAAACAGTTTGGAGAGGTCTTCAGGGTGTTCATTAGTGTTACTTGGCGGACGGTGTTACTCTCCCACATAGACCTGTTTGTTTTAAATTTCCTTTCTATCCCATCTTTCTCCCACAAATGGGACTGATGACTTGTGCTGTGACCAACTGGCTTCCATATTTATTAATGAGCGCCTGATGTTTCTTACTCTGCTTCTCTGAGTGGATACTTAGTGTATATACTCGAGTATAAGCCTAGTTTTTCAGCCCTTTTGTGCCGTCCACCCAGATGCGATAAAAAATAAAACTACGATGTGCTTCTCTCTATGTCTGAGCGAACTGCAGGTGTCTTTCTTGAGAAGCTTGAGATACTCAGCAACTGAGGCCATTACTGGTTTTAAACATCAAAAAAGGATATTTATTTATACAAAGTCCTTGCATAGTTCATCAAAGTTACAAACAGTCAATTGGTAAAGCATAGAGATGAGTTTTCCCTTCCTCCAAAAGGTAAAAGGAATTCTGGAATCCCTTACCCTAACCCTGAGCTCCAATGGTCAGAAAAAGCAGTTTTTTTCCCTATCTATTGCTCAAAGTTAGCTTTGGAGGCAAATGCTCAATATTATCTATCTAACTCAGTGTTTCTCAACCTGGGGGTCGGGACCCCGGGGGGGGTCGCGAGGGGGTGTCAGAGGGGTCACCAAATACCCATCAGAAAGGTGGAAGGTGAATTACATCTCCCCTAAATCACTGTCAATTCATCCCAAATCCCTCCAGTACGTTCTGTTGGTCATGGGGGTTCTATGTTGGAAGTTTGGCCCAATTCTATCGTTGGTGGGGTTCAAGGGACTTTGATTGTAGGTGAACTATAAATCCCAGCAACTACAACTTCCAAATACAATTTCCCCAAACTCCACCAGTGTTCACATTTGGGCATATTGGGTATTCGTGCCAAGTTTGGTTCAGATCCATCATTGTTTGAGTCCACAGTGCTCTCTGGATGTAGGTGAACTACAACTCCAAAACTCAAGGTCAATGCCCACCAAACCCTTCCAGTATTTTCTACTTGGTCATAGGAGTTCTGTGTGCCAAGGTTGGTTCAGTTTCCATCATTAGTTGCATTCAGAATGCTCATTGATTGTAGGTGAACTATAAATCCCAACAACTATAACTCACAAATGACAACATCCATTCCCTCCAACTCCATCAGTATTCAAACTTGGGTGTATTGGGTAGGTCCAGTGAATGAAAAGACATCCTGCATATCAGATATTTACGTGACGATTCACAACAGTAGCAAAATTACAGATATGAAGTAGCAACAAAAATAATATAATGGTTGGGGGTCACCACAACATGAGGAACTGTTTAAAGGGGTCACGGCATTAGGATGGTTGAGAAACACTGATCTAACTCAATAGTTCTTTCTCAATAAACTCAATACTCCAACTTTCTCAATAGCTTTTCTATTAATCTATCTATAATTTCTCTATATAGCTCAATACACAATATTCTATCTATATTAACTTAATATAGCTTAATATACAATACACAATATATAATGTATAGCTTAACACTCAATATATTATATATAATATACTATCTATAGCTTAATATAGCTTACTCAATTTAGTTTTTGCAATGGTTTTCCCAGAGCTACCTGCCTAACCTATGAATGCAGCCTAACCATCAGCACGTCTGAAGTCTTTCCTCTAAACTGAAAAGGCAGGGGAGATTCCAAAATGGAGATCTCTTCCCTGGGAGAAAAGGCGGTCCCTAGACCCAAAGATACCTTTCTGAACCAATAGCTGCAAAGGAGGCCTGCGGACTGGCTTTGCAGCCTCTGATGCTGTTAACTTTCAGGGCTCTTGCAAAGCTACAGTAGCCCTGGGAGAAAATGCAAGAGGGAGCAATCTCCAGTAACTGTAAAGTAAGGCAAATCAGGCTCCTGGGAGACAGAACACCTTTTTTAGGCTGAAAAGTCCCCCTTGGCTTATACTCAAGTCAAGGTTATTTATTATTTTAATCTGTTGTTGTTGTTGTTGTTGTTAATATTATTACATTTATTATTTTACTTTGTTATTATAATTATTACATTTAATATTTTACTTTGTTATTGTAATTATTGCATTTATTATTTTACTTTGTTATTGTTATTATTACATTTATTATTTTACTTTGTTATTACTATTATTACATTACCATTATTTTACTCTATTATTATTACTATTATTATTATTACATTTATTATTTTACTCCCTTTATTATTATTGAAAGGATACGTAAGCACATTTACATTGAAGAAGGTTAGAATAATGGTTTAATCAGAGTTGAACAGTCTTATCTTAAATTACCGCTTTATGTAAATATTCCAAAACATTTAACCTACTGATTGCACAATTAATGTAATTTAATTGGTATCTATTTCTATTTTGAAATTTACCAGTAGCTGCTGCATTTCCCACCCTCGGCTTATACTCGAGTCAAGGTTATTTATTATTTTACTCTATTATTATTATTATTATTATTATTATTATTATTATTAATAATAATTTTAAATGCTGTGAATAATAATAATAATAATAATAATAATAATAATAATAATAATAGGAGCCCCCGGTGGCTCAGTGGGTTAAACCCCTGTGCCAGCAGGACTGAAGACTGACAGGTCGCAGGTTCGAATCCGGGGAGAGGCGGATGAGCTCCCTCTATCAGCTCCAGCTCCTCATGCGGGGACATGAGAGAAGCCTCCCACAAGGATGATAAAAACATAAAATCATCCAGGTGTCCCCTGGGCAACATCCTTGCAGATGGCCAATTCTCTCACACCAGAAGCGACTTGCAGTTTCTCAAGTTGCTCCTGACATGACAAAAATTATTATTATTATTATTATTATTATTACATTTATTATTTTCTATTATTATTACATTGATCATTTTACTCTATTATTATTATTACATTTATTATTTTACTTTATAATTGTTATTGCTACTATTATTATTTTACTCTTTTATTATTGTATAATAACATTATTATTGGAAGGATACATTTGCACATTTACATTGAAGAAGGTTAGAATAATAGTTTAATCAGAGCTGGATAGTCTTGTCTTAAATTACAGTTTTATAAAAATATTCAAAAATATTTAACCTACTGATGCCTCATCTTATGTAATTGTATTGGTATATATTTTTATTCTGGCCACTGCATTTCCCATCCTCGGCTTACACTTGAGTCAGTCTGTTTTCCCAGTTTTGTGTGGTAAAATTAGGTGCCTCGGCTTATATTCGGGTCGGCTTATACTCGAGTATATACAATGCTTACTTAGGCGATTTCTCATTGTCCGAGGATGATGGCATTCCAGGTGTAGTATCTTGGCAGTGGGTCCGTAGGTAGCTGTGGAGCCATATTCTTGACCCACATGTTCTCCCACAGTGAGGACATCAATTTCCAGGTGGAAGGCGGTCCCGGTCAAGGTTGGCTTGATGCACCTTCCTCTTGGTGCATTTCTCCCTCTTGTCCTCTATTCATGCCTCTTCAAATTCAGCAGCACTGCTGGTCACAGCTGGCCTCCAGCTAGAGCCCTCAAGGGCCAGGGCTTCCCAATTCTCAGTGTCTATGGCACAATTTTTAAGGTTGGCTTCAAGCCCATCTTTAAATCTCTTTTCTGAGTTGATAAAATAGATGGTGGAAGCACAAGGGCCAATCCAGTTGGCCTACAAAAATGTCCTACCATTACAATAATTATAATAATCATCATCATCATCCCAGGTAATAGCAGGATTGCAGAGAAACAACTGGAAAAGATGACATGATATGAGGATTTAAAGATCGAACTGCAAAGACTCTGGCACAAGCCAGTCAAGGTGGTCCCAGTGGTGATCAGCACACTGGGTGTAGTGCCTAAAGACCTTGGCCTGCACTTAAACACAATCAGCGCTGACAAAATTATCATCTGCCAGCTGCAGAAGGCCGCCTTACTGGGATCCGAATGCATTATTCGCCGATACATCACACAGTCCTAGACACTTGGGACGTGTCCAACATGTGATCCAATTCAACAGCCAGCAGAGTGTCTGTTGTGGACTCATTTTGTTGGGTTTCAAATAATAATAATAATAATAATAATAATAATAATAATAGCAACAATGGCTCTGGCATAAACCAGTACAGGTGGTCCAAGTGGTCATTGGCACAGTGGGTGCCATGCCAAAAGATCTCAGCCGGCACTTGGAAACAATAAACATCAACAAAATCACAATCTGTCAACTGCAAAAGGCCACCTGACTTGGATCTGCACGCATCATTCGAAAATACATCACACAGTCCTAGACGCTTGGGAAGTGTTTGACTTGTGATTTTTCGATATGAAATCCAGCATATAGATCTCGTTTTGCTGTGACATACTGTGCTTTTGTGTCAGAATAATAAATAAACAAACAAACTTTATTTATACCCCACCACCATCTCCCCAAAGGGGACTCGAGGCGGCTAACATGAGGCCAAGCCCAAAGATACAAGACAACAAAAAAGTTACATCAAAATAAAATACATATAGTAGCAAAGTAAAATAAATAAAACAAATTAACACAATACAAAATCGAACAGAATGGGCAGGCCAAATGGAGGAGGTAAAATGATAAAACCCTGGATGAGGTAGGAAAGAAAATATGTAATTGAGGGGAACCCAAAAAGAATAATTGTATTGTTGTTATTTTTGCTTGTATTGTTGTATTTGGGCTTGGCCTCATGTAAGCCGCACTGAGTCCCATGGGGAGATGGTAGCGGGGTATAAATAAAGTATTATTATTATTATTATTATTATTATTATTATTAACAGTGGGGTAAGCTTTCAGTTTAGGATGGGGGGAAAGTGCATCATAGGGGCAACACTATAGATAGAGCAAACAGAAATGGGATAAATGGTCACTCTCCAAAGGCACATTGGAAGACAACTGACTCTTTCTACAACTCCACAAGTGGCTGGTCCACAAGACTGTTTCCAGCAAGGCTTTATCTACGGACGGCACAGACCTAAATATCCTCTACTGGCATCTGAATACAAACTGCTCACATGGTGGACCTCTGCCTGGAAACGGCCGCAGTGCCAACTCCATCTGAGTTGGACAGAAGGACTGGGTTTCTGTGTAAACCAAAAAGGAATGTGGGTGCAGCTGTTGTTAGAGCCACTTAATCTGAAACGGGTTGTTGCGATTGATTCCTAGACTAAATACCCAGTGATGTTCATTTTAGGATACGCAATGCTGTTTTGCACCGTTTTCCAAAACAGAAGAATAAAATCCAGGTTGTGAGGCTTCATCTAAAGAGTATCATATACTCCAGGCATGGGCAAACTTTGGCCTTCCTTCCAGGTGTTTTGGACTTCAACTCCCACAATTCCTAACAGCCTCGGGCCCCTTCCTTTTCCCCTCAGCCGCTAAAGCGGCTCTCTCGTTCCTCTGAGTTCTTTGTGTCCTAAAATGCCTTATTTTAAACTTCATAATTAATCACAGATATTAATATTGGGTCCCTCATTTTAGATGGGTCTTTGGAGTTCCTTGGCTTGCTAGCGTGGGATAATGGCGTGCCAATTTATCTGCATGGCTAGCATGACATAAAATCCATGGCACTCTGGGGCCAGTCAGGAAAATGATCCATGGAGACATTTGCCCCGCAAGCTTGAGGGTATAAACCATCCTCTAGGTCAGGAAAAAAAATGTACCATAGTCGTTTACTGATGGTGTTTTGAACTTTCAAGCTCCGTTAAGTCGAAGTGGTGGTTTTTCACCCCCACCGCTGTTTTCAGATGGAGAATGAGTGACTTTCTGAGCCATTCATTTTTTTTTGCAGAGTTTGTATTGGTGCGACGTTGCTTGCAACTAAACAGATGTGATGCTTTGGCGAGCTTTTTCTGCTGACATATTGTGTGGCACAAGCTGTCCACCGGTGACTCTTAGGGCATATAATGAAATTGGTCAGTTAACTGTAAAATGCAAGGCATGAAGATGATTGGATAGACCACGCCCAGGGAGCTAGCTGAGCCTGGGAGTTTTGGCAACAGTTACATTTTGAAGCTTGAGCTGTACAGGAGCTGGCACAGAAACAGACAGTTCTCGCTTTATTTATTTATTATTTAGAACATTTCTATCCCATCCTATCATAATCTCCACAGAGGGACTCAGGAAAAACATAGATATACATATCAAGTAAAAAAACTGCATAAAACATTATAAAAACATTAAAACAACTGCCAATTTAAGTCGTCGTCCTAAAAACAGTCCATCAGAGGGTTAATTTGACTTGATGGCAAAGTTATGAATTGATGATGATGATGATGATGATGATGATGATGATTATTATTATTTGAAACACAACAAGATGAGTCCACAACAGACACTCTGTTGGCTGTTGTATTGGATCACACATTTGACACTTCCGAAGTGTCTAGGACTGTGTGTTGTATTGGTGAATAATGCGTGCAGATCCCAGTAAGGTGGCCTTTTGCAGCTGGCAGATGGTAATTTTGTCAGCGCCGATTGTGTTTAAGTGCAGGCCAAGGTTATTATTATTATTATTATTATTATTATTATTATTATTCGCCAATTACTTAAATCAAGAAATAGTTTTCTAAGATCTACAGTGACACTTGCTGGAACACCTCAGCAAGTGAGAGTCCAAAAGTGGCAGGCTAAAACCCAGAACCTCAATCAATGGCTGATACCAAATGAGAGACTCCTAGGTGGTGCCAATCACCACTGGGACCGCCTTTACTAGTTTGTGCCAGAGTCTTTGCAGTTTGATCTTTAAATCCTCATATCGTGTCATCTTTTCCAGTTGTTTCTTTTCGATCCTGCTGTCACCCAGGATTGCAACATCGCAATCCATACTTTGTTTTTTAACACGATCGTGAGGTCAGGAGTATTGTGCTCCAGAACTCTGTCTGTCTGAATTCGGAAGTTCCAGAGTAGCTTGACGTGTTCTTTTTCTGTAACTTTTTCCAGCTTGTGATTTCACCAGTTCTTTGTTGCAGGCAGTTGGTATTATTATTATTATTATTATTATTATTATTATTATTATTATTATTATTATTGCTTTGCCATCAAGTCAAATTAACCCCCAGAGCCAGGATTTCACTTTTTTTGAGCTGCCGGAAGGAAATATTCCACATGGGCACTGAAAGACCATTTAAATCTCTCAAAAAGGATATTGTGTGAGTCAGTGCAACTGTTCACATGATTGTATAGTTGTTGCTCTTCATTGCAAAGAGTAAACTACTTGTTCTTTATTGATAATCTGCGTGGCATATTTTCTTTCTCTGGCAAGACAGTGTGTGGGCTGATAAAATGTGAACTACACATGATTTTCATTATGCCACAGTCCCTATACTTTTTCTCACTTTATATATCACAGATAGAACATATGCCAGGCAGTAACATGAATGTAGCTATGACCGTGCCTGCCTTGTCCTCTTCTGGTACTGACTTCAGTTTGTCAGATCCAAAGCTGGATCTTGGCTCGACTGCCTTCGCCTTTGGCAACTGTCCCTTCCTCTGATTTTGCAAGAACCAGCAGGTTTGCCAACAGAAGTGGAAGTTCATCTGCAGTAAATTTCAGCTCCAAAGTCCAGAGAAGTGGGCTGAGATGCAGCATGCCAGGAGTGGCTGAAAATGAAATGGGACGGAATCCATAATGAAAGCAGAGTGGGGCGTAAAGAGCGCTTGGGTGTCCATCAATGACTGGACCGGTTCCCATAGCTTCATCATAAAGGTTACTCATCAGAGATGAAAGTTGGCAAGGAAGCGCTGCCCTTTCTTGTCCCTCTGTATTCTTCTAGGACGCCTGCCAACAGCTTCCCCCGGGCCCGTGTCATTCGCTTCTGTTATGTAGAATGGAGGCTTGTTTTCCAATCGCAAAATATATGTTCACTTTTTCTTTCTCTGTCTTAGGGGCGCAAGCCTGGCTATTTCTCTTTCCTGGATCCTTTTTCTCCTGGCGTCTGGCTCTTCATGTTACTTGCCTACCTCGCTGTGAGCTGTGTCCTCTTCTTGGTGGCTCGGTAGGGTTGACTTTTCCTTCGCTCCCCCTTTTTTCCCTGTCCTCGCAGTGCCATCTACCGTCTGCTTTGAAAAAATGAAATGGAACAATCTAATCCAATGTATTAGATTGTTCCATGGCCTGAATCACTGGGTTGTTGTAGGTTTTTTCGGGCTATATGGCCATGTTCTAGAAGCATTCTCTCCTGACGTTTTGCCTGCATCTGTGGCAAGCATTCTCAAAGGTAGTGAGGTCTGTTGGAACTAGGAAAAAGGGTTTATGTATCTGTGGAATGACCAGGGTGGGACAAAGGACTCTTGTCTGCTGGAGCTAGGTGTGAATGTCTCAGCTGACCACCTTGATTAGCATTTGATGGCCTGGCAGTGCCTGGGGCAATCTTTTGTCCCACCCTGGTCATTCCACAGATATATAAACCCTTTTTCCTAGTTCCAACGTCTCTCCTGACGTTTCGCCTGCATCTGTGGCAAGCATCCACAGAGGTAGTGAGGTCAAGAGTTCTTTCTCCCACCCTGGACATCCCACAGATATATAAACTCCATCTTCCTAGTTTCCAACAAACCTCACAACCTCTGAGGATGTCTGCCATAGATGCAGGTGAAACATCAGGAGAGAGTGCTTCTGTAACATGGCCATACAGCCCGGAAAACTCACAGCAACCCAGTGATTTTTGATCATTAAAGCCTTCGATAACATATCTTCTGTGTGTTTGGAGTTTGGCCATAAATGTTGTCTGAGTTAGATCCTGGTCTAATCTGGGATGGCACTTGTGATGTTCTCGAGCAAGAGTCCTTACTTTAAAATCCCTGAACGCTGATTAGTTGCACTTCCTTAACTGATATATTTACGCTTGCTTTGCAAATGTTGGTGGACTGCAGAGATCCCTGTAGACAATCTCTTTCAGCTATATTTTGTTTTGATTCATATCACAAGCCCTGTATTGGGGAAAATTGCTTAATTACTTCATTAATTAAATGTATTTATTAAATGCAATGTAAGATCTGTCCTCTGAAGGGCAAAAGGCTGCCATCATATAAGGGGATTAATTCCTGCCTGTAATGGGTAGTCCAATGCATTTACCTTGTGCCG
This sequence comes from Anolis sagrei ordinatus, assembly GCF_025583915.1. NCBI lineage: Eukaryota > Metazoa > Chordata > Lepidosauria > Squamata > Anolidae > Anolis > Anolis sagrei. The sequence continues at coordinate 37,523,542 of NW_026847882.1, read as the reverse complement.
TGCATTGAAGGAGGTGGTGCAATGGGTTAAACCCTTCTGCTAGCATGACTGCTGACCAAAATGTCAGCAGTTCGAATCAGGGGAATGGGGTGAGCTCCCATCTGTCAGCTCCAGCTTCTCGTGCAGGGACATGAGACAAGCCTCCCACAGGATGATAAAACACCTGGGCGTCCCCTGGGCGACGTCCTTGCAGATGGGCAATTCTCTCACACCAGAAGCAACTTGCAGTTTCTCAAGTTGTTCCTGACATGAAAAAAAATGCATTGAAAGAACTTGCAGCTGAATAAGCCGAAATGGATAGATCTGTATTTGGATGAGATTTGTCTTAGCTAAACAGAAGTAACCTCAGGAGATTGGAGGCTGGAAATTAGTACCCAAAAAGTGCAAACAAAGACCATATTGGTCTGTTTGGGCATGAACTCCATTGCAGAAAACAGGTTGGGATTTTAAGTACCATCAACGGATTGTGACATAGCACCCAAACACACATAGCCTGGAATAGAGGCTGCCTGGGAATAAGGAGAGAAGGGTGAAACCCATCGCTTTCCAAGATCTCGGCATGGCCTTGCCCGGAAGAGGCTCTGCATCTTGGTTTGCAACAGTTTTGCAGCCTTTTGAGAACAGCCAAGCAAAATAATCAAACACGGTTTTAAAGCCCTCTCTGGGAAAAAATGAAATATCATGCAAACAAAAACAAGCTTGATCTCTGCCTTGTTGTTTGTTTGACAAACAAAATCACAGCTCAAAACTTCTGTGTTTATTTGATCTGGGTTTGCATGACAGGCATGTAGGGAAAATATCTGCAGGGTTTCCTTAAAAGAGCTTTGTTTGTAATGGCTCAATGCACATCGATATGTCCCAGCAATTATGTCTTTTTCTTCATCTGTCTGTCTTACTTTCTTCCCACTTCATCACATTGAACCCGGTCAAGTGTTTGGTAGAGTAAGTTTATCATAGAGTTCAGTCATACTCCATTTTGAGATCAAATGGATGATTTTCCTACCGTCATCACACTGTTAAAGCTATCCATTTTACTCAGTTGTACTTAGTAGTCTTCAGTTGATTTGCCATTACACAGCAGAGATTTGGCCCCATCCACTGTCCCTCCATGAATGCTCTTTGCGCCCAGTGGGAAGCCGGGGTGCCTCAGATGAGAGGCCCTATGGGTTTTCCTATACAAAGTCTTTAGAAGCTTAAAAGTTTAACAAAGTTCTTTATTATTGCTTAGGTCTTCAACAAACAATCTTAGATCTTCAACAAATCAAACAAATGCTTCTTAACTTGTCTAAAATGGACAGGCAACTTGCTTGGAGAACTATTTCTTTCCTTTACCAGGAAAACCCTTTTTGACCCCTACCTGGGCAATCTGCTTTCTAGGCTTTGCTGGTGTGAGCCCTACTCCCGGCTCCAAATTGCTTCTTGGGTACCCGAGTAGACCTACCAGCCAAGGCTCTGAAGAATTTCCAGCTGGAGTCCTTAGGATTTTTCCCACAAAAGTTGTAGGTCCGTTTCTCTAACCCCAACAAGGGTTGTGCTGTAAAGCTGTTTCTCTTAAAAGCCTTTCTTTAGATACTGTTCTTAAAGCTGTCAGGCTGTAAATTCCCCAGCCAGAGCTTTTGGGACTGTTTCCCCCCCCCCCCCGGACTTTGTAAGGAACGAAGCTTCTCTACAGGTAGAAAACTTTCACGTCCTGTAGCTGAGCTTCCAACTGTAAGACTGAACTAAAATGGCTCCCTTTCCCTCCTGAACCTGGAAAAAAGGGCGGAAGTAAAACTCAACGATGATAGGCAGGTGGCTAGCTCCATGACTGCAACCTAGCAGGACCCATCCAACTGCAAAATGCATGGCCAGAACAAGCACATGCAAATGCTCAAAGAACGAAAGGGAGTTTGGAGCTCCTGGTACAGCCGTACCAGCACACTTGGGGGTCACCACAACATGAGGAACTGTATTAAGGGGTCACGGCATTAGGAAGATTGAGAAACAACGAATCAAAGTGTTGTGAAACAGCATTAATTCTAGTGTAGATGTGCCTGCTAGGCTTGGGCGGTTTCGTTCGTTAATTTCGTAATTCGTTATTAATTCGTATTTAAATTAGCTTATGATCCAATATTGAGCCATGCAGGACTACTGTGAGGAGTAATTAAAAATTGAAACAATTTTTCCAATTTATTTCGTATTGTTTCGTAATTGTTTCGTAATTGGTTCAAAATTGTTTCGTAATTGGTTCAAAATTGTTTCGTAATTGTTTCATAATTATTTCCGTATGTCTGGTGCAAGTTTTATAGTTGTTGTTTGTTTTATCAGTGATAAAAAATAAATTATCACACCAACACTCAACAACAGAGGGAGAGGGAAGCTTCAGAAGTTCCCCCTGTCCCGTTTGGAGGGTTTTTTAGCGTATTGCGCAATCGCGTCCGCCATTAACGAATCGGTTCGTAATTTTACGAAATTTTGTATATTTCAAACTTTTTTAAAGGAAAATTTTGGAATTCTTTAAAAAAACGAAACGAGTTTAGAACCAAATTTTTCCGTGGTTACCCAAGCCTAGTGCCTGCAAGACACCAGGTGGATTGCATGCAAGCTCTCCAGTCTGCTACTATATTTCCCTTTGGACTCTTTCCTATGTATGTAGATGCCTTGCTAGATATTTTATGCAGTCATTTTTTCCAGATGTTGATAGTCCTCAAAGGTTATCAGAGATGGACCTACTCTATTATCTGATATGTTTGCTTCAAACACAACTTTTTGTCGCCTGGGTTCTTTCTCTGGTTTTTTCTTGTCTATTTTTTAAAAACCATATCCCTTAAGTGTTCAAGAGAGGCAGCAGAGATTTCAACGCCGTTTGTAGGTGCAGTAATAATGCTACAAAGCTGCAACGCTATTGCTAAAATGGAAGCGTGCAGTCCCTCGGGGGTCCTCTCGGTGCAGCGGAATCTGTCAAATTCATGGGCTTCGAACGGCTTTCAGCATTGCACAGCATTTAAGACCATTTGATAACATAGCCCGGGCCTGTCTACACCGAGATACGTCTTCTCCTGATGCATTTTTGAAGGAAGGCACTGCTGTTCATGTTCAGGAGGATAGGACAGGGCTTCAGATAACACTTTGCAGCTTTCCAGCTGAGCCACGATAGGGTTCTTATGTGTTTGTCAAAGCATTGCCGTCAGATGGTGCATGTTCTTTTTGTTTCAAAGTGAAGAAAGAGAGATGCTTCCTTTGGCCAATATAGCAAGATCCAAGAGAGATAAAGATGCATTCTCTCAGAGTTACAAAAAGGCAGACAGGAAGGGGGTGGGGGGTGGGAAGAAGGCACATAAAATCCAAAGCTTTCTTAAAGAAAAAGAAATGTTCCTCTGTCCCTGAATTATTTCAACACAAGCTTATCTGGAAAGACACAAATCTGATCTCTCTTCCTTTTGTTGAAGCTGCTTTTATTAACAGCAGAGGTTTCCTGTATTGTTGTCGTGGGCTAAAGTCCTTCATTTAAAAGAAAATCTGGCCTTATTCGCTCAAATGAGTGAAGATGAGTGAGTGAAGATCCTCAACATGCGCATTCTTTGCACCCATGGAGCGGAAAAGGGGACCTCACAACTCTCAGTATGAATTGAACCCAACTACATGGCTAGTCAAAAATACGAGGGTTATACAAAAAGTAAGGTTACAAGATTTTTTTCAAAAATACAAAGAATGAATATATTTTAATAAAACTTACATGGGAGTCCCCGGTGGCACAGTGGGTTAAAGCGCTGAGCTGCTGAGCTTGTTGACTGAAAGGTCACAGTTTCAAATCGAGGGAGCGGCATGAGCTTCCGCTGTCAGCTCCAGCTTCTGCCAACCTAGCAGTTTGAAAACATGCAAATGTGAATGGATCAATAGGTACTGCTCCGGTGGAAAGGTAACGGCACTCCATGCAGTCATGCCAGCCACATGACCTTGGAGGTGTCTACAGACAACGTTGGCTCTTCGGCTTAGAAATGGAGATGAGCACCACCCCCCAGAATTGGACACAACTAGACTTAATGTCAGGGGAAAAGTTTTACCTTTACCTACATGGATTGTAGCATAGGTATGACATTATTTTTTCCACATAATCACCATTGAGTTCAATACCTTTTGTCATCCATGGGACAGATTTTTGATGCCTGTGTCATAGAAGTTTCCCTCCGCCTCTTTCAGCCAGTTTGTCATTTCTGTTTTCACCTTATCGTCATCAGAAGAGTGTTTTCCACCAAGGTGTTCCTTCAATTTATGAACAGATGATAGTCACTGGGTGCAAGATGAGGGCTGTTAGAGGGGTGGCTTAAAACAGCCCAACCAAATGCAGTCAACCCCTCTTGCATTGCATGAGTGGTGTGTGGACAGGCATTCTCATGGAGATAGACTCCTGCCATCAGCATCCAACGATGTTTGTTTTGAATGGCTCTGCAAAGTTTCTTCATGATCTCACAGTATATTCCATACCTATTTTGTCACATCCTATCTTGACTTTATGTCCTCTCCATTTTTATTTATTTTTTGTGTCAGGAACAATTTGAGAAACTGGAAGTCACTTCTGGTGTGAGAGAATTGGCTGTCTGCAAGGACGTTGCCCAGGGAACGCCCAGATGTTTTGATGTTTAACCATCTTTGCGGGAGGCTTCTCTTATTTCCCCGCATGGGGAGCTGGAGCTGACAGAGGGAGCTCATCCGTGCTCTCCCTGGATTCGAAACTGCAACCTGTCGGTCTTCAGTCCTGCTGGCACAAGGTTTAACCCATTGCACCACTGGGAGCTCCTTTTCTCTCCATAAACTGAAATGGCATTCATGCCTTGTGCATTTAGGTAGCATATTACAGTGCAAACTTCGCACTTGAAGAGATACGGAATGAGAACGCTCATCTCTAACCACCACAACGCCGATCGATGTGCTACTGACGACTGGCACTGCTCGTTCACTTCTGCTGGCTTCCTGCTACATGGCAGTGAAACCAACTTCCCCTGAGAAAATTCCTTCTGAGAGATACGTGCCTTGTAACCTTACCTTCCCGATAACCTTCGTACATTAGTTCATATTTAACTCTGCAAATAAAGGTCCCCTGGTGCACAACGACCTTCACCACAACGCCAGTCAATGAGCTACTGATGACTGGCACTGCTCTTTCACTTCTGCTGGCTTCCTGCTACATGGCAGTGAAACCAACTTTCCCAGAGAAAATTCCTTCCGAGAGATACGTGCCTTGTAACCTTACCTTCCAGATAACCCTTTTACATTAGTTCATATTTAACTCTGCAAATAAAGGTCCCCTGGAGCACAACAACCTTCACCACAACGCCAGTCGATGTGCTACTGATGACTGGCACTGCTCGTTCACTTCTGCTGGCTTCCTGCTTCATGGTAGTGAAACTAACTTTCCCCGAGAAAATTCCTTCCGAGAGATATGTGCCTTGTAACTTTAGCTTCCAGATTACCCTCGTACATTAATTCATATTTAACTCTGCAAATAAAGGTCCCCTGGTGCACAACAACCTTCACCACAACGCCAGTCGATGAGCTACTGATGACTGGCACTGCTCGTTCACTTCTGCTGGTTACCTGCTACATGGCAGTAAAACCAACTTTCCCCGAGAAAATTCCTTCCGAGAGATACATGCCTTGTAACTTTAGCTTCCAGATAACCCTCGTACATTAATTCATATTTAACTCTGCAAAGAAAGGTCCCCTGGTGCACAACAACTACAAGGGAGTACCATCACAGAATAGGAGATAATAGCTTAAATTCATAGTTAGTCCCAACTAGAGTGCAATCGGTTGAGTTTACTCATTTGTTGATTCAGCAGTCAACAATTGGTTCAACTGAACTACTCTAGTTGGAACCAATAAACCAGATTCCAGACTACATGTTTTGGGCCACATATTGTCCTGATTATCTCAAAAGCTCCATTTTTCAGGATGGTTGTACAGTAAGACTTTACAGAAACCCTGGGAAGAACCAATGATAAAGGCCCAAAAAATGCACGGTCTATTTGTTCTGCACTCTTTCCTGATCTAAAAGCTACAAAGCACACTTATGTGCTCGCGGTTGACTTTTACTGCCAAACTCTGGGCACCAATTGCCAGTTAAACACCTGAGAAACTCTGCCACCCAGCAGCTTATGTCTTTTATTGCTGTCGCTTCCAGGTAACAATGTTTGTCCTCCGGAGTAATTGAATGTGTTGTGTTTTGATGCCGCAGACTGACACCCTACGAGTGGTACAGCCCACACCCCTGCTCCCAAGGGAGGTGCAACCTGCTAGTAAATCAGTACTCTCTTGGCAACAGCCTGTGGTTCCCTGTGGGTGGATTCATGCAGCAAGGGTCCACCATTGCCCCTCGGGCTCTGTCCACACGCTGCGTCAGCGGAGTCTGGTAAGCGACGGAAATGTTCCATCTTTCCTGTGGTGATGTTTTAACAAAACTTTGTCTGCATGGATGGTTTCTAGGGAGGATTTCGGTGGCAAGTGTTAGAGTGAAGTCTCAAAGGTGCTACAAGGTCTCCAAGTACTGACAAATTAACACACCGCTGGGATTCTGGATCCAGATGTTGCTCTGACTGAGAACATTTGGAGCCGATCTGTCATAGGTGACTGTTTCTTCCATTGTTTTTCAAAATTTCTCCTATCAAGGAGCATCATCTGCTTTTAAAACTATGAGGGATTCCTATATGCTCACACCTAGAAGGTTTCCATCAATTCTAGTGGATTTTATTTATCATATCAGAAGTGCAAACCAAGGGTACAGTTGAAAATGTATTTTAAAAACACAACGTTGTATTTTAAAAACACAAAGTTTAAAAACTTGGCATTATATTAAATGCCCTTTGACCAGAAGCTGGTCACATGGAGTGCCTCTGGTGTTGCTATAAGGAGGTCCTCCACTGTGGATGTGGCAGGGCTCAGGCTAAATTGTAATAGATGGTCTATGGTTTGCTCTTCTCCACACTCGTATATCGTGGACTCCAATTTGTGGCCCCATTTCTTAAGGTTGGCTCTGCATCTCATGGTGCCAGAGCACAGCCTGTTCAGCGACTTTCAAGTCACCCAGTCTTCTGTGTGCCAAGGGGGGGGGAGGGTCTCATTTGGTATCAGCCTGCCACTTTTGGACTCTCACTTGCTGAGGTGTTCCTGCAAGTATCTCTGTAGATCTTAGAAAACTATTGATTTAAGGCATTGTTGTGCTGGCTGATATCCGAACAGGGGATGGGCTGGAGATGTCACTGTTTTGGTCCTTTCATTATTGACTGCTACTTCCCGGCAGATGTCAGGTGGTGCAGTACCAGCTAAACAGTGTAATTTCTCCAGTGGTGTAGGGTGCAGACAACCTGTGATAATGCGGCATGTCTCATTAAGAGCCACATCCGCTGTTTTAGTGTGGTGAGATGTGTTCCACATTGGGCATGTGTACTCAGCGGCAGAGTAGCAAAACGCAAGTGCGGATGTCTTCACTGTGTCTGGTTGTGATCCAGTCAACTTTCATATTATATTGTTTCTAGCACCCACATTTTGCTTGATATTCAACTAGTGCTTCTTTTAGGTCAGAGCACAGTCCAGGATAACTCCTAGGTATTCGGGTGCGCTGCAATGCTCCAGTGGGATTCTTTCCCTCGTCATCCTCAGAGCTCGAGATGCTTGTCTGGTCTTAAGATGGAAAGCACACATCTGTGTTTTAGATGGATTAGGAATCAGCTGTTTTTCCCTGTAATAGGCAGTAACGACTCCTAGAACTTAGGAGATTTTGGTAGTAATATGTAGTGTGCATACACTAGAATTACAGAAGCAACCAGAAGAGTTTATAGTGCATATACACTATTTATTATTACCAAAATAAATTCCAACTTGGATTTAATCCCCGAAACCACCAACATTTTGGCAAAATCCTTGAAGCACAGCTGTAGCTTTCATAGTCGCCAAGAGAAAGACCAAGTGTGGACGATTTCCATTTGCTTCTTTTTCCTTCCAAGGTGGGCCTTCACCTTGATCATCATCTCATCCTACACGGCCAACCTGGCAGCCTTTCTCACCGTACAGCGCATGGATGTGCCCATTGAATCAGTAGATGACCTTGCCGACCAGACGGCTATTGAATACGGCACAATCCACGGCGGTTCCAGCATGACCTTCTTCCAGGTAAGCCTTCTTTCTCTTTGCCACCAACTGATTCAAATTCAGCAGATTCCCCACCTGGCTTGTATAAGAACTTTCATTCCAGCCTGCATCTCGAACAGTGCTCCTGTGTAAAGGCATTTGGATTTAACAAGCCCTCCACACTTTTTTTTTATAAGTCCTGTGCTATCTCATAAGGGGCTGAATCAAATATACAGGAAATAAAGCCTTGGGTAGTGTTTTCCCTGGAGGAGTTGGTGGTGCGGGGGATTGTTTTATTTATGAGATTTTTATGCTGCCCTTCCTTCATGGAAATCACTCTGCAAACTTCATGACTGTGTAGGGAGCTGAACTAAGGTTGTTCAGTCCTCATCGAGTATGTTTACCCGCACGCCACTGTGTCTGCATATCTATTGCCTTATCAAAAAGGATATGGTGGCAGTGCATTGACAACCACTGTGAGCAGAACCTGAAAATGTTACTGTTTTGGACTTATTTATTTATTTATCGAGTCATCTGCAACCAGACTATTGTATTACATTTCTAACAGAACAAAACAAACAAACAGATAAAAAAACAACACAAAATTGCAAACTTGGTAGTTGATTAAATGTCCTTTGACCAGTATCTGGCCACTTGGAGTGCCTCTGGTGCTGCAAAAGGGTCCTCCATTGTGCATGTGGCAGAGGCTCAGGTTGCATTGCAGCAGGTGGTTTGTTTGCTGGTCTGTGGTTTGCTCTTCTTGGATTCCACTTTGTAGCCCCATTTCTTAAGATTGGCTCCGCATCTTGCGGTGCCAGAATGCAGTCTGTTCAGTGCCTTCCAAGTCACCCAGTTTTCTGTGTGCCCAGGGGGGAGTCTCTCATTTGGTATCAGCCATTGATTGAGGTTCTGGTTTGAGCCTGCCACTTTTGGACTCTCGCTTGCTGGGGTGTTCCAGCGAGTGTCTCTGTAGATCTTAGAAAACTATTTCTTGATTTAAGTCGTTGACGTGCTGGCTGATACCCAAACAAGGGATGAGCTGGAAATGTCTCTGCCTTGGTCCTTTCACTATTGGCTGCTACTTCCCGGCAGATGTCAGGTGGTGCAATACCGGCTAAGCAGTGTAATTTCTCCAGTGGTGTAGGGCGCAGACACCCCGTGATAATGCGGCATGTCTCATTAAGAGCCACATCCACTGTTTTAGTGTGGTGAGATGTGTTCCACACTGGGCATGCGTACTCAGCAGCAGAGTAGCATAGCGCAAGGGCAGATGTCTTCACTGTATCTGATTGTGATCCCCAGGTTGTGCCAGTCAGCTTTCGTATGATATTGTTTTTAGCAGTTCCCAGAAGATGGTCAAATTGTCTTGGTTTTCTGGGAGCTCCGGTCCAAAAAAGATATTTTTCCAAACGTTGGATGTGAGCAACATAAAGGTATGCAGCATCATCGTAAGGAGGGGATAGAAAAGTTTAATAGAGAAATGTTTTTATTTTATCCTCTTCTGGGAATCCAAAGTCTTCTCAAATACTCTTAAAAAACTTCCAAGCTATTTCATTTATCATCCTAAATTAAAAGCACCTGCTCGATATAAACGTGAGTACTATTAACAAGATAAGTAGGATTCTTCTAAGCAGTCAATGTGTTCAATCAATTATTGAATGCAGGGTCACTCATTACGTAAAGGCTGACCATGAAGTCACCTTGGAGGATCTGGAGATTCCTATAGAGCAGTGGTTCTCAACTTGTGGGTCCCCAGATGTTTTTGCATTCAACTCCCAGAAATCCTAACAGCTGGTAAACTGGCTGGGATTTCTGGGAGTTGTAGGCCAAAACACCTGGGGACCCACAGGTTGAGAACCACTGCTATAGAGAAATTCTCTCAGATAAGAAGGAATAGCTTCCCAATTTTTGCAAGGACCTTGCACCCCTAGTCCCTGCAAACATGGCAGGCCTACTGTAGTCTTCCAACATGAGCTATTACTCACATACTTACTTAGGTGATCCCTCATTTCCGAGTAGGATTGTCTTCCAAGATCAGTATACTAGCGGTGGGTCCATACGTGACTGTGGAGCCCTATTCTTGATCTGCATCTTGTCCAGTGAGGGCATCGGTTTCCAGATGGAAGGCAGTCCTGGTCGGAGTTGACTTGACACCTTCCTCTTGGCACGTTTCTCTTTCGCCCTCCATTCATGCCGCTTCAAATTCTACAGCACTGATGGTCACAGCTGACTACCAGCTGGAGCGCTCAAGGGCCAGACCTTCCCAGTTCTCAGTGTCTATGCCAGAATTTTTAAAGTTGGCTGTGAGCCCATCTTTAAATCTCTTTTCCTGTCCACCAACATTCCGTCCGTTCTTGAGTTCAGAGTAGAGCAACTGCTTTGGGAGACGGTGGTCGGGCATCCGGACAACTTGGGATGGTCCAGCGGAGTTGATGGCAGAGGACCATCTCTTCAATGCTGGTGGTCTTTGCTTCTTCCAGCACGCTGACATTTGTCCACTTGTCTTCCCAAAGGATTTGCAGGATTTTTCGGAAGCAATGATGATGATGATCGATATATATTAGGGGTGTGCAATTTTTCATTAGGGTCTATAGTGGGAGATGCAGTTTGTCATATAGTCTGGACCCAAGCCGTTTAGGGATGTAAAGGTAAGAACCAGCACTTTGTATTTAACTCAGAAGAAGACCGGCAGCCAGTGGAATTTAGAAGTTTAGTTTAGAAACACTTTAGAAATGAAACGCTGGTGCACCCTAATTTTGTAATGAGTTTTGAAGCATTTTTTTTTCATCTATCGGACAGCCGTAACATATGAAATGAAACGCTGGTGCACCCTAATTTTGTAATGAGTTTTGAAGCATTTTTTTTTCATCTATCGGACAGCCGTAACATATCTACTTCCTCTATAGCTGGGATGATAGTGCATTTTTGTGGGGTGTCGCCCTTCCCCATTGATATATGGCTTTGGTCTTTTTCATGTTGCTTTGATGCAAGTGCAGGAGGGATTTCTTGTTCCATGTTATATGGATTTGCCCCGAATACTGGTTTTAGGCAGTGTTTCTCAACCTGGGGGTCGGGACCCCTGGGGGGGGTCGCGAGGGGGTATCAGAGGGGTCGCCAAAGACCATCAGAAAACACAGTATTTTCTATTGGTCATGGGGGTTCTGTGTAGGAAGTTTAGCCCAATTCTCTCATTGTTGGAGTTCAGAATGCTCTTTGATTGTAGGTGAACTATAAATCCCAGAGTTCTGTGTGCCAAGACTGGTTCAATTCAGTCGCCCTTCCCCTTTGATATATGGCTTTGGTCTTTTTCATGTTGCTTTGATGCAAATGCAGGAGGGATTTCTTGTTCCATGTTATATGGATTGCCCCCCCCCTCGGGGGGGGTGTCGCAAGGGGGTATCAGAGGGGTCGCCAAAGACCATCAGAAAACACAGTATTTTCTGTTGGTCATGGGGGTTCTGTGCAGGAAGTTTAGCCCAATTCTCTCATTGTTGGAGTTCAGAATGCTCTTTGATTGTAGGTGAACTATAAATCCCAGCAACTACAACTCCCAAATGTCAAGGTCTATTTTCTCTAACCTCCTCCGGTATTCACATTTGAGCATGTTGAGTATTCGTGCCAAGTTTGGTCCAGATCCATCATTGTTTGAGTCCACAGTGCTCTCTGGATAAAGGTGAACTACAAATCCAAAACTCAATGTCAATGCCTATCAAACCCTTCCAGTATTTACTGTTGGTCATGAGAGTTCTGTGTGCCAAGACTGGTTCAATTCAGTCATTGGTGGAGTTCAGAATGCTCTTTGATTGTATGTGAACTATGAATCTCAGCAACTACAACTCCCAAATGACAGCATCAATCTCCCCTTCAATCCCACTAGAATTCAAATTTGGGTGTATCAGGCATTTGTGCTGAATTTGGTCCAGTGAATGAAAATACATCCTGCATATCAGATACTTACGTGACAATTCATAACAGCAGCAAAATTACAGTTGTGAAGTAGCAACAAAAATGTTATGGTTGGGGGTCACCACAACATGAGAACTGTATTAAGGGGTTGCGGGATTAGGAAGGTTGAGAACCACTGTTTTAGGCCAAGGGAAGCTGGGTTCACATTCAAACCCTCCTCCCTTTTGAGCTGTGGCCAGAATCCCCATTACATCTCAGCATCTCTTTCCTCTTCCTGCAGAATTCCCGGTACCAGACGTACCAGCGTATGTGGAATTACATGTACTCGAAGCAGCCGAGCGTCTTTGTCAAGAGCACAGAGGAAGGGATCGCTCGGGTGCTCAACTCCAACTACGCCTTCCTGCTGGAGTCGACCATGAACGAGTATTACCGCCAGCGCAATTGCAACCTCACGCAGGTCGGGGGCCTTCTGGACACCAAGGGCTACGGGATTGGCATGCCAGTCGGTAGGCAGCAGAGCAAAATTCTAGCTATTTGGAGCTGTCTGCGGGGAAAATCAGGGGGGAATTCCAGGGCAGATGCTGGATGCATTTCTCAGCCCTCCCATCCATTGCTGAGCTCTAGCAGGAGACTTCTCTGATTGGTTCAGCATCTCCATTTTATTTATATTTTGTATGATTTTATGTTATTTGCAGTTTGTGCTTTATTTTGACTCAGTTCATTCCAGAGACAGGTGGAAATGCAGCTTTAAAAGATAGCATTTGTAAATGTGTCTAACTAGCATATGTGAAAAAAGACTATCTAGACCGAGACCTGGGGACCAGATGCGGCTCCTTGGGCTCTTTTCTCAGGCCCACCTCTCTGTCACTAACCTATCCTTCCTTCTCTCTTTCCTGCCTCTTTACCTCCCTCTTACTCCTTCCCTCCTTCCCTCCCTCCATTCCTCCTTTCTTACCTTCCACCCTTTCGTTCTTCCTCACCTCTCTCCCTCTTTCTCCTTCCTTCCTTCTTTCCTTCCTTCTCTTTTTCCTCATTCTCCTCCCTTTCTTCCTCCGTCCATTCCCTTCCACCCTTTCATCCTCCCTCCCTCCATTCCTCCTTTCTTCCCTTCCATCCTTTCGTCCTTCCTTCCTTCCTCCCCTCTCTCCCTTTTTCTCTTTCCTTCCTTCTTTTCTTCCTTCTCTCCTCCCTCCCCTCCCTCTTTCTCCCTCCCTCCATTCCCTTCCACCCTTTCATCTTTCTGCACTTCATCCTTCCCTCCCTCCTTCCTTTCTTCCCTTCCACCCTTTCATCCTTCCTTCCCTTTCTCTCTCTCCTTCCTTCTTTCTTCCCTTCCTTCTCTCTTTCCTCCCTCACCTCCCTCTTTCTCCCTAACTCCATTCCCTTCCACCCTTTCATCTGTCTTCCCTCCCTCCTTCTCTCCCTCCTTTCTTTCCTTCCACCCTTTCGTCCTTCCTTCTCTCTCTCTTTCTTCTGCCTTCCTTCTTTCCTTACTTCTCTCTTTCCTCCCTCCCCCCCTTTCTCCCTCCCTCCATTCCCTTCCACCTTTTCATCCTTCTGTCTTTCCTTCTTCCCTTCCTTTCCTTCCTTCCTTTCTTCCATTCATCCTTCCTCCCCTTACACCCTTTCGTCCTTCTCTCTGTTTTGTCTTTCCTTCATTTTCTTCCACACCTCCCTTCTCTCGTTCTCCTTCTATCCTTCCCTTCCACCCTTCTGTCCTTCCTCCCTCTTTCTCCTTCCTTCCCTTTTGTCTTTCCTTTCTCCTCTTTCCTTTTTTCTTCTCTTCCATCTCTTTCTTCATCCCTTCCTTCCTTCTTTTTATCTTTCCCTTCCTTCCTTCCTTCCTTCCTTCCTTCCACCCTTTCTTCCATCCCTCCCATTTGTCTTTGTTTACTTCCTCTCCCCTCTCTCCCTCTTTCTCCTTCCATCCCTTCCTCCCTTTTGTCCTTTCGTCTTTCACTCTTTCTTCCTCCTTCCCTTTCTTTTTTCCATCATTGGGCAACCAGTGGCCCCCAAGTTAGAAAATTTGCCCGTGCCTGATCCAGGCCTTTAAGTTCCACTAACATAACTGTCTTTCTGTACTTCATTTTTGGACAAAATATTAAAGCTTTTAGGTAGCTTGTTTTTTTCAAAAGGAAGCAGTAGAAGAGAGCCTTGGAAACTACTAGGTTAGCTTGGATAATTCTCATTTTCTCACAGCCTCAAAGGAAAGAAAGTCGGGCCTCTTTCAAACACGTTTTGATAAGAAAATACATGGTAGCACAACAATATACAAGCAGAAAGGTTCCTGAGTTTGGTTTGCGAATTTCACACACTATACAAAGTCAGCGACTTTTAAAGGCTTGAATGGTATGGATCAGAATGCATTAAAAGGTAAATCAAAAGAGCTAACAAGCTCTTTTACACTGGCAAAAATTAGCAAAAAATGCTAAAAAGCACACAAATGCCATGCAAACCAAAACAGATGCAGCAAATAAGAACAGCAGTCCCAAATAGTCTACCGTGTGTGTATTAAGACAAAAGTGGGCCACATTTTATATAATCTGGTGATTACAAAACCTCATGCAATACAGATATTGATGTAGAAAGAATGCTGTGAGAGGAAATCACGTACTTAAATAGCAACACAGAAGGAGACTGACATAAAATTAATAATAGGAGAAACAACTGAAAATTAAATACAAGTTGGCAGTGAAGCTCCGCAAAACATGAACAAGAATTTGGCAGGACGGGATGACAAAGTTTGTAGACTTACATTTTTGTTTTTTCTTTAGTTAAGCTGAAACTTCTAGATTAAAAAAAAGCCTCACATCATTGTCAAATATGCTATGACTACAAAAAAGTGGGGATATTTACCTTCGTGCCTTCAGAACTGAACAAATAAGGTCAAAATGCTGAAGTGATGAATTCCCATGGTTTCTAATTTCGATGCCATGTGGCTGATGTTCTAAAGCCTCGGGAAAATTCTTGTACAAGGTTGTCTAGTCTACCTCTGTGACAATGTTATAAAAAGTACTTGTGCTTAGACAACTCCTGGTTTCACAGGTATAAATAATCATATAGTAGTACAGACAGGGCTGGGAGAGAGAGGATACATTCCCAAACTTACAGACTTCCTATCTCAGAAGGAAAGTTAGTGCAACAGTTCGATGGAAGGTAAACCTTGTGCCCCCTTGAAACTTTGTGTGTGTGTGTTTGTTTTTATCCAGCGGATCAGTATGAAATGACATTAACAGAATTTCTTAAACAGCACTAACATGAGTGGTATGGTACTGTCACTTATCTGGACTATTTGACCTTAATCTGAAATTTCTCTGCTGGGGATCATAATTTTCTCTAGTGCAGTGGTTCCCAACTTTTTTGGACCAGGGACCAATTTGACCAGGGACCGCTTTGACCAGGGACCGCTTTGACCAGGGACCGCTTTGACCATGGACCACTTTGACCAGGGACCACTTTGACCAGGGACCAATTTGACCAGGGACCACTTGTCCAAGGACCACTTTGAGCAGAGACCACTTTGTCCAGGGACCACTTTGACCAGGGACCGCTTTGTCCAGGGACCACTTTGACCAGGGACTGCTTTGACCAGGGACCGCTTGTCCAAGGACCACTTTGAGCAGAGACCACTTGACCAGGGACCACTTTGAGCAGAGACCACTTTGACCAGGGACCACTTTGACCAGGGACCACTTGTCCAAGGACCACTTTGAGCAGAGACCACTTGACCAGGGACCACTTTGACCAGGGACCACTTTGTCCAGGGACCACTTTGACCAGGGACCGCTTTGGCCAGGGGCTGCTTTGACCAGGGACCACTTGTCCAAGGACCACTTTGAGCAGAGACCACTTGACCAGGAACCACTTTGACCAGGGACCACTTTGAGCAGGGACCACTTTGAGCAGGGACCACTTGTCCAGGGACCATTTTGACTAGGGACCACTCTCCAACCAAAATAGGTACAAGATTTGTGAATCCTAGCTGGGGTCAAGATTTAGGGGAATTGTCTAGTCAAAAGCACAGCATAACATCCGTGTCTTTAGATCTTTGTGGAAGATGGACAGGGTGGGTGCAGTTCCAGAGCTGGGGGACCACCAACAAGAAGGGGATGAATGGGATGATTCAGTTTGCTGCATATGATAAGGAGGGGTGTCTCTTGTTATCCATGCCTCAAGTGTGGCTTCTTCAAGGGTATTGTGGGAAACCTTGAAAGGCACCCTGCAATAACAGCGTGAGCTACAAAGCAGTCTGCATTTCCTAGCAACCTTTTGGAAATGCTTGGATAGATAACTGCATTTTTCTGAGCAAAATTAAATGTTGTCAACAGCTGTAAGAGCCGGCTTCAGTCCCTAGCATTTTCGTGTCTGCTGTCTGAAAGCATGGAAAGCCGTTGTCCATCACAGAAGACAAGACTGAATGGGATGCATGAATGCTATGGTTTAGACAGAAGCTCTGTTTTGAAAAAGAGTTTTATATCATAGTTAGCATAGTTTCATCTTACCATTGGGCTGAAATAGCATAGCAATGCCTGACAGCTGTATTGTATGATTATATCACGCTGTCACAACTCCACACGGGAAAACGTTGAATCTGCTGACTACCTAATTGAACCTTGGTAGATACAAGTATTGGAACCTTGAATTTTTAAAAATGGTTTGCTCTAAAATGGTTATAAGCAAAGCACAATGTCAGGCCACATGAAAAACAAATAATCTAAAATGCCCACAAAAGCTGGCTAGGTTGAAGGGTATTTCCGCCAGGCTCCCCAAAATGCCCTGTAGAGAATGTGGGGAGTATTTCCACTAGGCATGGGCAATCTATGGTTCTAAATGGTTCCAAAGTACTTACAAAACTAAAGTTCTGGTGGTGAAAACTAGGGGGCGCTGGTGCTTTGCTTCTACAGTGTTGCTAAAGGTTTGGTGGTGAAAATTTCAGAACTCTAACAAAACTTTCTAAATTTCATTATAAATGGCAGTTCCTAATTGGTTCTGTCATAAAAATCACCAATAATGAAATGATAATGAAATTTCAAAAGTTTTGTTCGAGTTCTGAAATTTTCACCACCAGAACTTCAGCAACATTGTAGAAGCAAAGCACCAGCACCCCCTAGTTTTCACCACCAAAACTTTAGTTTTTTAAGTACTTTAGAACCATTTGGAACCATGGATTGCCCATGTCTAATCCACTACACTTTGGGTTTATTTAGACCGACTCCCCCCCCCCCCCCCCCCCCCCCCCCCCCCCCCCACACACACACACCATTTTCCTTCAGCTTTTTTCTCTGTGTGAGGATTTTGCTTTTTTGGGAAAGCTCAGTTGGAAGTTGATTTTCTGGAGAAGGTCCCAAGTTCCTATAGGCATACTTTTTCATGTTCTTGGTCTTGAAGTCTTTTCATTTCAACATGGTTGTTATCCATGGTTTTGTGCATCCGCATGAAATCTGGAACATTTTTCTCATGGAGTCATCCTGTAATTTCCTTTTAGATCCCAGATGGGATAATAACAGGTGGTAGGGAAACTTGGGTGAAGGAAAGGTTTAGTAAAGTCCCTTTGGCGTAGCATTTCATCAAATGTAATTGCCCCGTCTATCTGTTTTATATCTTCTCAACAGGAAAAAAAAAAGCAGGCTGAATTGTGATGAAAAACAAAGCCCGCGTTACTCTCATGTCGAGTTAGTTCTGAAGCTTCTAACACATTCATTAAGAAAAGGAATCCCTTTGCTACCTGGGAGTTAATAAACCTAAAGAGAAGCCCTCTTCATTGAATCAAACACTGTTCAAAGCCTGGGAGCCACAGGGCTTCACACATTATAAAATTCTCATTGCACCTCTTGAAACAGATGAGATAACACATTCTATGTTTGTGGGTATAGAGAGGAACAGGACAAATTCATCTGTTCACTGTTTCAGCAGTGGAACTCTCTATCCCGAAGTGTGGTGGAGGCTCTCTCTATGGAGGCTTTTAAACAGAGGCTGGATGGCCATCTGTTGGGGGTGCTTTGAACACGATTGTCCTGCTTCTTGGCAGGGGGTTGGACTGGATGGCCCTCGAGGTCTCTTCCAACTCTGTGATTCTATGATTCTAAGGATAACACACACTAAACAGAGTATTATGACAATTAGAGTTTGAGCATTATCACACCATGTTGTTGGAGCCCCCAGTGGCGCAATGAGTTAAACCGTTGTGTGGCAGGACTGAAGACTGACAGGCTGGAGGATCAAATCCGGGGATAGCACAGATGAGCTCCCTCTGTCAGCTCCAGCTCCCCATGCAGGGACATGAGAGAAGCCTCCCACAAGGATGGTCAAACATCAAAACATATTTGCGTAATCTAGGATACTATATCTGTCATATGTGTGTGTGTGTGTGCATTATATCTATAGCTACGGCTCGATGGCTCTTTGTTAGGAGGGCTTTGGTTATGTATTCTTGCCCTGGTGAAGGGAGTTGGACTGGATGGCCTTAAGGCAGCATTTCTCAACCTGGGGGTCGGGGCCCCTGCGGAGGCCAGAAAGGGGTTTCAGACGGGTCACCAAAAACAGCAGAAAACACAGTATTTTCTGTTGGTCATGGGGGTTCTGTGTAGAAAGTTTGGTTCAATTCTATCGTTGGTGGGGTTCAGAATGCTCTTTGATTGTAGGTGAACTATAAATCCCAGCAACTACAACTCCCAAATGTCAAGGTCTATTTCCACCAAACTCCATCTGTGTTCATATTTGGGCATATGGAGTATTCGTGCCAAGTTTGGTCCAGATCCATCATTGTTTGAGTCCACAGTGCTCTCTGGGTGTAGGTGAACTATAACTCTAAAACTCAAGGTCAATGACCACCAAACCCGTCTACTGTTTTCTACATGGGTCTTGGAAGTCCCGTGGACCAAGTTTCGTTCAATTCTATCATTAGTGGAGTTCAGAATGCTCTTTGATTGTAGGTGAACTATGAATCCCAGCAATTACAACTCCCAAATGACAAAACCAACTTTTTTGAATGATGGTCACTCATTGGGTTGTTAGGCGTATTCTGTCCAAATTTGGTGTCAATTCATCAAGTGGTTTTTGAGTTAGGTTAATCTCACAAACGAACATTACATTTTTATGTATATTGATTCCTGATTGTTATTAAGTCTTGGGCACTCTGGTGACCCAGCAGGTTAAACAGCTGAGCTGCTGAATTTGCTGACCAAGAGGTTGGTGGTTCAAATCTGGGGAGCAGGGTGAGCTCCCGCTGTTAGCCCCAGCTTTTGCCAACCTGGCAGTTCGAAAACATACAAATGTGAGTAGATCAATAGGTACCGCTTCTGCGGGAAGATAACAGCACTCCATGCAGTCATGACCTTGGAGGTGTCTATGGAGAATACCAGCTCTTTGGCATAGAAATGGAGATGAGTACCAGCCTCAGAGTTGGACACAACTAGACTTAATGCCAGGTGAAAACCTTTACCTTTACCTTACCACAAAATATTGCTCTCCATGCATTATTACATTGCAGAGTTATTGAAAACGTTTTGAGTTTTTTTCAGTCCTAGAAATAATGTTTATGATTCCTTTTTCCTACAATGATTGAGTAACAAGTTTGTTTGTGGATATGTTAGAGCGCTTTCCTCCATAAACACAGTTTTATAACAATAGGCTCTGGTGCTGTACTTTCAAAACCTGAGGCAGGTGAACAAAAATACTGCAAAAATGTTGTATATTTTCACAAAAGTCTTTTGAGAGTTGGAATATATATGCAAATGGGAGGTTAAAAGGACCACACCTGCATACCTCAACTGTACAATAAAGTGTGCATTTTGAAAAAAAATAAAATTGAAAAAACGAAGCAGGCCAAAACGCCTTAGGATTCGGCATATCTGTTCCTCCTTTGAAATCTCTCCCTCTCTGTCTCTCTCCCTGCTTTGCAGGTTCTCTTTTTCGGGATGAGTTTGACTTGGCCATTCTCCAGCTGCAGGAGAACAACCGCCTGGAAATCTTGAAGCGGAAGTGGTGGGAGGGAGGGCAGTGCCCCAAAGAAGAGGACCACCGAGCAAAAGGTAAAGCTCACAACTTTCTTCCTAATATTGAGTTAGAAGTGTGAGGAACTAGGGTTCATGGAAATCCACAGAGTGACCTCAGGCAGGAAAATCGCATTCAAAGCACCCCCGACAGATGGCCATCCAGCCTCTGCTTAAACGCCTCCAAAGAGGGAGCCCCCACTACACTCCAGGGTAGAGAGTTCCACTGCTGAACAGCTCTCACAGTTAGGAAGTTCTTCCTAATGTTCAAGTGGAATCTCCTTTCTTTCCTGTAGCCATTGTTCCATTGCGGCCTCGTCTCCAGGGCAGCAGAAAACAAGCTTGCTTCCTCCTCCCTATGACTTACCCTCATCTCTTGATCCATGGCCCTCATCATGTCTCCTGGTTGTGATCCCCAGGTTGTGCCAGTCAGCTTTCATATGATATTGTTTCTAGCACCCACTTTATGCTTGATATTCAGGCAGTGCTTCTTGTAGGTCAGAGCACGGTCCAGAGTGACTCCCAGGTATTTGGGTGCGCTGCAATGCTCCAGTGGGATTCCTTCCCAGGTGATCCTCAGAGCTCGGGATGCTTGTCTGTTCTTAAGGTGGAAAGCACATGTCTGTGTTTCAGATGTATTATGATATGATAGCCATGTATAAATATGTGAGAGGAAGACACAGGGAGGAGAGAGCAAGCTTGTTTTCTGCTTTCCTGGAGACTAGGATGCAGAACAATGGCTTCAAACTTCAAGAGAGGAAATTCCATCTGAACATGAGGAAGAACTTCCTGACTGTGAGAGCCGTTCAGCAGTGGAACTCTCTGTCCCTGTGTGTGGTGGAGGCTCCTTCTTTGGAAGCTTTTAAACAGAGGCTGGATGGCCATCTGTCAGGGGTGATTTGAATGCAATATTCCTGCTTCTTGGCAGGGGGTTGGACTGGATGGTCCCTGAGGTCTCTTCCAACTCTTGTGTTTTAGATGGATTAGGGATCAGCTGGTTTTCCCTGTAGTAGGCAGTAAGACCACCTAGAGCTTCGGAGAGCTTCTGTTCAACCATCTCAAAGCTCCCTGCTTGAGCGTTGGCACGATCATCAGCATAGATGACGCTCTCTGTCCCTTCTGGCAGTGGCTGGTCATTTGTGTAGATGTTGAACATGGATGGAGCAAGCACGCTCCCCTGAGGCAGGCCGTTCTTCTGTTTCCGCCATCTGCTTCTCTGGCCCTGGAACTCAACAAAAAAGCTCCTGTTTTGTAGCAGGTTTCCTATGAGGCGGGTGAGGTGGTAGTCCTTTGTGATATTATACATTTTTCTCAGGAAGAGGCGGTGGTTTACAGTATCATAAGCTGCTGACAGGTCTATGAAGACAGCTCCTAGCACGTCAACGGCTTAAATCAAGAAATAGTTTTCTAAGACACTCGCTGGTACACCTCAGCAAGCGAGAGTCCAAAAGTGGCAGGCTCAAACCCAGAACCTCAATCAATGGCTGATACCAAATGAGAGACTCCCCCCTGGGCACACAGAAAACTGGGCGACTTGGAAGGCGCTGAACAGACTGCGCTCTGGCACTACGAGATGCAGAGCCAACCTCAAGAAATGGGGCCACAAAGTGGAATCCACAACATGCGAGTGTGGAGAAGAGCAAACCACTGACCACCTGCTGCAATGCAACCTGAGCCCTGCCACATGCACAATGGAGGACCTTCTTGCGGCAACACCAGAGGCACTCCACGGGGCCAGATACTGCTCAAAGGACATTTAGTCAACTACCAAGCTTGCCAACTTTGTATTTTGCCTGTTTGTTTGCTTTGTTCTGTTAGAAATGTAATACAGTTGACTGGTTGCCCTGACACGACAAAATAATAATAATATAGATAGATAGATAGATAGATAGATAGATAGATAGATAGATATCATGTCTCCTCTCAGCCTTCCCTTCTGCAGGCTAATCATTCCCAGTCTTTAAGCCACTTGTTCTCCAGACCCTTGATCATTTTAGTCGCCCTCCTCTGGACATATTTCAGCTTATCAAGCACCAAGGAGGGCTTTTTCAGCCTAAAACGAGGGCTGAAAAACTAAGCTTATACTTGAGTATATACAGTATTTGTTGCACACACTCCAGATTGGACTACTGTAATGGGCTCTATGTGGGGCTGCCCTTGAAAACGGCTTGGAAATTTCAGTTGGTCCAACGGGTGGCGGCCAGGTTGTTAACTGGTGCTCCTTGCAGGGAGCGGTCAATGATTTAATCCTATTTCAGTTGGTCCAACAGGGGGCGGCCAGGTTGTTAACTGGCGCTCCTTACAGGGAGCGGTCAACCCTCCTGTTTAAGGAGCTCCACTGGCTGCCGTTCATTTTCCGGTCCCAATTCAAGGTGCAGGTTCTTACCTACAAAGCCCTGAATGGTTTGGGACCTGCCTACCTACGTGACCGCATTTCTGTATACAAACCCACACGATCTCGTTGATCATTTGGAGAGGCCCTACTCGCGCTCCCACCCCCATTGCAGGCGCGGTTGGTGGGGACGAGGGAGAGGGCCTTCTCAGTGGTGGCCCCTCAACTGTGGAATTCACTGCCCAAGGACATCAGGCATGCCCCAACTTTGGCAGTCTTTAGGAGGAGCTTGAAAACGTGGTTGTTCCAGTGTGCCTTCCCAGAACAATGAACCCTCAGCATTATGTCCTCTAAATGCACTTTACACTGATTTAGGATTGCTTGTATGCTTTCACCAACGCCCCATCTCCTACCTTGTTCATGCCTAGCATTATTTTAAAACTTTAATTTTGTTGTATTACTGTTATTGTTATTGCTTTTTTGTTTATGAGTTTTATTTTAATTGTTTATTGTTGTTGTTATTCCTTGTATTGATGTATTGTGGGCTCGGCCTCATGTAAGCCGCACCGAGTCTCTTGGGGAGATGGTAGCGGGGTACAAATAAAGTTTTATTATTACTATTGCTGATAAGTACACGAGTTCCAGGACTGGTTCACCTTTCCAACTCAAGGAGTTTACAATATCCTCAGATCTAGAGATATTTTTTCTCTTAATAATCAGAAGAGAAAGCCAAGTCAGCGGCTGCTGTACCTCATGCTGTGTGTTCTTGCCTGGGGCAAAGAGAATGGAAACAATCGGATGACAAATATTGGAGGCATATGGAGGGCAAATGGACTTCTAATGAACGTCCACCACATTTTTAGCAGAAAATAGATCACTTGAGGGATGGCATCCAAATCCTGAGGTCCTTTAAAAGGCAATGGAGACTGGTAGCTAATGATCCAATCTTTTAAAAAAAACTGTGAGAAGTGGGAAAGCAAACAACCCAGACTCTAATAATAAACCTCTGGAAGTAAAGGGCAAGACCTTCTGGGAGAGACATGCAAATCGCCAGAAAAGACTTTGAAGCTGACATCTGAGGACTGGCAACCATTGCAGCCAAAAACAAATAGTTTCAAACGAAAACCTACTGATGGTGACTCTAAACTTTAAAAAAGTTTCTTTTCTTTGGAGATTGAAAATTAAGGGGAGGGCTTTAATCAGTGGGTTAAAGCGCTGAGCTGCTGAGCTTGTTGATCGAAAGGTCGCAGGTTCGATTCCGGGGAGTGGCGTGAGCTTCCGCTGTCAGCCCTAGCTTCTGCCAACCTAGCAGTTCGAAAACATGCAAATGTGAGTAGATCAATAGGTACCGCTCTGGCGGGAAGGTAACAGCGCTCCATGCAGTCATGCCGGCCACATGACCTTGGAGGTTTTTACAGACAACGCTGGCTCTTCGGCTTAGAAATGGAGATGAGCACCACACCCCAGAGTCAGACATGACTGGACTTAATGTCAGGGGACTACCTTTACTTTTTACCTTTCTCAGCCCTTGGGCGACTCAAAGTGGTTAACAATAGCAAAATTCAATGCTCAACATCATAAAAAGAGTTAAAAACAGTTAAAAACAATGATATAATAAACAATCAGTTAAACGTAACTATAACATCTCATTAGCGTCTCATAGGTAGAATCAAGATCCAATCTCATAATTCGTTGTTCCATGTTCCTTTTGTCATTCTAGTCCATGTCCTTTAAACTCTACAAACATCTACAGTCCGAAGGCCTGGTCCCAAAACCATGATTTTAATTTCTTTCTGAAAGCCAGGAGGGAGGGAGCAGATCTTACCTCATTTGGGAGTGTGTTCCACAGGCGAGGGGCCACCGCCGAGAAGGCCCTGTCTCTCGCCCCCACTAGACGCATCTGCGCAATTGACGGGAGCGAGAGCAGGGCCTCCCCAGATGATCTTAGATTATGAGATGGGACGTAGGGGTGGATGCGTTCAGACAAGTAAGCTGGAGCACAAAGCAAGCTGTGGCCTTGCTTCATGTTTCTTTGGAAAATTGAGCATGAAGACAATGCTGCAAGACAATAAATACTGAACATCTGGCAAATAATCTTCGCTCTGCATTGGGATCTTGCAGGTCAAAAGAAAGAACGGGACATATGGAAACGGTATGGGCTGCAAAAAATTAATTTTGAGCATTGAGATGAGAGTCTTTGGGGAAAATGAAGTTTTAGAAAGTCATTTGAAAATAATTCTGTGTCTCCCCACACCTGGGCCAAAAATTTGAAACTGGTGAGGTGGGGTCAGAAAACAAAGGAATTGAAGCTGATACCATCTTGCTCCTCTCCTCAAGTTCCTGGAATTCATCCCAATGCAAAATCTTATATCAGGAACTCTTGAGATTGAGACAGACAGACAGACAGACAATGTTCGTTTGTGGGATTAACATAACTCAAAAATGACTGAACTAATTAACACCAAATTTGGACAGCATACACCTAACAACCCAATGTATGTCCTTCACTCAAAAAAATTGATTTTGTCATTTGGGAGTTGTAGTTGCTGGGATTTATACTTCACCTACAATCAACGAGCATTCTGAACTCCACCAACGATGGAATTGAACCAAACGTGGCATAAGGACCCCCATAAACAACAGAAAACACTAGAAGGGTTTGGTGGGCATTGACCTTGAGTTTGTGAGTTGTAGTTCACCTACATCCAGAGAGCACTGTGGACTCAAACAATCATGGATCTGGACCAAATTTGGCTTGAATACTCAATATGCCCAAATGTGAACACTGGTGGAGTTTGGGGGAAATAGACCTTGACATTTGGGAGTTGTAGCTGCTGGGCTTTATAGTTCACCTACAATCAAAGAGCATTCTGAACTCCACCAAGAATAGAATTGGGCCAAACTTCCCACACAGAACCCCCATGACCAACAGAAAATACTGTGTTCTGATGGTATCTGGCAACCCCTCTGACACCTCCCTCGCACACACACACCCGGGGGGGGGGGCTGACCCCCAGGTTGAGAAATGCTAAGCTACAGGTTGGACCCCCTTGTTTGCATGAGAATTGGCCCACCTGATGCTTTGGCTGCCTGGGATTTGTCGGAGTCTGCTCTCTTCCTCTCTCCTCAGTGAATGACAGACAGGTCCCTCGATGTTATCCTCCTACTCTGTTCTTTCTCTCTCTGTCGGTGGTAACTATTTCATAATTTATCAGTTTATTTTTGTCCCTTTGAAGCTCAGTTATATGTTGAAGATGTCAAGATAAAGCAATTAGTGCTCTCACAAGTCTCTGGACAGCCAACGTTGGCCAGGGAGGCACTCAAAAATGCTTCTGTAATGCAATCCTGTCTCGACAAGAAACCAGCCTGGAAGCCACACCAAATGGCTGAAAATGGCTTTAAAGGAGCATATATATATACTAGCTGTCCCCTGCCACGCGTTGCTGTAGCCCAGTCTGGTGATTTGGAAAATAAAGTAATGAGAAAGTACTGGTTTCTAATATATGTAACGTGTTGATGCTTGTGGGTAAACAGAATTTCTTGTTGTTTCTTTGTCAGTGTTGATGTGGAGATTGTCTGGTTTGCTCACCCTGGAACATGCAACATATAATTGTTCTTCTTTAGGGGTTTCTTTCAAATCTATGATACTATATCTCTCTGTGTGTGAATCATATATATCTATCTATATCTATGGCTGGATGGCTCTTTGTCAGGAGGGCTTTGATTACGTTTTCTTGCCCTGGTGAAGGGAGTTGGACTGGATGGCCTTCAGTATTGGGGCTCTGTGTGGGAAGTTTGCCCCAATTCTGTTATTGGTGGGGTTCAGAATGCTCTTTGATTATAGGTGATCTATAAATCCCAGTAACTACAACTAATTTCTGTTAGTCATGGGAGTTCTGTGTACCAGGTTTGGTTCAATTCCATCATTGGTGGAGTTCTGTATGTTCTTTGATTGTAGGTCAACTATAAATTCCAGCAACTACAACTCCCAAATGACAAAATCAATCCCCCTAACCCCACCAGTATTCAAATTTGGGTGTATTGGGTATTTGTGCCAAATTTGTTCCAGTAAATGAAAGTACATCCTGCATATCAGATATTTACATTATGATTTATAACAGTAGCAAAATTACAATTATGAAGTAACAACGAAAATAATATTATGGTTGGGGGTCATCACAACATGGGGAACTGCATTGGAAGGTTGAGAAACACTGCTGTAGATCCATGCAGTGGCATCACTGTAGGGTGCGGAGCACACTGGGGAATGACACCAAAATGACTGCCTATCAAATGTTGTGCATTGTTTCAGCAGGAGCTCATTATTATAAAGGGCACTGAAAAAAGAATGACAAAGGACGACACAGTGATGCAAACATCTAGCTCTTTAAAAATAAAACAGCAGGTCAATGATTTGCAGAGTGTCATGCAAATTCCTCACAGCAGACTGCTGAGTAGTGGGGCAGAGCATAAAAAGCCCCTTCCCACTCAAGGCAGCTGGACTGGATGATACTGTCCAAGTGCAGTGGTGGCAGAGAAGAATGATTTCTTTGCTGCCCTCAAGTGCACCACACAGGTTTTTCAATGGGCTGTGGCCTCTCTTCAATTGTCCACCATTGATGCGTCCATTCATTTCATTACCATCTTGGCTCCATTCCATGGAAGAGGGCATCTACTGAATGTCAAAGACTTTTTTCCATAGGCAATAACAGATATTTGAAGGATAGTAAATAGAAGGGTCATGCTTGACCTCAAAGAAGTGATGGAACAAAGCAGGCAAAGAAGTAACCGAGAAAACCTGAATATCTTTTTATAGCTCTGCCACTGACTTAAGCCATGGCTTACATCAATCTGAGTTCTTCTCTGCTTTCATCTTCAGTGTTTTTCTCTGAAAAAGACGAAATCAACACAAAGGGTGATTTATATCAAGTCAAAATCTTGGTTAGGGGTTTTTACTCTCAATAGCCATAGTTGTATGCCATTAGTCCGGATGGAAAAGTTGCTGTGCCCCTTGTGTTAATCCTGCTAATGTCCTGGTCCCATTGCTGTCTCCCTTATCTTTAATTTGCATGCTGATGTATGTTTCCTTCTATTTTCAATGCTTTTAATGACTTGGCCCAGGCAAGGTAGTAGTAATAAAACAATCAGGACTACCATCATCTCATTTCCTTGCATTTATTCCATCTTCTGTTCTTCAGGTATATCTGTAGAGAAAAATTATTTGTGAGATGGTTTAAAAAGAACAATTCTTTTGACCATTTGTACATACATATTGGAAATTCGTCTTTGCTGGCTTGCTGTTGCTTGGCAACCAACATCACATAACCATCTTTTTAGTCCCTGATTTGATATGTTGGATTATTGAAGCCATGGCTCTCATACAAACTTTCCTGCTATGTACAGGAATATAAGCAAGGTCCTGTTCCCACAAACTGTAAATTGCAAGAAGAGTGGGGCAAAAGAAATTTCAGACTTCTGTCACTTTTTACCTTCATTGTCTATATGTATTACAGTGTTTGTATATCTATATACAACATATATGATAATATGATAAGCTGTGTGTTCTGCATGACTGAGGATTTAGGTTCAATCCAAACCATTACTGCCTAATTATTCTTAGGAAAAGTCAAAAAAGTATCTTTTCAAAAGGTAAGACTAAAGTCTGGATCCAATTCAGATTCAATGGAAGGGGGTTGAATGAGCATCTAAATTAGCCATGGGAAAACTTTCTAACTTGGGGGCTGCATGCTAGCACTCCCTGCTAAAATGACTGGCTGCCTGGTGATGGAAGGAAAGAGAGAAGGAAGGAAAGATGAAAGAGAGGGAGGGAAGGATGGAAGGAGAAAGAAGAAGAGAGGGAGGAAGGGTGGGAGGTAAGGAGGAAGGAAAGACAAAAGGAAAGGAATGACAAAGGGGTGGAAGGCAAGGCAAGGCAGGGCAAGGCAAAGAAGGGAGGGAAAGAGGGAGGGAGGGAAGGAGAAAGAAGGAAGGAAGGAAGGAAGGACAAAAGAGTGGAAGGGAATGGAGGAAGGAGAGAAAAAGGAGCAAAGGAGGAAAGATAGAAGAAAGGAAAGACAAAAGGCAAGGAAGGAAGTGAAGTAGGAAGGAAAGAGAAGGAAGGAAGGATGAAAGGGTGGAAGGGAATGGAGGCAGAGGGGAGAAGGAAGGAAAGACAAACAGGAAGAGAGGGAGGGAGGAGAAAGAGGGAGAGAGGGAGGAAGTGGGAGGTAGAGGAAGGAAAGAGAGAAGGAAGGAAAGACAAAAGGAAAGGAAGGACAAAAGGGTGGAAGGGTAGGATGGATGGATGGGAGAGAGGGAGAAAGAGAAGAAAGAATGAAAGTGGAAGGGAATGGAGGGAGGGAGAAAGAAAGAGCAAGGGAGGAAAGATAGAAGAAAGGAAAATCAAAAGAGAAGGAAGGAAGTGAAGGAGGAAGGAAGGAAAGAGAAGGAAGGGAGGATGAAAGGGTGGAAGGGAATGGAGGGAAGTGAGAAGGAAGGAAAGACAAACAGGGAGGGAGGGAGGGAGGGAGGGAGGGAGGAGAAAGAGGGAAACAGATGGGGAAAGAGGGAAACAGAGGGGAAAGAGGGAAGGAAGGAAAGGTGGATGAAAGTGTGGAAGGAAAGAGGGAGGGAAGGGAAAGAGGAAGGAAAGAGAGCAGGAAAGAAGGATAGGATGTTGAGAGAGAGGAGGGCCTTAGAAAAGAGCCCAAGTGGCCCCTGGGCCTGGGTTTGCCCATACCTGATCTAAATCCTTACAAATTATCTTGCTGCATTAATGTCGTCCCCCCCCCCCCCTTTTGGTGTTTTGTTTTGGCAGGTCTCGGGATGGAAAATATAGGTGGAATCTTTGTGGTTCTGATATGTGGTTTAATCGTAGCGATTTTTATGGCAATGCTGGAGTTTTTATGGAACCTCCGACACTCTGAACACTCAGAGGTAAGTCTTTATTAGAAGTGTACAGTCTAGTATTTTGTCAGATATAATACACAAGTGATGCTACCTTAATGTTATTGTAGAAGAACAATCTAATACCTTCCATTAGGAAATTGTCATGTTAACACTGGGCCATAACTAAAAACCCAAGCCATCTCGTATCATGGTAGAATTCAGAATATGACTGTGAAGTCTCTGGATGCAATCATACGATGTCTCCTCTCTCTAAAATGTAATGTCCTATGACATGTTTTGTGTGTGTATGTATCTGCCTTGAAGTCGCCTGTCAACTTATGCTGACTCCATGAATTTCATGGGGTTTTCTCATGCAAGGAATACTAGTCTTTAGTGAGCATTAAAATAACATTTTAATGCTGGAACACTCTGACAGTCTGCATTTAAGTCATCCTGTATATCATTTTTAAACATTCATAGACTAAAGATCCTATTGGTTATTTCCCACTAGAATACAGCAATGAGTCAAGATATGGTTAAATTTAATTAACTAAATCTATATGGCCTTGGTGGGAGTTTAGTGACAGCTTGTTTCATGTGTATATACAGAGAAGTTAGTTGTAAGCTATGGCTTCCCAGTACTGGTGGAAATATTTGTGTGTAAGAGACTATACATTGTAAAATGTCCTAGATTAACGACTGAAGCAATCAAAGCAAAAATGTCAGGTCACACGTAGCAACCATGATGCCTACCTGATTCCAGATCTCTTTAACAACATCTACAGAGGAATAGCTAAATCATTTATACAGTACTTCTCTTGCTTTAAACAAAAACATGTTGCTTTAAAAAGATATACTTACCACATCAGCTGTATCTTTGCCACCTATCAGATTTAGATAATATCTTCACCACCTTGAATTGGCTAATAATGACTTTAGTTCTGTCTGGGTTTTTTAAATCAAGGGTGGTTACCTGTGATTCTCCAAATTTTGTTGGAGTATATCTGACAAAGTCTCTAGAGCAGTGGTTCTCAACCTGTGGGTCTCCAGATGTTCTGGCCTTCCAACTCCCAGAAATCCTAACAACTGATAAACTGGCTAGGATTTCTGGGTATTGTAGGTGTGCTGTCGTGCGCTGGGCCTATAGCAATTGGCTTTTGAACAGGACGTGCTCTTTGTGCCCAGCGGGAAGCCGGGGTGCCTCGGATGAGAGGCCCTATGGGTTTTCCTATACAAAGTCTTTAGAAGCTTAAAAGTTTAACAAATTTATTTCTTATTGCTTAGGTCTTCAACAAACAATCTTAGATCTTCAACAAATCAAACAAATGCTTTTTAACTTGTCTACAATGGACAGGCAACTTGCTTGGAGAACTATTTCTTTCCTTTACGAGGAAAACCCTTTTTGACCCCTTCCTGGGCAATCTGCTTTCTAGGCTTTGCTGGTATGGGCCCTAGTCCCAGTTCCAAATTGCTTCTTGGATACCCGAGTAGGCCTGCCAGCCAAGGCTCTGAAGAATTTCCAGCTGGAGTTCTTAGGATTTTTCCCACGAAAGTTGTAGGTCCGTTTCTCCAACCCCAACAAGGGTTGTGCTGTAAAGCTGTTTCTCTTAAAAGCTTTTCTTTAGAGACTGTTCTTAAAGCTGTGAGGCTGTAAATTCCCCAGCCAGAGCTTTTGGGACTGTTTTTCCCCGGACTTTGTAAGAAACAAAGCTTCTCTACAGGTAGAAAACTTTCATGTCCTGTAGCTGAGCTTCCAGCTGTAAGACTGAACTAAAATGGTTCCCTTTCCCTCCTGAACCTGGAAAAAAGGGCGGAACTAAAACTTAACGATGATAGACAGGTGGCTAGCCCCATGACTGCAGCCTAGCAGGAACCATCCAACTGCAAAATGCATGGCCAGAACAAGCACATGCAAACGCTCAAAGAACGAATGGGAGTTTGGAGCTCCTGGTACAGCCATACCAGCATAGTAGGCCAAAACACCTGGGGACCCATAGGCTGAGAACCACTGCTCTAGAGAAACAACTGTAGTTGCAAACCCCAAACATTTGGAGGACCACACATTGCTCACTTCTACATTAAATAAATAAACACATTCACTCGATGTTAAATAAATAAAAACATTCACTGGATGTCACAATCTCAGTTATAAGTGCTGAATTATGCATCCATAATGGAAACAATCTTTTAGACGTTATCAAATCCCTGAAGTAAAGAGATGGGAATGTCAGTCTGCTGTGTCTCCTTTGACAGGAGAATGGACCCTGTCACTTGCAGGAACGGCTGTCCAGTAAGCTATGTAACTAAGGTAAAGGGGATCTTTTGGTTGGTTCCGGAAACCTCTGTGGAAACCAACATTCATAGATACTTCAGTTCCCTTATAGACAATACCATAGAAAATGGCAAAATCATGGTTCTCTTTTTGGATTTTCTTTTACATATTTTTCTTTTACATTACAAACACGGGATGATTGAATCTGTGGATGCATAGTCTGTGGATACAGAAGACTGGCTGCAATTACATAGTTAATAGCTGAACTAGAATATTGGCCATTTTCTTCAAGCTGACTGACTTTAAAACCAATCTTATAACCAATTATTTTATGATTCTCCTGCACAAAGGGTTCAAAAATAGCAAACAAAAGTGGGACAAGGAAGAGAAAAATTCTTTGTCCCATTTTTCAAAAGAAATGTCTTAAAAACTCCATCATTCACCACAGCGATTGCCTCCAGATATGAAGAAAAATGAATATAGCATTCTAATGAATGTTGGGCTGAAAGCCATTCTAATTAATGTTACTTTCAGACATTGCCAGTTCAAATGATCAAATGCTTACTCTGCATCAACTGCAAGATACTTTTTCTCCTATTGTATGACAACCATTAATGTGTTAACTATTAAATGACTCCTTTGCATAAAACCTGTGTACATTTTTGTACTATACTTTTGCATACTTAAGAATAGCTTTAGATGTCATAGGAAACTCAAAATGAAAATGCTGCACAAATAACAGACTGCAGTTGACGTTACATGGTCTACCTTTTGATGAAAACCACAAATAATACCTTTGTCTTAAAAACTTGTAATAGCCAGGGAGTATAGTGCCAGATTATTCCTTATTATGAGCCCCCAGTGGCACAATGGTTTCAGCCTTTGTGCTGACAGGACTGAAAACTGACAGGATTGGAGGTTCTAATCTGGGGAGAGCGCAGATGAGCTCCCTCTGTCAGCTCCAGCTCCCTATGAGAGAAGCCTCCCACAAGGATGGTAAAACATCAAAACATCCGGGCATCCCCTGAGCAGCATCCTTGCAGACGGCCAATTCTCTCACACCAGAAGCGACTTGCAGTTTCTCAAGTCACTCCTGACACACACGCACAAAATTCCTTATTATGGCTGAACTGAAAACATTTTGCAAACATTTACCCATCTGATTTGCAGCCACTCTTTATTCTGATGTATTTTCAACTTCCATAAATATTACTAGGCAACTTGTTGGTTATTCCCAACCAGAGTAGATCCATTCAATCAGTTGCTAAAGTATGAGTCAGTGCATAGATATATCCCATTAATTCAGTGAGTCTAGTAAACCAATATGATTTTAGTCCATGGTGTGTGGAAGTACCTGAAGAAACCAAGTGTATCAACAACAACACTTTATTACAGTCCATGACCAGCACAAAGTATACCATTGTATTTTGTTGGCCATGTATTATCAAACTTGCACAACATGTGGTCCCCAGGCTGCTTGTGGCCCTCACTAGTCGTTGGTACAGCCCACAGAGTGCCTGTGCCACCTCAACTCCTTAGTGTCGCCACAAGTCCAAAATGACTTGAAGGCCCACAACAACAACAATCTTCAGTAGTTATTAATTATATCTTACTTGGAAGAGCCCCCGGTGGTGCTATGGGTTAAACCCCTGTGCCGGCAGGACTGAAGACCGACAGAGCGCAGGTTCAAATCCGGGTAGAGTGCGGATGAGCTCTCTCTATCGGCTCCAGCTCCTCATGCGGGGACATGAGAGAAGCCTCCCACAAGGATGGTAAAAACATCAAAACATCCGGGCATCCCCTGGGCAACGTCCTTGCAGACGGCCAATTCTCTCACACCAGAAGCGACTTGCAGTTTCTCAAATTGCTCCTGACACAACAAAAAAATCTTACTTGGAAAGTGAGTTGCTAAAAACCGATCTGTGATCCTAAAAGTCTTCGCGTATTTAATTTTGCCCCCTTACTAATGCCACGCTGTGCAGGCCTGCTCCATATGTAACATGGAGGTGCTGTCAACAGAATCCTTTCACAACCATAATCAGTTGAAAACCAGCCTTTTTTTCCCCACTTGAAATGCTGCTTCACCCTTCTAAATGATTGTGTTAGCATGACTATGAGATTATAACACTAAGGACTAAGGGCAAATGAGGCGGATCTACAATAAGGTCAGTGCCTATTCAAGAAAATCTGGCCTTATCCTGAAGACGATTTATTTGCCTTGAGTTGTCATACTTACTGTTACTTGAGTCATATTAATCCAAAGGGTTATTTTTAAAACCACTAAAAATTAAAGATGTTCAGCTATGGTGCATCAGTGGGAATGGGCATGAAAGACTAGGCGCTTTGAGTAATCTTTCTGGAGTTTCACGCACACACACAGCCACAGAGAAAAAACACATGTTCCCAAAATATTTGCTAGATACTGCCGGCTGGGGTCTGTAATGCTAACAGATGTAAGTCCATGTAATTCACCATACTAATGGAGATTTAAGAAAACAGGCATTAAAATGGAAGCTGTGTGATGTTTGCAAATGTATCCAGGACAGAAGAAAATAGGGAATTGCTCACCAGGGGCTGTCTATTATTTAAGTCACCAAGACCCCCAAGTGACTTGGAATCACTGATTTTATTGCATCACCATCTGAGCACAAATGTATTTAAGAAAAGTACTTTTAATTGAATCAGTTCGGGTATTTTATAAAGCAGTTCAAAAAATTGGTGCCAGTACTATATAGAAGACTGATTTATTCTGCATCTAAGACAAACCTGGTTATGTTGCAACTTGCGTGGAATATACATATCCTTCCTAAAGGTGCTATGGTTAAACGAGTAGGTAAAAAATAAAGGTTTCCCCTGACGTTAAGTCTAGTCTTGCCCAACTCTGGGGGGTGGTACTCATCTCAATTTCTAAGCTGAAGAGCCGGCGTTGTCCATAGACACCACCTTGGTCATATGGCCAGCATGACTGCATAGAGCGCCATTACCTTCCCACCAAGCGGTACCTATTAATCTACGCTCATTGGCATGTTTTTGAACTGTTAGATTGGCAGAAGCTGGGCATAACTGCAGGAGCTCACCCCACTCCCTGGATTCAAACCACCAACCTTTTGGTCAGCAAATTCAGCAGCTCACCAGTTTAACCTGCTGTGCGAACAGGGGGTCCACAAATGAGTAAGAGATAGTTATGAATCAGGTAGTCATTGGATTCAATATTATCTTAACTATTTTATTCACCAGGCAGCCTTAGACAAACCTCTCTATCTCGGGTGCAAGTAATGTAATGCAGAAATTATAATGTGGGGAAATAGCATAGAAGTTCAAACTAGAATTATTTTGCCTGACAGAATCTAGTTTTCGTCTTGCAAGATTTGGCAGGGAGGGCAAGGAGTATAGAAGAGCATTCAGGTCAGACATAGATTCATCATATCTCTAAAGAGTGCAGCCTCCAGCACTGCTGATGTTTATCATGGAAGGTAGTCATCTGAAGATGGTGCAGGTAAGATGGAAAGATGAATGAGAAAGTTTACCAATGTCAGAGAAAACAAAATGGAAAATCTAGTGACGCTTCATACAAGCAGGCTTTAGCACAGCGGGTTAATCACCAGCTGCAGTAAATCTTGCCAACGGAAAGGTTGACAGTTTGAAGCCGGGTCAGGGTGAGCTCCTGACCTTCAGCCCAGCTACCCTGCCCACCTAGCAGATCGAAAAGAGCAATGTGAGCTGATAAATAGGAATTGCATTAAGCGGGGAGGTATTTTCGGCATGGGGTTTCGGAGGAAAGTTTACAAACAGAGATAATCTTCCGCAAGGAGGTGGAGTGATGCACCTCCCTAAGGCCAGAACCCAAAGATGCCAAAATATGAGGGTGGGGGAGGGGGAAAGCCTGAATATACCTTCATCTGTTTTCTGTTTTGTCATTGTATAATCGGCATTAATGTTTGACATATATGTGTTTTGAGTCTTAATCAGGTGAGAAGGGCAGAATATAAGTACAATAAATAAATAAATAAATAAATAAATAAATAAATAATAAAGATCTGAAACAGACGAAAGTGATTTCCAAAAGTAACATCCTGCCTCTTGCCCTACGCTAGGTGTCCGTGTGCCAGGAGATGGTGACAGAGTTGCGTAGCATCATTCTCTGCAAGGACAGTTTCCATCCCCGTCGGAGGCGAGGGGGGATTATACGGACTCGCCCCATTTTACAGGAAGAACGGAGAGCCCGCACCACCACCACACTCAGCAACGGCAAACTCTGCGGTGGAGGAGACCCCGATCAGCTGGCACAGAGACTTGCACAAGAAGCCGCCCTGGTTGCTCGTGGCTGCACGCACATCCGAGTATGTCCGGAATGCCGGAGGTTCCAAGGTCTCCGGCTCCGGCCAGGACCAGATTCTCCCATGCAAAGTGACGAGAGCTTGGAATGGGAGAAGGTTACAAACAGCAGTGAACCGGAGTAACGCAGTGGGGATGTGGAGAAAAAGAAGACGCTAATGTTCCATTTTACAGAACATGAGACTTGTACACAGTGTTGAACTATTTTTAAATTAATAAAGCAGCTTCCCAGCTTTTCAAGAGCAAATCGAAGCTTAAGGCTGGGGGCTGAGCCCAATGGGAGCGTTTTGTTATCTGTCTTATATGAAAGAGAATCTAACCTACCTACTTCCTGAAGCACCAGGAAAGCTTCTTTGTCAAGTTGAGTTGGGGGATGTTCTCAATGATTTGCCTCTAAAATGTGAAGTAAAAGGTATGAAAAAGACAGGGAAAAAATCACCAGAATCACAAAGACCCCTAAACTAAGAGAGGAGAAATTACTATTTCATGAACATCTCCAAACAGGGCAGAAATATTTTCTTTTGAAATAAAGGGGGAGGGGCAATCTATTTTAGATAAAGACCTAGGTTCTGCACACATGATTTCAGTTATCAGTTTCAGTGAGAAGGGAACGAAGCATTTGCCTCTATGCAGGCCAGCAAGGAAAATCCAATTTAAAAGTTCCAAAACACAGGTTGAGCACCTCTTATCTGGAATTCCCAAATCCATAAAAATGGTTTCAAAAGGCACATGTAGGTACTAGCAATGGTGGTGGTCAGCTTTCAGCCACCAGCAGAGGGGGTTAGAATTTAACCATCTCAAGTTGTCAACTTCTGAAAGTCGGAATCTCATCACTACTGTTACGAGAGACACTCCCACACAATTATGCATTCACTATGTGTGCCATCCTTTTCAAAACAAACAAAAAATACTAACAGGTTGAATAGAGTCATTTCTTGTGTTTGAGAACATCTTTGCTATAACATGAGGGTCACTCCATTGTGTATCTTGACAGCCAATGAGGAGAATCAATTCCAAACAGATGCTTTGCTGTTTTCCATGGGAAAGGCTCATTTCCTGATTGACAATTCTATGCAATTTCTAACTATACAAAACAAGAGCAAAAAAATCACAAAAGAGGTAGCAAACAAACACAGGTCAAAGAACATCTGCTTCTTGTGGAGTTGGCTTGTTTTTTTAAAAAAAAAATTGAAATACAATCATCCTTCTATAAATATAGGATTTCCCCTCTCTACATAGAAATACACAGAGTCCCAATTCATAAGTATTGGAGCATGTTTAAAGATTACTTCTATTCCATATTGGAATGGTTTTGTATTGGTCACAGTCTAAAACAGTGGTTCTCAACTTGTGGATCCCCAGATGTTTTGGCCTTCAACTCCCAAAAATCCCAACAGCTGGTAAACTAGCTGAGGTTTCTGGGAGTTATAGACCAAAACATTTGGGGATCCACAGGTTGAGAACCACTGCTCTAAAAGATCATAATCCAATAATTTGAATGGGTCGCAGCTCACTCCTGTGTTGTGTTGTAGACACTGATTGTGTGGGGCTATACTTGTGTAGAGGGTAATAACAGGCCTCAAAAGTGACATAGGGGAAACAATCAATCAAAGTCCTCTAGATTTGGTTTGGAGGTTATCTTAATAAGTAATATAAATTCTCAGCTGTGGAAGTAAGAGCGTAATATTAGCCAAAACAAATCACATATACCGTATATACTTGAGTATATGCTGAGTTTTCAGCCTTTTTTTAAGGCTGAAAAAGCCCCCCTCGGCTTATACTCATGTCAAAGTTATTTATTATTTTACTGTTATTATTATTACTTTATTACATTTATTATTTTACTATTTTATTATTATTATTACAATCATTATTTTTCTCTATTTATTAGTTATTACATTTATTATTTTTCTCTTTTTATTAGTTGTTACATTTATTATTTTACTCTATTATTATTACATTTATTATTTTATTCTATTATTAGAAGGATACATAAGCACATTTACACTGCAGGTTAGAACAATGGTTTAATCAGAGATGGACAATCTTATCTTACATTGCAGTTTTAGGTAAAAAGTCAAAAACATTTAACCTAGTAATGCCTCAATTAATGTAATTTTATTGGTATCTATTCTTATTTTGAAATTTGCCAGTAGCTGCTGCATTTTCTACCCTCAGCTTATACTTGGGTCAAAGCATTTTCCCAGTTTTTGTGGTAAAATTAGGTGCCTCAGCTTATATTTGTGCCGGCTTATACTCGAGTATATACAGTAATTGGTGATCGAGCACAAGTGCAAAAAACAGAGAATCTTGTATGTACGTACATGCCTTCACATTATGGCAACCCCATGAACTTCACAGGATTTTCTTACATAAGGAGTACTTTCCCAGTACTTTCTTTGAAATAAAGCCATTCACTGGTGATCTCCCATCCAAGCACTAACCTGAGTTAATCTTACTTAGCTCAGATCAGAAGAATATTTAAACCAACAGGAAATCTTAGCTTTCTTTTTTTCACCTCTTTGGATGGAAAGGATCTTTCAAATTCCTGAAACTATGAATGCTGTGAACTGTAATGGTAACATCTTGGAAAGATAGGAGACAAGCCACTTTGATTAGCTTAGCCACAGGGAATCTTGCTTCCAGACCCCAGGCAATTGGCATTAAACCCAAATCGGAGACAAAAAGTAATGTGGCTTCATGATTTTTACTTAATAACTAGAAATGCTAGGCTCCTGTTCTTCAGATGAAGGTAATTACAAACTACTTATGAGATTAATATCCTACCAGTCCTTCAAGAAGTTCAGTGCAGTATACATGGGTCTTCCCTATTCAAGTTTCTCATAAATCAGAGTAAAGAGTAATGACAGAGCTGAGATCAATGAAGAATGGGGAGTCTGAAGCTTGATTTTCCCAATCCCAGTCCATATCAGTTCATGTATGATTTTACTGAAAGACAACATGGTGCAGTGGACTGAGTTCTGGATCAGGACTAAGGGAGTCCTAAATTCAAATGCATTCACAGAAATAACAACACACTAGGTGACATCAAGCAAGTCATACTTTCATGGGTTGTTGTAGGGTTTTTTGGCCTATATGGCCATGTTCTCAACCTGGGGTCCCCAGATGTTTTTGGCCTACAACTCCCAGAAACCCCAGCCAGTTTACCAGCTGTTAGGATTTCTGGGAATTGAAGGTCAAAAACATCTGGGGACCCCAGGTTGAGAAGCACTGTTCTAGAGGCATTCTCTTCTGTCGTTTCGCCTGCATCTATGGCAAGCATTCTCAGAGGTAGTAAGGTCTGTTGGAACTAGGAAAAAGGGTTTATATATCTGTGGAATGACCAGGGTGGGACAAAGGACTCTTGTCTGCTGGAGCTAGGTGTGAATGTTTCAACTGACCACCTTGATTAGTACTCTCACGGCCTGAGAGGAAATAATCCCATTCTGAAAAAGAAACTTGCCAAGGACAGCCTGTGATAGGATCACACAAAGAAAAAAAGACTTGAAGGCACACAATGATGACTTGAAGTCACACAAATTCTAAAAATATGGGCCACTTTAACTTATCTTCTGCCTGCAAGAGACTCCTGCCTTAAATGGAACTTATTTATAGCAGTAGTTTTCCCACTCTTCCATCAATCTGAACCTGCTGGAATTTCTTCTCCAGAGTGTGAGAACCGTCCTGCGATCTCCATATTTCAGCATTGTACTTTGCACAAAGACCGCCAGCTGCTTCTGTAAAGCCCAGAAGCATGGCATGAAAACAGCTCCACGTGTGGATTCCAGAAGTTGCGCTCAGCCAGTGGCTTGAGAATTCTGGAAATTAAACTCCAAGATTGCAATGTTCCCAAACTCTTCTCAATTTTGCAGTCTGAGCAACTATAAATTGCTGATCACACCTTGCAAGCCAAGGCCCTTGATTGGCATGCCATGAGTACAAATCATAGGTATTTTGTGGCTACACTGAATGACAGGTACACAATGAAGTAAGACACAGTCCTATTGATTGCCCTTATAAATGTTCATGAAGTGTCACTGTCAGTCATGGCTCAGACTGTCATAAACACCATCTTGACACTAGAAAAGGACTCTTCTGGGCCTGGGTGCATTCTGTTTAAAGACCGACACATCTGAACAAACAGTAGAGAAAAGTCATACAAAAAAGGATGGGTCATTTAATATTTATTTACAAGTTACCCAAAGGTGGAAGGAGCCTCTCATGAATAATTGAAACAGCTTCTTTTCACCAGGGTGAATAAAAAGAAGTCAGATCACAAAAATACCACTTCTTTTTTTGGCTTGAAACCCCTAATGCACATTGAAGAAGCAGGTACATATTGCCATGCTTGCAAATATTAGTTTAAGCCACACTACTGACTTTGAATTTTGTACACCCAGAGTTTTGTTTTTAAAATTCACACATGACAGTTTTAACACCTGCATATAATGTGTTTTTTTTAAATCATGTAGGCTTTTTTTCAGTGTCAGGAGCAACTTGAGAAACTGCAAGTCACTTCTGGCGTGAGAGAATTAGCTGTTTGCAAGGGCAATGCCCAGGGGACCCCGGAGGTTTACCATCCTGTGGGAGGCTTATCTCATAGAAAGCTGGAGCTGACAGATGGGAGCTCACCCTATTCCCCGGATTCAAACCACCAATCTTTCAGTCAGCAGTCCTGCTGACACAAGGGTTTAACCCATTGCGCCACTGGGGGTTCCATCATGTTGGCTACTTGTGTAGCAGTTCTTTCCATTCCGCACAATGCTAAGGATGCATCTGAACTGTAGAATTAATGCAATTTGATACCACTTTAACTAACATGGCTCCATGCTTTGGGATCATGGGATTTGTAGTTTTGGGAAGCTTTTAGCCTTCTCTGCCAAACAGTGCTGGTGTCTCACAAAACTACAAATCCTATGATGCCATAGCATTTTGCCATTGCAGTAAAAAAAGTGGTAACGACCATATTAATTCTAAAATGTAGATGCACACTAAGTAAAGAACATGGCCATCTCTGCCAGATAATTAAAGGTAAGCCTAATGAATAACCTCCTCTATAGTTCCTGTTAACACTCAGGATGAAAGAGGTTATATCTTCATTTTGTAGGGCAAATTGGCTAATGGCTAGTGGTCATGAAAGTTACACAGAAGTACCCAATTTCCAGGCAGCATTCATCTGCTGGGAAGTGGGACATGGGTCATCTATTGCTCTAGTGTCCTGCTTGTGGGATTCCATGGGCATCTGGATTGCCACTATGTAAAGTAAGAACCTGAATTAGGTGGACATTGAGGTTGCTACCATAATGGTCTTTTTATTTTCTCACTAATGTAAAAAGTGAGATTAGCATTGTTGGTTACAAGACTTACTGGCACTTCTGTTGGGCATATTAACAACCTCTTCTTTGGGTGCCATTGATGGAGTACTCAAGTTACACATTCCACTAGGGATGAATTAAAAAAAATGCAGGCTGGAGAAGACAAACAAGATGAGATCATATCTCTCTCCTGAGTTTTTCCTCTCTCCATTGGCCTAGCCCTTTAAAAGCAGCCAGGTGGATACTAAGCAGGTTTTCTCAGCCCTTATGATTGCCTAAGACAGTGGTTCTCAACCTGTGGTCCCCAGGTGTTTTGGCCTACAACTCTTAGAAATCCCAGCCAGAAATCCCAGCTGTTAGGATTTCTGGGAGTTGAAGGCAAAAACATCTGGGGACCCACAGGTTGAGAACCACTGGCCTAAGATGAAAGGCAAAAAGCCAGCAGCTTTAGTAGCCAACATGCAAAAAAAAATTATATACTGGCCTTAAGACCAGGACACCATTAGAAATAAAAAGCTGTGTTGAAAACTCTGCTCAAAGTGGATTAAGGCAATTTACAGGTGAAACCTATTTTTTGTTCTTCTACACAATTCACTGGCGTTCCTTTCCTTTTATACATTAGACATCCAATTTCATAGACCAAAAGGCTTTGTTCCTTTGTATGTGCGTGCATCTTGTCTTGGATATGAGTTTTGCAAGAAAATTCTAAACTGGGAGATAATTAATAGAGGAATAGAGGCTATTTTGGGTGAGGATAGTTTCACAACAGGATACAGATTGTTCTTTACCCTCCCTTCCACCATTGTTAGCCCATTGCAAGCATTTTTGGGTGGCCTCGTTCCTTTGAACAGCTTGACTCTCATGCAAATGAAGTTCATGGTTTTGTCACTTGAAATGCACTTTCCCAGAATGCCTACCTTGTTGATGAAACGTGGTAATTCTAGACAGGTATCTCTCCAGATCCCAATGGAAATGGAAGATTAGATCAATTCAAATATAATTGCTTTATCCCTTTTAATTGTTTCTCCACACCTGCTGTCCATTACAAGCTCTAGGCTTCAAAAAGCCCCTAAGAGGCAGATAAAGCAAGGATTTTGAATTCTTCTTTAGCCAAGTCTCCCCTATGTTCCATATTAATCCTGGAATTTTGCCAAATTTGGCGCTTGAGGCAGGCTGGGTGAAATTCTTATATGATTGCCGAGATACTGGGGCTTCTTTTTGTAATGAATGTTTTATGAGTTTTGATTTCTGGGCCAGTTAATCTGCCCTCAGCTCTAAAGGGACATTATTTTCCCCTTGGGGTCCAGCCTAGGACCTGACTTCTAGATGCATTAATGTATTGATGAGGGTCACGGGCTGCTTCAGAACTCCAGTGATGCAATTACGGAGATTTCTGCTTCTGTTAAATCATCCCAGAATCACTTTGCAGTTCCAAAGCCTATGTGAAGAGATAAAGCTGCCCTGATAATAAGGGAAGCAGGACTGATCCTCCTATTTAGGTCAGCGCATCGAGTAAGAATGGCTACTTAACCCATTCTGTGGTGGCTTGGTCAGAAGAACAGCACAATGACCCATTCAGAGAGAACAGTCGGGCTCTTTTTCACTTTCTGCCATCCCATTTGGTTACCTTTGACAGTATACTCCTTTGCTGTGTTTACCAAGTGACCTCTAGGATCTCACAACCAAATACAGTCCTGGCTCTTTGTTACCATTACTGGCAGCAAATGTGTTTATCTGACTCAATCTCCATGACTGTAGCACAAGTTAAGAATCTGCCTTTGTGCTATTATAAACGGATTCTAAACTAAAACCCATACAATTTGGAAAGAGCATCAAGGACATCATAATATTTGATGCTTGATAAGACACAAAAATGGCCTTGTGTCTTCTGGGTTCATATTTCTTCCTATTCCGGTTAATATTTAGCACTATTTAAAGTAACTTTAAGTGCAAGTGCCCCACTTACAGAGCAATCAAATGTGTCCTTGCAAAAAGTAGCTCTCATTGAGCTGAATGAAACCTACTGCCAAGAGGATTGCATTGTTGTTCTTTCTGCTTTATAGAAACCAGAGCTTGCTGCTAAAAATCAAACAAATACCTTCCAAACTAGGATTGAAAACAGTAGTTTGAAGCTGTTTAGCACTGCAATCTCAAACTATGGATAAGAGTCTTAGCTCCGAGATGTTTTAATTTAGATGCAGTAGGAATGGGAGAAGAAAGGAAAATTGTGAAATAGATGGCTGTGAATATGACAAACTTCAGTTTGAAGATAAATGTGACGTTATTATATATTGACCCTCGATTTCCTCTGGGTAAAGCAGAAACAAACCAAAAAGTCATTTAAAGAAGGGCTTGGGAAAGTTCTATTTGTGGAAAAACTTACATTAGGGACTACAAAGCAGAACACTACTTACATCAGTGTACTGTACATGCCTTCATGCTCATTATCTGGATGTATACAATTATATAATACTGCCAAAGATATACACATGCATTTGACCAGTGTTTGGTGAGAGACCATAAGCATATAACTTCCAATAGTCTCAATTTGGCAGAGACTCGTGATTAATCCTCCACTATCCCACTCTTC
Organism: Anolis sagrei ordinatus; assembly: GCF_025583915.1. Classification (NCBI taxonomy): domain Eukaryota; kingdom Metazoa; phylum Chordata; class Lepidosauria; order Squamata; family Anolidae; genus Anolis; species Anolis sagrei. The sequence goes on along the minus strand of NW_026847882.1, from coordinate 37,479,810 downwards.
CGGCTGCTTGTAACATGTCTCAGTTTCTCTATTTTACAACCACTTTCCTCCTTTGTCCTGAATTTAGTTGCTGCACATTAAGTTCAAAGTGCAAAACAGTGTGAACCCGATTCAGCAAGAGAGAAAGATTAACAGAGGTGGAATCACCCGCTTTCCAGTAGGCTCATCAAAGGCTAGCTGCTGTAGCCTCTCCTGGATTGTTCACTCCTCCTCATCAATATCTTTTGCTATCTTGAACATGCTCTAACATTGCTTGGTGATATATATCCTGGTTTTAGTGTTAGAATGTATGTTTAAAGGAGATTTAAGTATGGTAAAGGGCCCCCTGGTTGCAGCGGGTTAAATAACTGAACTTGGTGGGTCAAATCTGGGGAGTGGGATGAGCTCCCACTGTTAGCCCCAGCTTCTGCCAACCTAGTAGTTCAAAAACATGCAAATGTGAGTAGATGAATAGGTACTGCCTTGGTGGGAAGGTAACGGTGCTCCATGCAGTCATGCTGGCCACATGACCTTGGAGGTGTCTACACACAACTCTGGCTCTTTGGCTTAGAAATGGAGATGAGCACCGCCTCCCAGATTCAGATATGACTGGACTTAATGTCAGGAGAAATCTAGACCTTTACTTAAGTATGGTAAATACTGTTGCTGTCTGCTTACCTCTCTGTATGGGTGGCAGTTACAGCTTTTGAGCCAACACTGAAAAGGGTGTTAAACCACATCCTTGGCACTTTTGGCACTGGAACACTGAATTCTACAATTCAGCTACTACTCAAGTATACTGCTAGGGCAATTATAATAATTGTAAAGAGGATTTATTTTCAAGCAAATGAAGCTCTAAGCCCATTCACATTGTTGGTAATATGACAACAACAGTGACTTCAGTAAGGTTATTATGATGACAGATTAAGATTTGAAAACACTTTGTACATTCAACAATGATGAATTCGTCTCAAAGAAGTACAGTAAGATGAAAGAGCTTAGAAAAACCTTATTGTTCCAAAGATCCTTGAAGAACAAGCTGGCCATGGAAAAGAGAGACAGAAAAGACATACTATGGCAGAGGGACCAAATGGTTTATACAAATTCCTACTTAAGAAATTTAAGAGGCCTTTTTTTACAAGAAGGCATTGAACACTATGAGATCCCTGATTGCAAAGCAGAAATCAATGTACACAAGTCAGTTACAAAGCTGCTAAGAAGCGACAAATCCTATTAGAATGTGATGGTTACAAAGTAATAGAGTATGGAGACTATGGTGAAATAACTTACTTTGCTACATGAACAATGGTGATACATTCCTTAGAGATGAACAACATTTCACAAAGCAACTAGTTAGAAGTTCCTCACACCACTAAATTATTTGTGTATATGTTAAGTCCAAAAGAGAGATCAAAGAGGTATTTGGCTCTGAATCGACTTGGGTTCTATAGCTAATAAGACTGTGCATGGATCCATTTTTCAAAACAGGCTCCAGCTCTTTCGGCCAGCCATAACGGCATGGGTGCCACCCCCATTTTTTTCAGCTACAACAGATCATGTGGCTGCCAAAAATGACTGCCTTCAGTTTCTTTCAACTACACATGGAGTACGGAGAGGGAGGAAGTCATGCGCGCCCAGATTTCCCTACGAGGCTGTGAGCTCTGCTGCCTGCCTGAGTCCATCACTCCATGTTCTATTTCAGTGCCTTCACTATTCTTAGGATCTTGCTTTTGGACTCAATTCCAGTCTTTTCCTTGTGAAATTTCCTTTATGGCTTGTGAAAGGGCATTTGAGGAAGGGGTGTTTGTTTAAATCTTGGGGTGGTTTACTGAAGGGAGAGGATACCCTGACTCCCTTGAGTCCCCATGGGGAGAATTCAATTCTTCCCCAGGTCAAGTTGAAGGATATTAGAATCATAGAATCAAAGAGTTGGAAGAGACCTCATGGGCCATCCAGTCCAACCCCCTGCCAAGAAGCAGGAATATTGCATTCAAAGCACCCCTGACAGATGGCTATCCAGCCTCTGTTTAAAAGCTTCCAAAGAAGGAGCCTCCACCACACTCCAGGGCAGAGAGTTTCACTGCTGAACGGCTCTCACAGTCAGGAAGTTCTTCCTCGTGTTCAGATGGAATCTCCTCTCTTGTAGTTTGAAGCCATTGTTCCGCGTCCTAGTCTCCAAGGAAGCAGAAAACAAGCTTGCTCCCTCCTCCCTGTGGCTCCTCTCACATATTTATACATGGCTATCATATCTCCTCTCAGCCTTCTCTTCTTCAGGCTAAACATGCCAAGTTCCCTAAGCCGCTCCTCATAGGGCTTGTTCTCCAGACCCTTGATCATTTTAGTCCTCCTCTGGACACATTCCAGCTTGTCAATATCTCTCTTGAATTGTGGTGCCCAGAATTGGACACAATATTCCAGGTGTGGTCTAACCTAAGCAGAATAGAGGGGTAGCATTACTTCCCTGATCTAGACACTATGCTCCTATTGATGCAGGCCAAAATCCCATTGGCTTTTTTTGCCGCCACATCACATTGTTGTCTCATGTTTAACTTGCTGTCCACGAGGACTCCAAGATCTTTTTCACATATACTACTCTCGAGCCAGGCATCCCCCATTCTAAGGAAAGGATCCTAGAAAAAGTGGTTTCTTAAGCCTAATGACTTAACCCAAATCTAGGTGAAGGAGATTAAGGGAAAGGACATCAGAAACAATGGCTTCCTAAATCTGATGTTTTAACCCAGGGCTAATTGAAGGAGATTAAAGGAAAGGATGCCAAAAACAGTGGTTTCTTAAGTCTGATGCCTTAAACCCAGGTCTTATTGAAAGGCATGAGGAGAAATGATCCCAGAAACAGTAGCTTCTTAAGACTGATGGCCTAAAATGATGGAAACGGGAGCCTCATAAACTCCCCATTGCTGCCAATGGGTTGGATCTTCCCAGATCTTTTGGCTGCCGAAAGAAAATATGGATTTTTCCCAACCAAATTTGAGAGGCTCCCCAAAAATGGATCGGGAGGGGTGGCACTGAAATCCGAACACAGCAGTGATTTCACTGAATTTCACACCCCTAATAGCTAATCATACTGTAGCTCTGAACTTATGTTAGAAATAGAAATATGTTGGCAGACATATGTTGGTAAAAGCAAAGCAGTAGCATTTTGAAACATCAAGCCGTGCCCATAGACAAAACTCTTTCTTTTCTGTAGTAAAGAAGGATATCATTGGGACAGGTGGGACTATGCTAATTAATCTTCTGATTGCTTTTACCTGGGTGAAGCATCTTTCCTCCCATTCTATTTGTTTGTTTGTTTGTTTGTTTACAACATTTCTCCCCCACCTTTCTCATCCTGGAGGGGACTCAATATCAATGTTATCAATTCTAGGAAACATAGCAACAAATAACCAAGCAATTCCAAATAGCTTTTAATCCACTGGAACAAAATGTTAGAACTACTTGAAATAAATGAGAACAACAGAACATAAGCCCCCAGAAACTGGATTGCCTGTGATGGGAACATATAGCTCTTTTTCACATTTACCAGGAACTCATGATCCCCGAGACAACTGAACATCTACTGAAAGAAGGGAGAAGGAATTTGATGACATAATAGATTTACATGGACTGATTGCCTCATGAAAGAGACTACCAACTTTTCAAAAACTCATTGCGTGAACAATAGCCTTATGGAGAACACTCTGACTGGTAGTGTATTCCCAGGCAGGCAAAACAGTGGGCTGGGCCAGCTATAAATTGATAGGTTTTCCCCAGGTCATGTTAAAAAAATTACCGCTTTGATGCTTCCTAAGATGGTCCAGAGAGTTTCCATGAAACATCTTCTTCTTATGAACAGAGTCACCTTTTAGGATTGTGTACCACCCTCACTTCCATTCATTTGGGGGTCTATGAAGAACATGAACTGCAGAATTTTTGCCAAACTTAACAGTCTGTCTCTACTAGCACTTTGATAAAGACTTCTGACGATTGCAGGTAGTTGCCTTATTCTAAAAGTGATTCTGAAAGGTCAAAACAAATTACCAAAAAATTATACTCTCTTGCTTTGGGGTGGATGAAAGAGCCAGTCTCATGACCTTTGCTTCTACCAGCATCTCATCCTGACTATAGCAGAATATTTTTTATCATGAAGGGAACTACAGTAAGGTTGGGTTTCACCTTGGCACTGAGAGGGAAAGAAGAAGAGTCTTTGGAAGTAACAGCAACTCACAAAGTAAGCCTTGCAAATTGTAGCATGTTGCTGTTCAACCAAACTAGAAATCTGCACCCAGCACTTTCTTCCTGCCTGGGGCTAAGTGCAGAAAACCTGGAGAATAATCATAATTTAGATCTAGGTTTTGAGATCTGACAGCCTTAAGCTACTTCCATTTCTGAGGTTCAAGACGCAAACGTATGTGGGGGAAAATAGGCACATGCCTTTTGCATATACACAGTCCCAGCTTCACTGCTTGCCCTCTTCTGCAGTAGGAGTGAGAAAGACCCCTGACAGCCTTGAGCCTAGGTAGATAATATTGGGATAGATGAGACAATGGCCAAGCTCAATATATCATATTACATGGCCAGATACAAGGGGGCATGCCATGATGTAAAAGGAGATAATTTTGATAGGTGAATGTTCATTAACACAGTAAGACAAAGCAGCCCTTGCAAAAATTCCCTCAGCCTACAATTTGCGAGATGAAGATCTTAATACTCTGCATCCATTTCATTGTCATAAAATCAGAGATAATGTGTAGGGTGTCCTTTTTTAAAATCCCATGCACATGCTAAGAATTTTCAAGATGTATTCTTAATCTGCTGTGCTTAGTTTATAATAACCTGCTAATCTAACCTGCTGCCAATCCACAATATAATGTTAATTCCACTATTTTTATACTAGAAATCTAACTCAATATTCAAACTGCCAAGATGCAGAACATATGGCAGTAAATCAATGTAGACCAGGTCCCCTGCTGATGTAAATAAGGTGTTTTTTAATTAAATATATATGTACCAAGGGATGAACATGGCCTTATTTTGCTCACTTCCTATTGGTTTCTTCAAAGTGTTTGTTGCTTTATTTGGGAAAGAGAATGTATCTTGTCAAAACTTTATCTGTGCTTCCAGGTAAGATGATGAGGTTAGCACTTCAGCTTTTCCAGGCTTAGCTCTGAGGGAGCCAAGGTTGGATGTAATTTATTTCAAAGCCGAAAGGAAATGCAAATGAACACACAGAGCGAAATCTCTCTGATTCCCAGGTGAATGTTAAGATGACAGATTTGTCTGTTCAAATCATATTGTTCTTTTAAATTCTACAGCCTTGCCACATTTATAACCTTATTCAGAAAAGAAACCCCTGCTCTCATTTACAAGACTAAACTGAGACAATTACATAGACATATGTATGTGTGCACGTACACGGACAGACTTCTTTGACTGTTTAGCAGCTGTGACAGATTTAGTTTTAAGCTTTAAGCCCTCTAAGAGTACAGAACAAGAAGGCTCCGCAACTCACACGATACAATTTGAAGTCAAGAAAATTCACATAACAAGTAAAACATTGGTATCACGCTTGTCAAGTGGCTACCACCCCAAGAATCATGTTGCCACCAACATCAAAAATAATACAGGGACTACAATTTTGTCTCATTCATGGCTCGCTGTAGCTTTCTCTGCAGTTTAGGTCAAGAGGCAGAAAGCAAAAACTTTGTCATGTCCCCAATGAACATGACCATAAGACATCAACATGCAAGAACAGACCGGAATGAACCTACTGTATATACTCGAGTATAAGCCTAGTTTTTCAGTCCTTTTTTTAGGCTGAAAAAATTTCCCCCAGCTTATACTCGAGCCAATGTTATTTATTATTTGACTTTGTTGTTGTTGTTGTTACTATTATTACATTATTTTATTATTGCTATTGTTATTACATTTATTATTTTACTTTATTTATTATTGTTATTGTTACATTTATTATTTTACTCTATTGTTATTATTACATTTATTATTTTACTCTATTATTACTGTTGTTATTACACCCCATTATTTTACTCTATTATTATTATTATTTTACTCTATTTATTATTATTGGAGGACATGTAAGCATATTTACATTGAAGAAGGTCAGAATAATGGTTTAATCTGAGTTGGACAGTCTTATCTTGAATTACAGTTTTATGTAAATATTCAAAAATATTTAACCCACTGATGCCTAAATTAATATAATTTTATTGGTATCTATTTTTATTTTGAAATTTACCAGTACTACTGCATTTTCCACCCTCGGCTTATATTTGAGTCAATCCATTTTCAAAGTTTTTTGTGGTAAAATTAGGTGCATTGGTTTATATTCGGGTCGGCTTATACTTGAGTATATACGGTAATTGTTTCTTGGGCTGGCAGGCTATTTTTTATTCAATTTAAACAGAAAATGATTTGGTTCCAGTGCTGACATATTGGATGCAAGAGGTGGACCATAAGGAAGTCTGAGCAAAGGAAGATAGATGCTTTTGAACTGTGGTGTTGGAAGAAAATTCTGAGAGTGCCTTGGATTGCGAAAAGATCCAACCAGTCCATCCTCCAGGAAATAATGCCTGACTGCTCACTGGAGGGAAGGATATTAGAGGCAAAGATGAAGTACTTTGGCCAAATAATGAGAAGGCAGGAAAGCTTTGAGAAGGTAATGATGCTGGGGAAAATGGAAGGAAAAAAGAAGAGGGGCCGACCAAGGTGGATGGATGTCATCATTGAAGTGACTGGCTTGACTTTGAAGGAGCTGGGTGTCACGACAGAAAACATGGGCATGGGACTCCCCAAAAGGTTAGCAAATAACTTAGAAGAAAGGGGATTAAGGAGGGTAAAAGATATGTGGAAACAAGATGGAGAGATAATTAATTGTCCCGAGTTTTTGGAAAAGGGGGGGGAAATTGGTTAAAATTAAGAGGGATTTGGGAAAAAGTAAAAAAAGAGGGTGCAGAACCCACTGAAGAGCTAAAGGTAGATAAATTGCTAAATGCAAGAGAAAAAACAAGTAAAGGAACAGTGGCAAAAATATCTTATTTAATGCTAGAAGATAAAGAGTTTATGATTAGAACAATACGTAACAAATGGAATGGAGTTAAATCATTACAGACACAAGAAATAGAGGAAATAATTAGGAACATGAATAAAATAAAAACAGAAAAATATAATGATGATATTAAGATGGTATAGAACTTCTGAACAATTGGCTTATATGGTAAAAGAAAAGAATTCAAAGTGTTGGCATTGTAATAAAGAAAAAGGTACTTATGCACATATGTGGTGGGAGTGTACTGAAATAAAAAAATTCTGGCAAATGATACAAGGAAAAATTCAGGAGATATTCCAGATAAAAAATCAAATTAATAATGATTTGCTACCATGGGGAGTGTTGGATCATACAAGTATAAAAACTAATTGCTAGGAGTTATTTAAGGTAATAATAAGAGCAGCACATGCGGTGATCGCTAAAGGATGGAAAGACAAATTGAAATGGACGTTAATGAATTGGAATGATTATATGTATGATCAAGTGCTGTTAGATATTATGGGAATTATGACTAAGCAAGAATGGACAAAGAAAAGGTCATTACAAATAGATGGAAGGTCTACCTCAACTGGGTGAAAAATGGAGGAGCTAATGATCACATCAAAGAAAAAATACAAAGACTCTTATCAGTGGCTGGATCTGCAAGATAAGTAGAAATATACTGTGGTTGAGGAAGGAGGGAGGGAGGATAGGAAAATATAATCTACACCAGTGTAAATTAGCATAATGTCATTAATATTTGTTGACTTGCTCAGGATTTATACGTGTAACACTTGGAATTTGGCTTATTGACTTGTGTTTATAACATAATAAAATATGTTAAAAAAAACAAAAACATGGAGCTATAGTGTGGGCCAGTCCAGGAGGTCATGAAGAGTCGGAAGCGACTGAACGAATAAGCAACGACATCCTGCTCTTCTCACCCTGAAGGAGGCTCAGAGCTGAGGCTTCGCTGACTCCATGTCTTGATTCTTACATTGATAAAGTAAACTGATATTTTAAGGAACGTGGTATATTTACAAGAAAGCAGACATGGTAACAAACAATTGTTTATAGTATGAACAGTTCATCATTCCTAAGATTTATGGTTTTAAATATTTATTCAACAGTGCTTGCAGTTCTGAAATAAATGGAGTTTAGTTCCACATAATATGTTCAGCCCTGTGAGGTGGGCAGGAAAAGGAGCTTAGAGAACAATTTAACGTCCTAATCTTGAACAGTTAGTGGAAATTAATGGTCTGGAAGGAGAGTCCAACTAGACAATACACTTGACACATTTTCTTAGTAGAAAAATGCCTAAATGGTTGAAAAAAATTCTGTAACAGCACGTGTTTCGTCTCAACTATGCATGTTGCATTTAATGTGCTTTGTTTCCTGGCCAATTATTAAAAGGTAAACAAAGGCCAATCCCATTATTGGAGAGAAAATGCATAGATAGGGAATTCACTCTTCTAGTTCAACCCACACAGAACTGGCTGAACAAATTATATGTGTAAGTCTGGATTCAAATGGTATTATAAGCAGACTGACAGAATTAGTCTGGTTGCTTTTGCTAAAAATCTGAACAAGACAATATTTCACTACTATAAGTCCAGTCCTAATACACATAGAGGGTTTTGACCTCTCCCATGGGGTTTGTAAAATTGGGAATATAGAACAGTCAACAGAATTGACATATCAGGGCACTATGGTTAATTGGTAATTTTCACACCTTTGACTTGCCTCTTAATCGTCAGATGAAGTGAGTGACTTCTTTTCCTGACACTTATTAAAGCTCCAGTTTTATTTCCCATTACTAAATCATGAAACTGGATGAAGATGTTTAAATTAAGTGAAAGAAAAAGGGATTTATGAAAAGAGCAAGATTTCTTTGAAGAATTAAAGAAACATCTATAGGGAAAAGGAAGATGCAATTTGCTAAATTGCATATATTTGCCTGCAATAATTTCTCTGCACTTTTTTTTGAAAAAAATAGTTTAGGAGTGAGGAACTGGGGATTTAAATGTTATGATGCACTTTGAATCAGAATAAATGTATAGGGATTTTTTTAAAGCATACCAAGAAGAAAGTATTTTCCTAACGTTGTATTTGCTAGAGATGAACTTCAAACAGGGAAGAAAAACATTTCACAGCAGTTTTACAAGGCAGTAGTTGGGTGATTTTGGAAGAGGAGAGAAACAAGGAGGACACAGAGAAAGAAAAACTGGTTCCAACTACAATTGCTGTAAACAAATTCTTGCCTACTTCCCTTGCCATGGCTGGCACCAGATGGGTATTTTCCAGCCTGTTGCCAATTGTCCCCAATGTCCAATCTTCTCCAGGATACTATTCAAGATCTGTATCAGTGGTTCCCAATCTTATTTTGAACAGCGACAACATGACCAGGGACCACTTTGACCAGGGACCACTCTCCAACATTTGTACCAAAAGGGTTACGAATCAGCTTCTGATCAACTTTAGATTCGGTTTGGTTATTTGGGGTGCTGATTCAGAAAATTGCATTGGATAGACCACATCAGCTCTAGTTTATGATACAGAACATATGCCATCCAGTAGTTGCTATCTGCTCACCCAAGAAAACCATATTTAATAAGCCTCAGCACTATAAGAGGGTTTCACGAGACCAGTCACTCTCGTTGCAGCGGTGTAGTAACGGTGAGGCCGCTGACCATATTTTAGTTCTTGCGGACCACTGGTGGTCCACGAACCACAGATTTTGAACCACTGATCTATTTATTTATTATTTATTTACCACACTTTTATCCCACCCTTTTCAGCCCAAAGGCGACTCAGGGTGGCATACAGACTGGCAACAATTAGATGCTTAGAAGCTTTTGCAAACAGCCATCAGTCCTCTGTTGCATTTGAGACAAGGGAAGCTATGCCATCATCCATAGCTTGGTCTGGATAGGAACCAATAACCCCAGACTGAATTCTGGTGCAATGAGATTCCAGCATATGGTTTCATGCCCAAGAATTGTGCAACCTGCTTATTCTAGATGTGTTCTGCAGCCATCCAAACGAAAAAGCATGTAGTCCAGAGGTGCCTACAAAACTATCACGGAAAGGCCATGTGGCTGCAGTGATACAATTACCTTTTACTAATTGAGTTGTTTTTAACTCAATTGTTTTTAATACCATTGTTTTTAAAACAAATCAATTGTTTTTATACAAATGAGTTGTTTTTCACTCAATGACTAACAGAAGAAACAAGAATTAATGATTCTAAATAGCTGTGAAGAGAGATAACAAGCCCAACATTGCAGTGGCTCTTTCCACTCAAACTACTGGCTCTCCTGAAAAAAGGGACAATAATAAACTTACCAATTTAAGGTGAGACTTTGCTTGAACACATTTTATCTTTCCTACATCTGGGCTGTTCTTTTCTTGGCTCTGAAAAACAGAGAAGACAGTTTCAAGACTAGTGTTGCTGCCTGGCTTCAATGACTTCTGTTAAAAGACATATCCTTTGTTGCATACTATTCGTTTATTTAATTCATCTCCCACATTTCTGCCATTGCAATACTAATGGTGACTTCAAAGCAAAATAGAGCTGAAACTGTTAGAAGCAAGCAATCCTGTGAAAAAAATAAAGTGGAAATTCTATGAAATGGGCAATTCTATGAAAAATTAAACATTAATTTAAAAGCTTTTAAAAACATGTTCAAAACATAAAGATCAAAAACCAAGCACATCCCATTAAAAACCGTTTTCTACAACCTCTTAAAAATTGAAGGCATGTTGGAATAAAAAAAGGTCAGGTAGTCAGACACATACTGTGTGGAATTACTTGGGGTGCATCTACTCTGTAGAATTAACACAGTTTGGCACCACTTTACCTGCCATGGCTCAATGTGCCTGTTTGTCATCCACACTCTGCAGCATTTTGGACTTTCTGAAATTTCTGAACAGTTGTATAGTGTGTAGGACAGGGATCCAACACGGATGTAATGAAGGCATCTACACTAACCATTTATTCCTGTTCAGGACTCTTGACCACTACTGAAATTTACAGCCAAGCTACACATTTGAGATTTTAGAAAACTGCCTTATATTTTAAAAAAACAGGGAAAACAAGTTCTGAGGAGGGGGAAAATATGACGGGAGAACTTAGGCCATTTTTGTTTTATTTATAATGCCAAATATATTTAAAACCATTTGCTCTTTTTTGATCTTCAGTTTTGTGGGTCTGTGTTATTATTTCCCTCCCCATTATATTTTATACCTGTGTCGTTCCCATTAAGGCAGGAAAGGCCATTTGTGGGGCTCTCCAGTGTTTGGACAGCCCCCAGGTATGAACACGGTAGTTTCTGCAAGTTTGTTCTTAAGCTGAATTTGTATGTTAAATCAGAACAGGTGAATTTTCAAAACTAACTCCATTCAAAACGTTTTAAGTTTTGAAAAGCATAGGGAAGGATTAACAGCTCTATAAAATTTGTTTCATTGTCTCTGCCCTGGTTTGGAAGATTTCACCTCACTTTCCATCCCAGTGACAATTAGATTTTGAAAAATTTGGGTTGCCCTAGATACAAGGGCTGGTGATAAGGCTTCATTAGAGAAGATTAGAGAGCTGGGCCAGAACTAACAAAATGAATTTCAATAAGGAGAAATATAGGATACTTCACTTAGGCAGAAAAAAATGAAATGCACAGATACAGAATGGGTAATGCAACAGAATTGCATGTGAAGATCTTGGAGTCTTCATAGAAAACAAGTTGAACGTGAGCCAACAGTGTGATGCAGCAGCTAAAAAAGCCAATGGGGTTTGAGTATAATGTCTAGGTCAAGGGACACAGCGGTGCTAGGGCTGGGCGGTTTCGTTTCGTTAATTCGTAATTCGTTAATAATTCGTTAATTTTTTCAATTACAAAACGATAACGAACCATTCTGGAGCAATTATTTAAAAAACGAATTTTCAAAAACGTTTTGTAAATGCTTCGTATTTCGATATTGTATTCGTTTCGTTATTGTTTTGAGGTTGTTTCGTTATTATTTCCGCATGTCTGGGCCAGTTTTATGGTTTAATTAGTGAAAAAAAATTATAATATCACACCAACAGTCAACAACAGAGGGAGAGGGAAGCTTCAGAAGGTTTTGGAGGTTTTTTAGCGTATTTCGCGGTCGCGTCCGCCATTAACGAATCGATTCGTTATTGTTTCGGAAATCGATTCGTTAATTTTTTTACCATTTACGAAATTTCGTAAATATCGAACTTTTTAAAAGGAAAATTTTGTAATTATTTTAAATATCGAAACAAAAAAAAAACCCAAATACAAATCGATTTTAGAAACAAATTTTTCCGTTGTTACCCAGGCCTAAGCGGTGCACCTCTCTTTTGCTTTGGTCAGACTTCTTCAACTGGAATAATGCTGTGTCCAATTCTGGTCAGAGTTCAAGAGGGATATTGACTCTAAGCTGGAACATATCCAAAGAAGGGCAACTATAAAATGATCAAAAAAATCCCTTTGAAGAGTGGCATAAAGAGCTGTGTCTGCTGAATAATAATAATAATAATAATAATAATAATAATAATTTAATCTATTAAATTTATTATAATTTTTAATCTATTAGATTTGGCCCTTTCCCACAGTGTTGGATTCTTATGCTTTAAATGTTTTGTTTTATTCCTGCTATGTTATTTATAATGGTTTTCTGTTGTGTTTTATTTTTATTTTACTTGATTTCTTTCTGTATTGATTTACTGATGTATGTATTGTGTAAGCCACAATACATACATCAGTAAATCTCCCTTGGGGAGATGGTGGTGGGGTATAAATAAAGTTTTATTATTTATTATTATTAATAATATGAATTCTTACCCACCTCTCCTTATGGCTCGAGGCCAGTTACAAAGCCATTAAGATACATAAACACAGCAAAAACATTACAAATACACACACTAAAATGTATCTCCATAAAAGTTACATACCAAAACAGGAGCATTGTAGCACACCAAATACCTGGGAGTCACTCTGGACCATGCTCTGACCTACAAGAAGTACTGCCTGAACATCAAGCAAAAAGTGGGTGCTAGAAACAATATCATACGAAAGCTGACTGGCACAACCTGGGGATCACAACCAAACACAGTGAAGACATCTGCCCTTGCGCTGTGCTACTCTGCTGCTGAGTACGCATGGCCAGTGTGGAACACATCTCACCATGCTAAAACAGTGGATGTGGCTCTTAATGAGACATGCCGCATTATCACGGGGTGTCTGCGCCCTACACCACTGGAGAAATTACACTGCTTAGCCGGTATTCCACCACCTGACATCCTCCAGGAAGTAGCAGCAAATGGTGAAAGGACCAAGGCAGAGACATCTCCAGCTCATCCCCTGTTTGGGTATCAGCCAGCACATCAACGACTTAAATCTAGAAATAGTTTTCTAAGCACCTTGGTATCCCTATGGATGTCCTGGTCCACAAGCACTCTATGCTTCATTCGGAAAAAAGCTGCACTCGCAGAGCTCAGGCGGTGTTGTATTTTGGTGTCAATGCTGACTTTTGTGGAGAGGTGGCTGCCAAGGTAGCGGAAATGATCACCATTTTCTAATATTAGAAATGTAATAATAATGTAATATTGTTGTTGTTCATTCGTTCAGTCGTCTCCAACTCTTCGTGACCTCATGGACCAGCCCACGCCAGAGCTCCCTGTCGGCCGTCACCATCCCCAGCTCCGTCAGTCCAGTCACTTCAAGGATGCCATCCATCCATCTTGCCCTTGGTCGGCCCCTCTTCCTTTTGCCTTCCACTTTCCCCAGCATAATTGTCTTCTCTAGGCTTTCCTGTCTCCTCATGATGTGGCCAAAGTACTTCAACTTTGTCTCTAGTATCCTTCCCTGCAAGGAGCAGCCAGGCTTTATTTCCTGGAGGATGGACTGGTTGGATCTTCTCGCAGTCCAAGGCACTCTCAGAACTTTCCTCCAACACCACAGTTCAAAAGCATCTATCTTCCTTCACTCAGCCTTCCCTACGGTCCAGCTCTCACATCCATAGGTGACTACAGGGAATACCATTGCTTTAACTATGCGGATCTTTGTTGCCAGTCTGATGTCTCTACTCTTTACTATTTTATCGAGATTGGACATTGCTCTCCTCCCAAGAAGTAAGCGTCTTCTGATTTCCTGGCCACAGTCTGCATCTGCAGTAATCTTTGCACCTAGAAATACAAAGTCTGTCACGGCCTCCACATTTTCTCCCTCTATTTCAGTTGTCAATCATTCTTGTTGCCATAATCTTGGTTTTTTTGATGTTTAGCTGCAACCCAGCTTTTGTGCTTTCTTCTTTCACCTTGATTAGAAGGCTCCTCAGCTCCTCCGCGCTTTCGGCCATCAGAGTGGTGTCATCTGCATATCTGAGGTTGTTAATGTTTCTTCCAGCAATTTTCACCCCAGCTTTGCATTCATCAAGCCCCGCACATCGCATGATGTGTTCTGCATACAAGTTAAAAAGGTTGGGTGAGAGGATGCAGCCTTGCCGTACGCCTTTCCCAATCTTGAATCAGTCTGTTGTTCCGTGGTCAGTTCTGACTGTTGCTACTTGGTCCTTGTACAGATTCCTCAGGAGAGAGACAAGGTGGCTTGGGATGCCCATCCCACTAAGAACTTGCCACAATTTATTATGATCCACACAGTCAAAGGCTTTCGAATAGTCAATGAAGCAGAAATAGATGTTTTTCTGAAACTCCCTGCCTTTCTCCATTATCCAGCGGATATTGGCAATCTGGTCTCTCGTTCCTCTGCCTTTTCTAAACCCAGCTTGAACATCTGGCAACTCTCGCTCCATGTATTGCTGGAGTATTCCTTGCAGGATCTTGAGCATTACCTTACTGGCATGAGAAATAAGGGCCACTGTACGGAAGTTTGAGCAGTCTTTCGCATTTCCCTTTTTTGGTATGGGGATATCAGTTGATTTTTTCCAGTCTGATGGCCATTCTTGTGTTTTCCATATTTGCTGGCATATGGCATGCATCACCTTGACAGCATCATCTTTCAAGATTTTAAACAGTTCAGCTGGGATCCTGTCGTCTCCTGCTGCCTTGTTGTTAGCAATGCTTCTTAAGGCCCATTCAACCTCACTCCTCAGGATGTCTGGTTCTAATTCACTCACCACACCATATGCAATATATTATATTAAATTATATTAGCATAGCAAATCATGATAATAACATTTCCTCTCACTTCTTATTGTCTCAACCCTGTTTGTAAATACGGATATTTGTAACCCCACAATCCAAGCCCTCCCGACAGATGTCCATACAGCCACAATGTTTACGTGGAATCTCTAAACTCCCTGGCAATGGCTAATCCTTAGTTACATGTGTTTGGACATTGGCCTAGAATTCTACGTGGGGTTGCCCTTGAAGACTGCCCGGAAGCTTCAGATGGTCCAGCGCTCGGCAGCCAGGTTGCTAACGGGAGCGGCACTCAGGGAGCATACCACTCCTCTGCTGAGCCAGCTCCACTGGCTGCCAATCTGCTACCGGGCACAATTCAAGGTGCTGGCTTTAGCCTATAAAGCCCTAAACGGTTCTGGCCCTGCTTACCTCTCAAGATTACACAGAGATTACACTAGAACATTAAGATCGTCTGGGGAGGCCCTGCTCTCGATCCCGCCTGCGTCACAGGCGCACTTGGCGGGGACGAGAGACAGGGCCTTCTCAGTGGTGGCCCCTCGGCTATGGAATGCCTTGCCGGCAGACATCAGACAGGCACCTTTGTTGCTGACGTTTCGGAGAATGGTCAAGACCTGGCTTTATGAACAAGCGTTTGGCTAAGCAATGCAACCAATCAAGGAAGACGGTAAATGGAACATAGGAACGGCACAAGGAATATGAGAACGGATCTGATTTCAACTGAGGCGTTATATATGTTGTTTTGTTGATTTGTCTTGTCTGACTGTTAATTGTTGTGGATCGATGTTGTTGATCCTGTTTGTTGCATTGTTATGTTTTAATTGCACTGTAAACCGCATTGAGTCGCCTGTTAAGGGCTGAAAAATGCAGTATAGAAATGAAGCAAATAAATAAATAAATAACTGGGGTATTATATTGTCGTGACTGCAACTCCCATCATCCACAATAAGCAGAGCCCAGAGAGGAGATAGGGGCTTAGGCGATTGTTGGACGAGTAAGATGGTCTTCCATGATTGGTTTCCTTGTGGATTCGTAGGTGGCTGTGGAGCCCTATTCTTGACTCGCATCTTCTCCCACAGTGAAGGCATTGGTTTCCAGGTGGAAGGCGGTCCCGTTCGGGGTTGGCTTGACGCGCCTTCCTCCTGGCACATTTCTCTCTTTCGCCCTCCACTCATGCCTCCTCAAATTCTGCAGCACTGCTGGTCACAGCTGACCTCCAGCTGGAGCGCTCAAGGGCCAGGGCTTCCCAGTTCTCAGTGTCTAGAGGAGATAATGACAGTCATAACTATTCTATTTCTTACCTTGTATCTAAAAAAGTATCTAAAGAAGCCAATACGATGGGACAAACACTCAGAAAATATGTTTCAACTGGGAGAAATATAAGCCAGGCCTCTAAATTAGGCCCTTTGACCTCCAACAGCTGTTTTGCTTACAAGGAAAAACAGGAGGACAGCTGAGAAACGCGCGCGCATGCGCAGAAAGGCGGCGCGCGCTCCCCCTCCCCCCCCAACGGTTACAGTTAGAGCGCCAGTTCAGTCTGCCCTAAGCCACGCCCCTTTCTTTCCCCGTCTCCCCGGCAACCCACGAGCGAGGGCGGGGCTTGAGGCCTTCCAAGCCACGCCTCCTCCCTTCTCTCCATAGTAACCCGTCGGTTTTTTGTTTTTTTTTTTGAAATTCCTGCTGTGTTTCTTTCACGTGACCTTCCTAGAGGGGAGTCACGTGATGTTTGGCTCTCTGCTGGTTCTCTTTTGCTTCTTCTTCTTCCAGGACTAGTGACGGCTTCCGGGTCAGTCCAGGACGGGGAGCCTAAAGCGGTGAGGAAAAGGGAGGGGAGGAAGGAGCCGGGGAGGGGGAAAGGTGTTGATTTCGGTCGGAGGGAAGGAGTATTGGGTGGGTAGGCCGGGCCTAGGTGCCTTCAGAGGGCCTCTTTCCAAGGATAGGCCTTTGGAAGATGGAGAGCCTCCATCCCCAGAACAAGTTGGAGACTCTCCTCCAAAAAGGCCTCTCACTCTCTGCCTTCAAGCTGGAAAACACGAATGACTTGGGGCAGGCATGGGCCAACTTCAGCCCTTCCTCCAGGTATTTTGGACTTCAACTCCCACAATTCCTAACAGCCAGTGTTGCCCCATGCCATTGGCACTTTCAATAAGGAATTGGGAAGTAATGCTACCCCTCTATTCTGTTTTGGTTAGACCACATCTGGAATATTGTGTCCAATTCTGGGCACCACAATTCAAGAGAGATATTGACAAGCTGGAATGTGTCCAGAGGAGGGCGACTAAAATGATCAAGGGTCTGGAGAACAAGCCCTATGAGGAGCGGCTTAAGGAGCTGGGCATGTTTAGCCTGAAGAAGAGAAGGCTGAGAGGAGATATGACAGCCATGTATAAATATGTGAGAGGAAGCCACAGGGAGGAGGGAGCAAGCTTGTTTTCTGCTTCCTTGGAGACTAGGACGCGGAACAATGGCTTCAAACTACAAGAGAGGAGATTCCATCTGAACATGAGGAAGAACTTCCCGACTGTGAGAGCCGTTCAGCAGTGGAACTCTCTGCCCCGGAGTGTGGTGGAGGCTCCTTCTTTGGAAGCTTTTAAACAGAGGCTAGATGGCCATCTGTCAGGGGTGCTTTGAATGCAATATTCCTGCTTCTTGGCAGGGGGTTGGACTGGATGGCCCATGAGGTCTCTTCCAACTCTTTGATTCTATGATTCTATGTATATCCCAGTGTTGGTATTAGAGAGTTCCCTCGCTACTTTGCTGTTCGTTTTTTCGCAGACTCGCTGTTTCACAGGTTTTTGCCTCCTGGCAATGATGGAGTGTGGAAGAAGGTTTCATCTTCTTCCTCGGATGAGAGGCAGCCAATTGTTTAAAAGAGAGAGAGAGGACTCATTGATGAGCCTGGAACCCCAAGTTCCGACGGTGAACAGGGGAGCATTTGCACAATTAAAGTCCATCTAGGACCCTAAAATCTTCTGGGGAGGCCCTTCTCTCGGTCCCGCCTTCACACATTCAGTTGGCGGGAACAAGGGACAGGGCCTTCCCAGCGGTGGCCCCTCGGCTATGGAACGCCCTCCCTAGGGATATCGCAGGTGCGGTTGGTGGGGACGAGAGAGAGGGCCTTCTCGGTGGTGGCCCCTCAACTCTGGAACGCACTCCCTAAAGACATCAGACAGGCCCCAACCTTGGCAGTCTTTAGGAGGAGCTTGAAGACGTGGTTGTTCCAGTGTGCCTTCCCGGAATAATGATCCCATAGCACTCTACATTTTTTTTTAGGTCTGCTTGTATGCCCTTCCACAAATGCCACTATCACCTTTTCATCCATGTTCCAGCATTATTTCCATTTTAACTTTACACTTGGCCTTCCCACTGTTTTTAATTGCATGTTGTCTTATTGATAATGTTGTATATTTTATTGTCTATGTTTTTATTTTAATTGCTTGTATTGTTGTTGTTTTGCTTGTATTGTTGTATTCGGGCTCAGCCTCATGTAAGCCGCACCGAGTTCCTTGGGGAGATGGTAGCGGGGTACAAATAAAGTGTTATTATTATTATTATATTATTATATCAGATCGGCCCCTACCCTCCTAACATTTCAAAAAAAAGTTAACACCTGGCTTTTTGAGCAAGCTTTCCTAAATTCAGTGTAGCAGACAAGCTCTGATCTTTGGAACGACTGGACAGTGCGACTGGGTAATGATTTTAGTAATTAGACGCTGTGGATTTATATTTTTATCAGTTTTATTTTATCAAATGTTATTTATGCTAAATGTTTTAATTGTTCTTTGTTTTGTAGGCATCGAATTCTGCCATTTGTAAACCGCCCTGAGTCGTCTTCTGGCTGAGAAAGGCAGTATATAAATAAGGTTAATTAATAAATAATTGTGTGCCAAGTCTGACTTGGTCACGGTAATCCACGCTCTGTTTGCATCCCGTATAGACTACTGCAATGCACTCTATGCGGGGTTGCCTTTGAAAACTGTTCGGAAGCTTCAGATGGTTCAGCGGGCAGCAGCCAGGTTACTAACGGGAGCAGCGCTCAGGGAGCATACAACTCCACTGTTGCGCCAGCTGTTGCGCCAGCTCCACTGACTCCCAATTTGCTACCAGGCACAATTCAAAGTGCTGGCTTTAGCCTATAAAGCCCTAAACAGTTCCGGCCCAACTTACCTATCCGAACATGTATATATATAGCATCCCTACTTCATGGAGCTAAACGTCAAAAAAACCAAGATTATGGCAACAAGAATGATTGACAACTGGAAAATAGAGGGAGAAACCGTGGAGGCCGTGACAGACTTTGTATTTCTAGGTGCAAAGATTACTGCAGATGCAGACTGTGGCCAGGAAATCAGAAGACGCTTACTTCTTGGGAGGAGAGCAATGTCCAATGTCGATAAAATAGTAAAGAGTAGAGACATCACACTGGCAACAAAGATCCGCCTAGTCAAAGCCATGGTATTCCCTGTAGTAACCTACGGATGTGAGAGCTGGACCTTAGGGAAGGCTGAGCGAAGGAAGATCGATGCTTTTGAACTGTGGTGTTGGAGGAAAGTTCTGAGAGTGCCTTGGACTGCGAGAAGATCCAACCAGTCCATCCTCCAGGAAATAAAGCCCGACTGCTCACTGGAGGGAAAGATACTAGAGACAAAGTTGAAGAACTTTGGCCACATCATGAGGAGACAGGAAAGCCTAGAGAAGACAATTATGCTGGGGAAAGTGGAAGGCAAAAGGAAGAGGGGCCGACCAAGGGCAAGATGGATGGATGGCATCCTTGTAATGACTGGACTGACCTTGAAGGAGCTGGGGTGGTGATGAGCCGACAGGGAGCTCTGGCGTGGGCCGGTCCATGAGGTCACGAAGAGTCGGAGACGACTGAACGAATGAACAACAACAACAAAACTTCATGGATTTTCACTTTTTGTGGGTGGTCCTGGAATGTAACATCCATGTTAAGTGAGGGAATACTGTATTATTACTAGCTTGGGTAGCACCAATGCCCCGGGTTATTTGAAAAAAAAGGCATTGTTTGTTTTTGGAGGTTCGGTAATAGTAATACCCTGCCTTTCTCGAACCCGAAGGGGACTCAAGGCGGCTTTACAACATAGGCAGCTCTTTGATGCCATTAAAACAACGTAAAAATTATAATAAACATTAAAAACAGAATTATAAAATGTGTACATTAAAACCTTTTAAAACGTATAAAAAAGGAAATGCAAAGATACAGAATGGGGGGCAATGCCTGGCTCGAGAGCAGTACGTGTGAAAAAGATCTTGAAGTCCTCATGGACAACAAGTTAAACATGAGCCCACAATGTCATGCAGTGGCAAAAAAGCCAATGGGATTTTGGCCTGCATAAATAGGAGTATAGTGTCTAGATCCAGGGAAGTCATGCTACCCCTCTATTCTGCCTTGGTTAGACCACACCTGGAATACAGTGTTTCCAATTCTGGGCACCATCATTGAAGGGAGATGTTGACAAGCCTGAGTGTGTCCAGAGGAGAGTGGCTAAAACAATCAAGGGTCTGGAGAACAAGCCCTATGAAGTGCTGGGTATGTTTAGCCTGAAGAAGAGAAGGCTGAGAGGAAACATGATGGCTATTTATAAATATGCGAGGAAAAGTCATAGGGAGGAGGGAGCAAGCTTGTTTTCTGCTGCCCTGGAGACTAGGATGCAGAGACTAGGATGCAGATGCAGGAAAGGAGATTCCACCTGAACATTAGGAAGAACTTCCTGGCTGTGAGAGCTGTTCAGCAGTGGAACTCTCTGCCGCAGAGTGTGGTGGAGACTCCATTGGAGGCTTTTAAACAGAGGCTGGATGGCCATCTTTCAGGGGTGCTTTGAATGCGATTTTTTTGCTTCTTGACGGGGTTGGACTGGATGGCCTACCAGGTCTCTTCCAACTCTATGATTCTGTGAAAACCATTATCTTCACTATTAACCACGTTGTCCAAAAACATTGTCTAAGCCATTCCAGTATTCAATTTCACATAGTTCCGTGTATCTATTGCACTAGGTTCCCAAAGGCTTGTTCAAACAGCCAGGTTTTCACTTTTCTGTGGAAGGTCAGGAAGGAAGGGGTGATCTAATATCCCTAGGGAGGGAGTTCCACAGCCAAGGGGCCACCATTGAGAAGGCCCTGTCTCTCGTCCCTGCCAGTCGTGCCTGCGAAGAAGGTGGGACCAAGAGCAGGGCTTCCCAAGATGATCTTAAACTGATGAGACGTGATGGATTAGTTCTATAGATGTATAGATGTTATATTGATGTACTGTTGTATTGCTATATCGATGTAGTTGCTTTAGTTACTGTTTTAAATGCTAATGTTGTGCACTGTGTATATTGTCCTGGCTGTAAACCGCACTGAGTCGCCTACGGGCTGAGAGAGTGCGGTATACAAGTAAAGTAAATAAATAATAAATAAATAAACTCCTAGATGGTTCATAGGGAGAGACACGTTTGGACAGGTAAGCTGGACCAGAACCATTTAGAGCAGGGGTCCTCAAACTTAGGCCCAGGGGGCGGATGCGGCCCTCTGAGGTCATATACCCTCGATCTGAGTCGAGCTAACTCTGAAATGACTTTAGAGCACACAACAACAACAATCCTATCTCATCAGCCAAAAGCAGGCCCACACTTCCCATTAAAATACTAATACGTTTAAATTTGTTAAAATTGTTCTTCATTTTAATTATTGTATTGTTTTTAAGCGGGTTTTTTTCACTACAAATAAGATATGTGCAGTGTGCATAGGAATTCATTCATGCTTTTTTCAAATTATAATCTGGCCCTCCAACTGTTTGAGGGACTGTGACCTGGCCCTCTGTTTAAAAAGTTTGAGAACCCCTGGTTTAGAGCTTTATAGGCTAAAGCCAGCACTTTGAATTTTGCTTGGTAGCGAACCGGCAGCCAGTGGAACGCCTGGCTTTTGCCCATTCGACCATTTGAAGCTTCCAAACAGTCTTCAAAGCCAACCCCATGTAGAGTGCATTGTAGTAGTCTATACGGGATGTAACCAGAGTGTGGACTACCATGGCCAAGATTTCTTTATATCCTACCCCTTCTCCCCGGAGGGCTTGGAACAGAACAAACAAAAACAATAAATAATATAACACAGACAATAATCACATAACAATTAATAAAAACAAAATAGCACAATAAGTAAACATAGATTACTGCAACATGCGCTACGTGGGCTTGCCTTTGAAGACTGTTTGGGCAAGGCATGTCTTGATGGTTTGGCCTGGCAACTCCATGTTCAGAAATTATTTCTCTCTGAATACCAAAGACACAACAGCCCTTGAGAAGAGTAAGTTGTGGCTTTTGAATGCCACCTATAACTTCCTAGAGGCATCTGCATGTTCCTTGAACCTTGGACTAGATGAAGAGTTATGTCAAGAATGCTATCACTTAAGAATATAAATAAAAGTTAGACTGTATGGATGGGTAAATCAACTTGATATTTCCGTGAACTGTGCTCCTGTATCATGTTAGTAATTGCCTTATACATTAGAGAAATAATCTGGGTTAGAGTATTTGTTTGGTTATAGTCTAAAGGTAAGTTGAAGATAATTTATTCTAGCCAAAACTAACTTTTATTCAAGTGTATTGCCTTGTGCATAGATTTCACACAGCGTCGATTCTGGATATGATCTCAAAGGTCAAAGGTGTGCTTGGTAGACAATATGACGTTCTTCTCTTCTCTATTCGCATGACCAGGGCGACTGGTTTTCACAGTGTGACAAAACATGTTGGTAGTGCTTTGAATGTATATTCCTTCATGCAAAATGGAGATGGCCTGGTGGTGTCTTCCAATTCTATGATATGGCACGATTTATGTAGGCTGGGGGTGAGTCCTCCAGATGTTTTTGGTCTGTATCTTCCCTCAATCATAGCTGGCATAGTTAATAGTATTGGTTCACAAAAGTGAGTCACTAAGAACCCTATTTTTATAAAGAAAGGATCAAATTATGGTTGTTGACCAAAAGCTGACCAAAAATAATCTTCTAGCTGAGATGTAGCAACTTCCAAAACAATTAATCCTATAATTATAATGAATGATGACCTAAATCAAAACAATAGAGGTCAGTTCTTGTGGCATTAATAATCACTTAACAAACAGGTTAGACTATAGTCATCACATGCATAGCTATCATCATAATTCCAACCTAGAACCAGTAGAGTATGTTTGTCATGAGGTGCCTGTATACTTAGAATGGAACATGGAAGGGGCAGCATGGAGCTCCCATTTCCTAAAAGTAAAAATAGAATTTATTTATTACTTATTTATTTACAGTATTTCTATGCCGCCTTTCTCAGCCCGAAGGTGACTCAAGGCGGCTTACAAATTGGCAGCAATTCGATGCCACAACAGTCATAAAACGCTATAATCTAGGATATTGTGAGAAGTTAGGGAGACTGAAGATACTATCTGATCTTGGAAGCTAGGCTTGCTTAATACCTGGGATGGCGAACTACCAAGAAAACTAACAGGTGCTGCAGACTATATTTTGGAGGGAGCAATAGCAAACTACCTTTGAGTATTTCTTGACTAAGAAAATACTGCAGAATTGTTGTGGCTGCTGTAGCTTGACAGGTGACTTCAAGATACATATGTACACACATGCATTGTGATAGGTTACTCTCAGGTATGATTGGTGCTAACAAGAAGGCTGGTCTTTTCTCTTGTTGCATTATTCTAAGGCTCTGTTTAGTTCAGGGGTCCCCAACCTGTTCTGTCTTCCAGGAGCTAGGTTTGCATTGCCCCTTAGTTGCATGAAATACCATCCTTTTGCATTTTCCCCAGGGTTGCTACAGTCTCAGCAGCACCCTGAAAGTTAAGCATTAACAGGGGCTTAAAGCCAGCCTGCAAAGCCTTTTGCTGTTATTGGTTTAAAAAAGTATCTTTTGGTCTAGAGCCCACCCTTTTTCCTGGGGATGAGATCTCAATTTTGGAGAAGCTCTCCTGCCTGCTTCAGTTTAGAAAAAAGCCTCAGATGTGCTGGTGGTCAAGCTAGGCAGCTCGGACAGGCCATCGTGAGTACTTACCCTCTTGCCTTTGAAACTGGTGCTCAGCTCAGATAGGGGAAGACCTGCTCTTTCTATAGATAGCAGCTCAGTGCTGGGGCAGAGAATATCTCAGGATTTCTCTGCCATTGGGAGAGGCTCTATTACTTCATCCCCTAACTAAACTTGAGCTTAGATAGGGAAAGGCCTGTTCTTTCTAAAGATAGCAGCTCAGGGTTAGGGTAAAGAATCCCAGGATTTTTCTACCATTGGGGGAAGTTAACTCAGCAGCTGAAAAAAGAAGGAAGGAACAACAATATAATTTCACAAGTTGACTGTTTGTGTTTGTAACTGCAACAATCTGTGCCAAGTCTGTCAAGGACTTTGAGAAATAAATGTTCTGTTTGATGTTCAAATCTGGAGTGGCCTCAGTTGCTGAGAATCCTAAGCTTCTAAGTAAGGCACCTGCAGTTCACCCAGATAAATAGAGAAGCACATCTTAGTTTTAACTTTATAGTGTCTGGGTGTGATGGCACACAACCTCTTTTTGATCAGGGACCACTCCCCAACATTAGTACCAAAAGGGTTACAAATCAACTTCTCGTCAACTTTAGATTCAGTATGGTTATTTGGGGTGCTGATTCAGAAAGTTGCATTGGATAGACCACATCAGCTCTAGTTTCTGATACAGAACATATGCCATCCAGTAGTTACCATCTACTCACCTGCAGAAAACCATATTTAATAAGCTTCGGCACTATAAGAGGGTTTTACAAGACTAGTCACTTTTGTTGCAACAGTGTAGTAATGGTGAGGCTGCGGAGCATATTTTCGTTCTTGTGGACCATTGGTCTAGTCCAATGCTCTGTTTCACAGTGAGCATTCCATCACCTCTTCCTTACAGAGATATTTAGAGACATATTTTCTTTGCTTGGGGTGGACTGTAACTAAATGGGAACTGGTGCTTTGTATACGGAGGGGCTGACTTCATTTCTTAGATTTCCATTCTAAAACAGCAACCGAACAGCAAAGCATGTGCAAAGTCCTAGGCTCAGTCCCTTGTGTCTCCAGAGAAAAGGGATAGTTGATAACGGAGACCTTGTGTTAGAACCTTTTCACACTGTACTATTCAAGTGCTGTGATTCCATTTCAGTCATTGTGCCTTCACCCAATACAATCCTTGGGGCTTTCCTTTTCCCATGTCAGAAGTGACTTGAGAAACTGCAAGTTGCTTCTGGTGTGAGAAAATTGGCCTTCTGCAAGGACATTGCCCAGGGGACGCTTGGATGTTTTACCATCCTGTAGGAGGCTTCTCTCACGTCCTTGCATGGAAAGCTAGAGCTGACAGACGGGAGCTCATCCCACTCCCAGATTTGAACTGCCGACCTTTCGGTCAGCAGTCCTGCCGGCACAAGGGTTTAACCCATTACGTCACCAGGGGCTCCTTATCTCTGGGGCTGTCATTAAGGGGAAATTATTGAAAGTCCTTGGCTAGACAGCTCTAGCACCCCAGCAAATAACCAATTTCACCATTCTGTAGGATGTCGCCATGGCAGTTATAATCGAATCATAATTTGGGCTATATTCCCAGTAAGAGCTCTAAATGTTAGTGTGTGTTAGCACAGACAATACTGGCAAAAATATAAATCAATAGTCTGACTCAATATCAGCCAGCATGACCTGTGCTGGCCTTCATAGCAGTCACTGGTGAGCAAAGTTTCCCAAGCATACTTTGAACTTTGATTGCTTTTGTAATCAAAAACTGGATAAATCAATGCATTTTCCTTTCTCTCTCTCTTGCATAGCAGTAATTTACACTCCTTTACCCTGGATAAATGTTATGAGGATGCAGGCTTTTTCAGTTCCAGACTTGCAGAGCTCATACGCATATGGCCAAGGTGACCTTGTCTCTTTTTTATTTTTTGCTTAATGGAGCAGGTTAAATAAATCAGGGAACCAGCAATCTCCCAGCAGTTAGTGCTAGACTCTGTTTTAGGTTTTTGTCTCCCTCCTGATGTTTCTATACTGCTCTGGCTTCCCTTCTGGATTATAGAATTTCAATCTTTTTTTATATTTAGTATTCTTGATTAAAGGTCTGTACGACATTAGTATTGATAGAAGTTTCACTATCCACAGAACATGCGGTAGGTTCATATCTCATTCATCTTCTCAACAGCACAAATTTCCATTTTTTAATTTGAAAACGTAAGGTGAGACTCAGGACCTAATTCTGATCAATACTTTTATGCGAGACGTCCTGGGACTACCCATCAGGCCTATTTGAATTGTATGGTGGAAGAATGGGAGAAGGGACAGATATAATATATTGCCAAAACTGACTAGATTTTTCTGTTCCATAATGTGTTCGATAATCCTTTGCTGGAATGATAGCCTCTATAAACCTAACTTTTCAATTATAGGTGGGTAATATATTTATTATTATTTGATACACAACAAGATTGGTACACAGTAAACAAGATCACTATGCTAGTTGTTGTATTGGATCACACGTCGGACACTTTGCAAGTGTCTAGGACTGTGTGATGTATCATAGAATAATGCGTGCAGATCTGAGTAGAATGGCCTTTTGCAGCTAACAGGTGGTAAGTTCGTCAGCGCTTATTGTTTTTAAGTGCAGGCCAAGGTCTTTAGGCACTGCACCCAGTGTGCTGATCACCACTGGGACCAGCTTGACTGGCTTGTGCCAGAGTCTTCGCAGTTCGATCTTTACATCCTCATATCGTATCAGCTTTTCCAGTTGTTCCTCTTCAATCCTGCTGTCACCTGGGATTGCAACATCGACAATCCACACCTTGTTTTGTTCCATGATCATGAGGTCAGGAGTATTGTGCTCCAAAACTCTGTCAGTCTGAAGTCCCAAAGTAGTTTGACGTGCTCATTTTCTGTAACTTTTTCAGGCTTGTGATCCCACCAGTTCTTTGTCACAGGCAGATGGTATTTGTGAAACAAGTTCCAATGGGTCATCTGAGCAACAGTATTATGCCTCTGTTTGTAGTCCGTCTGTGCGATCTTCTTGCATCAGCTGAGGATGTGATCTGTTGTTTCATCTGGTTACTTGTAGAGTCTGCACTTGGGATTTGTCATCGAATTTCCGGTTCTGGCTTTGATGACATTAGTTGTAATGGCTTGTTTCTGGGCTGCAAGAATCAGGCCCTCCTTTGTCTCCTTTTTCAAAGTTCCATTTGTGAGCCACATCCATATTTTTTCTTTGTCAATTTGGCTCTCAAATTTTCCCAGGAACTGTCCATGGAGAGCCTTCTTTCGCCAGTTTTCTCTTCCGCTCTGCATTGTATTTTTACGGTATTCATTCTTTGTCTTTTGCACTTTAAGCAGTTTTCTACTGTTGACTTCCCTCAATGTTGGTTCTTGACTGTCTTTCCCATAATCTGCCAATGCATGTTTCTCTTCTACCATTTGTTTCACTTGCAGAAGCCCTCTGCCTCCTGATTTTCTGGGCACGTAAAGTCTGTCAACATCACTACGCAGGTGTCATGCGTAGGGGATTGTCGTCAGTTTTCTTGTTTTTTCTGTCCAGATCATCCAGCTCTGCTTGCTTCCAGTTCACAATTCCAGCAGTGTATCTGATGACAGGGATGGCCCAGGTGTTGAGAGCCTTGATCATATTTCTGCCATTCAATTTGCTCTTCAAAACCTTCATGACTTTTTGGACGTATTCTTTGGTGACCAAATTTTTCACATACCCATGCTTGATACTGTAGTATGCCCAGATATTTATAGGCTTCAGACTGATTGCATTTTATGCTTTGTCTGTTTTGCATCTCTATATCCTCGCTGTAAATTGTCGTTGTTGTCATTATTGTTGTTATTAGGTTCTTTGTTTAAGGAAAGGGTTTCACACATGAGTAATATGAGAAAGGCATGCAGCAGTTTGGAAACTCTTTCCCATATTGATTGTAAATTTGGAAACTCTTTTCCATATTGATTGCAAGTTTGGAAACTCTTTTCCATATGACAGCCTTCCAAATAAATGTCTGTCTTATTTCCCAATTTCTGCTTCTCAAATTATGTTGGTTTTGAGTTTGACATAAGTTTTCTGCTCTTTGGAGGAAAAAGTGCAGTCAGCAGCAGGATTTGTTGTCATTTTGAGGTTTTCAGATAAAATTATGTCAGTCAGCCAGGGTGATCGATGCGATATGCCTTCCTTCATCTCTGCAGCAGCAACTGACGGTCGACCTGTAGAACCCTTTCATGTTGAATAATACTGTCATGAAATGTCTTTGACCTTTATTTTTCAAGTGAACTGAAGTCAATTCTTCCTGTGTTCTTTGTATAAGTATAGAATGGGGCCCCTGCATGTTACCTTCTTTCTGGAAGTTCTGTGTATCATGGCCAGATTTGTGAGATAGGGTATTGTGCCTGAGAGTCAGTCATCATGGTTGGGTATGCTGCTCCTATAAGGAGCAGAAGTTCTGGGGAATCCATTGCACTAGTGACATATTCGACATTAGAATTATTTTCAAACATGGAGAGTGTTGTTCTTTGTATGATGACCATCATTTCCAGATTTTTTTTGAGCTCAAAGAGAATCAAGTTTGCAGTTGACACCAAATTGGGAGGGAGAGCCAATACTCCAGAAGACAGGAGCAGAATTCAAAACGATCTTAACAGATTAGAGAGATGTTTGTCCCAAAATAACACAATGAAGTTCAAAAAAGACAAATGCAAGATATTTAACTTAGGAGTAATGCAAAGATACAGAATGGGGAATGCCTGGTTTGATACAGTAAATGTGAAAAAGATCGTGGAGTCCTTGTGGACAACAAGTTAAACAAGAGCTAACAACGTCATGTGGCAGCAAAAAAAAGCCAATGGGATTTTGGCCTGCATAAATAATGATACGCTGATGATGTTGCTTTTATTACTTTTGTGATGTCTTATACTGTTTAATGTTTTTTATCTATTATGTTTTATGTATACTGATTTGTTGGAAACCACCTTGAGTTGCCGATTGGCTGAGAAAGGCGGTATACAAATACAGTAAATAAATAAATTAATAAATAAATAAATAGTATAGTGCCTAGATCCAGGGAAGTCATGCTACCCCTCTTGGTCAGACCACATCTGGAATCACACAGTATCTAATTCTAGGCACCACAATTGAAGGGAGATGTTGACAAGCTGGAGTGTGTCCAGAGGAGGGCAACTAAAATGATCAGGGGTCTGGAGAACAAGCCCTATGAGGAGCGGCTTAAAGAGCTGGGCACATTTAGCCTGCAGAAGAGAAAGCAGAGAGGAGACATGATGAGGGCCATGGATGAAGTTGTGAGAAGAAGTCATAGGGAGGAGGGAGCAGGCTTGTTTTCTGCTGCCCTGGAGACTAGGATGCAATGGAACAATGGCTTCAAACTACAAGAAAGGAGATTCCACCTGAACATTAGAAAGAACTTCCTAACTGTGAGAGCCGTTCAGCAGTGGAATTCTCTCTCTGCTCCGGAGTGTAGCGGAGGCTCCTTTGGAGGCTTTTAGGCAGAGGCTGGATGGCCATCTGTCGGGGGTGCTTTGAATGCGATTTTCCTGCTTCTTGGCAGAATGGGGGTGGACTGGATGTCCCACAAAGTCTCTTCCAACTCAGTGTTTGTGTAATTCTATAGGACAAATCTCCCACTGGAGCCCGTCTCCTGCCTATTCATCCAAATTGCCTTTAGGAAGCCCATAAACAAGGCATAAAGCGATCGCCATTCCTTGCTGGTTTGTCATCTCTATTACAACTGGTGGGTGGTGTTATACTACCTCTGAACATTTAATTTATCCATGATGGCAAACAGTCATTAATAGACTTCTCCTTCTCCATAAATGGTTTGATCTCCCTCTTTGAACTCTTGAAGCTGGTGGACAGAGCTGTTTCTTATAGATGTCCCTCTGGCCATATTTTAATCAACATATTGGATCCAACTGACCTGGGTCTGAGCCACCAAACATGACTTTAGTTTTTTCAGAAGCCAAAGCTAAAACTTGTTGCTAAAGCTCTCTCTTTCTTCCCGTTGCAGCAAGTTACATGGATGTGTGATGTTTCTCCTCTGAAAAAATGAAGAGCTGGCTGAATAGATTCTGCTAATCGCCACATCTGTTAACCTATGGAGAGCTGATGCTGAAACCAGTAAGTAAATTAATTCCTTACGGGAGCAGAGAGGGGCCAAAATAGACATTTAGAGGAAGCGAAGGCAAACTTCAGATTTCTGCAGTCGCGTTTGTTCTTTACAGGAGCACTAACGTCCTCCAACTGAAGCTTGTTACAAATGACAGGCAATTAGGATTAGAGAATTTTGATCCCAGAGATTGGCATTGAAGACAAGACCTGAATTGAATTTCTTTCCACATGAAATATTATAGTAGACTATACCATGCTTTCATTATGTTGAAAAATATAATTTAGTATAGGTAGGATATTAACACACATTTCTGTGTCCTGACATTGAGATCTGTTGTGATGTCAATGTCAGGACACAAAAATGTTTGTTAATGTATCGCAAATTGCCGAAAGTTCTACTAGTAGTTCCTTATCTACTAAATTCATATATAGAGGGCTGAAATATAAACATTGGTTAATTCTAAAGTGCCCTAATATACATCATTTTTGTTGTTTTAAATCAGTTTATTTTCCCCCCTCAAAATATTAAAATACAAGCACAAATCAAAGGGAAGAAAAAGGAATCAGGAAACCAACCTCCAGTCTAACCCTGCACCCAAATATAACATGTGTACATGTTATATTTGGGTGTGGATGAATGCAGGATGTTCTCCTACAGCTCCAGAATAAAATTGGAGTTATGCGTCACTCTTAGAACTGTGAGTGTTTATGTTAAGGAAGGCTTATATTAAGGCTGTTTTTATGAGTGTTCTTATAAATGAAATTTTTTAGGGTAGCTTGCTACCTGTAGATGTAAAGCTACCAATAACTACCCATATGGCTTAGGTCGAGACTATCTGTTCGTCCCCTTGATCTGCTCTTTGCTAAGGAGCCCGAGTCCTACCATTGTTACAGGCTTGTCTGGTGAGGATGCGGAAAAGGATCTTGGATGATTATGTTTCTTCTTACTTTATTAATAATATTTATTTATTTGATCAGTCATATGACCATTTCAAAATAGAACACGAGTAAAAAAACAAGGCAACAAGGTGAAGACAGCAGCCGACCTTCTATTTATAGTCAGAATCTTATTTTCCTGGTTCTTCTTTCAAGAAATCTGCTCTTTTCTTAATAGCTTTCAGAATAAAAAGGCTTACTCTGGTTATGCTGGATCTTTCCTGCCCTTGCAAGAGGGATGTCAGAATATCATTTCTGTTGGGGGACCTGCAGTTGGATAATATTGGATGTAAATATCTGTCTCGCAGTTCAGTATATGCTGGACAGTCAATTAAGAAATGTTCAATGTCTTCCACTGTTTGTTCTCCCCAGATGCAGAATCGCGTACTTCTTGGGATGTTACAGTAGCGCCCAGTTTGCACCATAGTACCGAATTGTTCAAACCTAGCCCTAGTATATATTCTTCTTAAGGGTAGAGGAAGTGGCATAGTTAGGTAGTGCTCTAAATGAATATTCCTTTTGTGGGAAGCTAAAAACCTTGTGGCTGAAGACCTACCTATGCTCTCTAGGTCCAGCTGTGCATAGACATCCCTAATGCGCTGCTTGAGCACTGGCCCTGCCTCTCTATTTGGCTCAAGGTGGGGCACAACATAGTCAAATCCATCTGTAAAAGCACATATTAAAATATACTTAAAAGACTCCCAGACTGTGAAATTCTCTTCACTTGGAGGCTAGGCTGCCACAGTTTCTTCTGTCCTTTCATTGTGAGGCATTATGAGGCAAATGGTGAGAAGGGTGACATATAAATGATGTAAATAGATAAATAGCATGTAATTGAATAATCAGCTGCAGGAAGCCATATTTATTGGTTCTGTGTACTATGTTTTTACTAGATGGTATATAATGTATTTTTAACATGGTTGTGATTTTCTGCTTTGTCTTCTCACTGTTATCAAGATTTAGCTTTTGTTTGTTTGTGTTTATTTTGCAAAGCATCTTGAGTCCATGCTAAGACAAAGATGAAATATTGTATGTGTGTGTGTATATGTGTAAGTCAGTGGTTCTCAACCTGTGGTCCGTGGACCACCAGTAGTCTGCAGGAACAAAAATATGGTCCACAGCCTCACCATTAATACACCGTTGCCTCGAAACCATGCAGCAATTAGAGCAACTGGTCTCGTGAAACACTCTTATAATGCCGAGGCAACTGGGATGTCGAGAAGGGAGAGGCTGACTACCCATGAAAGATTACTACTACAACATCAGCTCTAGATTATTAAATATTGTCTTCTGTGGACGAGCAGATGGTGACTACTGGATGACATATGTTCTGTATCGGAAACTAGAGCTGATGTGGTCTGTCCAATGCAATTTTCTGAATCAGCACAACAAATAACTAAACCCAATCTAAAGTTGACCAAAAACTGATTTGTAACTCTTTTGGTATGAATGTTGGAGAGTGGTCCCTGGTCAGAGTGGTCCCTGATCAATGGGGTCCCTGGTCAGAGTGGTCCCTGGTCAATGTGGTCCTTGGTCAATGTGGTCCCTGGTCAAAGTGGCCTTTGGTCAATGTGGTCCCTGGTCAATGTGGTCCCTGGTCAGAGTGGTCCCTGGTCAATGTGGTCCCTGGTCAAAAAATGTTGGGAACCACTGGTATATATACACATACACATACAAACACATTCCTATCTATCTTAAAGCTCAATATCGCAACACATCCAACAGTAATTAGCAGTATGTGTACATACATAACAAGTGTTTCTGTGGGCCTCAGTTCATAGGATCCTTTCTGTTTTGTTTCTCACCGCTCAGACATGGGGATAGTCTTGACTTGCAGGAATAGGTGTTCTTTTCTGTGTAGGAATAGTTTTGCTGCTGGAAAGAGCAAATTGTTTTCTCTCCTCTTCTTGAACATAGACTTTCAAGAAGGGACCATGGACCAGCCTGCTGGGAGAAGCTTCATGCAAGTTCTGTGTGAGAAATACAGCCCCGAAAACTTTCCGTACCGACGTGGTCCTGGGATGGGCGTTCATGTCCCAGCGACCCCTCAGGGATCACCTATGAAAGGTACAGGTTCTGATTGTGTATTATCTGAGAAAGAACTTGGCTTGTCATCTCTGATGTGCTGAAGAATCTGTTTGAAGAGTGGGAATAAAACTGATATCCCCTTCCCTGTTCTTTCTCCGGTTATGTAGAAGGGAAAGGGCAGAATGGATAAACTTTTCGCTTGCTTTTGGCATGTAGAACAGCTTCACCCCTACCTCAAACATGCCCATGTACACACACACACACACACACAAAGTGTCATTTTAAATCCTTGTCAGGTTGATTTGTATCACAGCCATCCCCAAAGGGGGGAAAATACAGGGAAACTATTTGGGTGGAAATGACAGTAACCAAGTTTGACAGAAAAGAGCAGAAATAAGTTGAGTCAGTCAAGGACAAAGTGCATCATATGCCACTCAAAATTAACTGCAGCGGAGTCACCTTAACAGAAACTTTCAGGCTGCTCCATTAATAACTCCAAGGAATGATGAAAAGAGCATCTCAGCAGTGGATCTGGTTACATCCTTTTAAAAAAAGGTGTATCATGAATAGATTTTGTGTAAACTCAGTTGGGAATTCCAGTTGCTGAACTTGCCTCTTTGCAAAATAGTATGTTTTAAGTAAAAGCTGAAGTCTAACGTGTTCACACATGAGGCCTCCAATTAACTTTCAGGTTACTATGGAACATACTAAAGTGTTTTACTGGATGCTTCTGCCTTTTTACTTTTTCCCCTGCTTCTCTCTCTTTTCTACTACTTTTTACAAAACTCACATAGAGAAGATGACACCAATGACCATTACTTTGTGTAGGACCCATTGCAGGTCGTGAGCCATCTGTTGAAGGACGATGAATTCAGTGATTTTGCGGTAGTTTTAAACCTTTACTATGTCTGTCTATGATCTGAAGAATGGCTAAGTCTTTGTAACATGAATGAGCAGACAAACCAAACGAGCCCACGAGGCCCACGTATGAATTGTTTGCTATATTTTATACAGTTTGACCTGATTTAATTTTCTCAAAACACCCAGGAGATCCTTTACAAGGGTTGCCACACAACGTGGTGCACTGCTGTTCCTGGTTTTCTTTCCAGATCGCCTCAACCTCCCCAGCGTGCTGGTTTTGAACAGCTGTGGAATAACGTGTGCCGGGGATGAAAACGAGATTGCTGCCTTCTGTGCTCATGTGTCCGAACTCGATCTCTCTGACAATAAACTGGAAGATTGGCACGAGGTACGGGAGCCGTGCAGTTATCGTTCAGAGTCACATTTGTCAAACTCAAGGCCCATGAGCCAAATCTGGCCTTTCATGTTGTTTTATGTGGCCTTCCAGACATCATTACTAGAACTGATGGTACTTGTGATAGAGTAACATCTGGAACAGGAGTCCTCAAACTTTTAAAACAGGGGGCCAGGTCACAGTCCCCTGTGTTGGAGGGCTAGATTATAATTTGAAAAAAAAAAAACATGAATGCATTCCTATGCACACTGCACATATCTTATTTGTAGTGCAAAAAAACACTTTAAAATAATACAATAATTAAAATGAAGAACTGTTTTAACAAATATAAACTTATTGGTATTTTATTTATTTATTTATTTGTGACATTTATATGCTGTCCTTCTCACCCCGAAGGGAACTCGGGGTGAGAAGGGCAGCAAGATAAATATACATACAATGTATTATATGGCTTAAAATATATATTATATTATATATTATATTGCTTACAAATATACATACAATATATTATATTAGCATAGCACAATATCAGTATTATATATTACTATATTGTGAAGTGACTGGACTGACCTTGAAGGAACTGGGGGTGGTGACGGCTGACAGGGAGCTCTGGCGTGGGCTGGTCCATGAGGTCACAAAGAGTCGGAGACGACTGAAGGAATGAACAACAACAACACTATACCATTATATTGTAATACTAGCTGTCCCCTGCCAGGCGTTGCTCTGGCCCAGTCTGGTGATCTGGAAAATAAAGTAATGAGAAGGTGTTGGTTTCTAATATATGTAATTTCTTTATGTTGGTATGTTCTTTTCTGTTGGTTATAGAGGTTCTGTGTGGGAAGTTTGGCCCCATTCTATCATTGATGGGATTCAGAATGCTCTTTTGTTGTAGGTAAACTATACATTCTAGTAACTACAACTCCCAAATGTCAAGGTCTATTTCCCCCCAACTCTGTGTTCATGTTTGGGCATATGGAAAGTTTGTGCCAAGTTTGGTCCAGATCCGTTATTGTTTGTGTCCACAGCGCTCTCTGGATGTAGGTGAACTACAACTCCCAAGGTGTTAGCTGGCCCTGATTGATTCTTGTCTGGAATTCCCCTGCTTTTTCGGAGTTGCTCCTTATTTACTGTCCTGATTTTAGAGTTTTTTAATTGGTAGCCAGATTTTACATTATGGTCAGTGCTCCTTAGTTTTATGCAATTTGGGTTCCCAGATTTTTTTGTCAGAAATATTAAAAATTAGCTAGGTATTTTTAATTATGAAATTTGTGAGTCAAGCGCTGAAAGGGTTAAATGGATGCAATGACTCAGCAAAAGCTGGGAGATGGTAGCGCGGTATAAGAACAATAAATAAATAAATAAAATTCTATATAAGTAGGTGTGCCTGTAGCTTAGTAGCCCTCAGTCTGAGGTAGCTCTCAGTCTGTGAGAGGTCTCTGTGGGAGAAGGGCCTCAGTATGAGAAGGCCTCCGTGTTAGTTTGCCTGAGTATGTGAGAGGTGTCAGTCTGAGAGAGCCCTCAGTGTGAGAAAGGCCTCAGTATGAGAAGGCCTGATGTGAGGAGCTTCAGTGAGAGAAGCCCCAGGTTGAAGGCCTTGTGTGTGAAGGCTGCTGTGTGTATAAAAGCTACTGTGTGAATTGTACAGCAGAGTAACTTAGCAGCAGCAGCGTGACCCAGCACCAGTAGCCCAAAGTGATAAAAAGAACAAAAACACAGAGAACAATGTTATTCCACAGGTATATAAACCTTACTTGCCTAATTTCCAACAGACCTCACAACAACTAGGTTCTTGTGGGTTTTTTTGGGCTATAGAGCCATGTTCTAGAGGCATTTCTCCTGACGTTTCGCCTGCATCTATGGCAAGCATCCTCAGAGGTGTGAGGTCTGTTGAAATTTCACAACCTCTGAAGATGCCTCCCATAGATGTGGGAGAAATGTCAGGAGAGAATGCTTCTGGAACATGACTCACAGCAACCCAAAGCTAAAGCTGCTTTTGATTCCACAGATGTGAAGGGACAGCTGGAAATCACTTCTCTAAACCTTCTATGCCCATTCAGTGACCAGAGGGGCAGACTTGTGGCCTAGGAATAAAGAACAACTCTCCTGCCATTACCACTAGTCAATGGCAAAACTATGCTAGTGGGCTTCTGTGCTTTGGATCAACAGTAGCCAAGCCGTCTGTTTATCATTATCAGCAGGCAAGCCTTTGCCAATTTAGCATGGCAGCCTATAGCTAGCAACATCAAATCATAATTGTAGAGTGTGTTTCTGTGCCGCAGATTACTTGTGACCATATATTCCAGTCCTGTTGTTTCACCTACACTGTTTCTCTCATATTGCACTTTCCCCCACCTTATTGAAAGTCTAATTCCACTGTTCAGTCCCCTATGAGCTCCTCCCCACAAATGTACCTTTTCTCATTGCTATCTCATCCAGTGTTTTATCATTTTATATTGTGCATTTGGCCCACCCACAGTGTGTTATTTTCCGTTGTATTATTTTGTACTGTTTATTTTATTTGATTGGTTTGCTTATTTTATTGTGATGTTATTTTGTTGTTTATATTTTATGTTGCTGTAATGTATCGCTGGGCTTGGCCTCATGTAAGCCGCTCCGAGTCCCCTTTGGGGAGATGATGGCGGGGTATAAATAAAGTTTATTGTTGTTGTTGTTGTTGTTGTTGTTGCTGTTGCCAGGCATGTAGCCGGGGGGGGGGGAGGGGCTTCAGCCCCCCCCCCCCGAAATTCTCATGGTGGTTCGTGAAAAGGCCTTACTGGTGCATTATTTAAACTGTTATGTTTATTCATATCATGATCTGATCACCCTACTCAATATATCCCATATGCAAGGGGGTATTGGGGTAATGGGTAATGGGGTAATGATACAAAAGGTTTGCTAGGCTAGACCCTCTTTCACTCAGACTCAGACTACGGGCCTGGCTGTTGCTATTATTTATTTATTTATTTATTTATTTATTTATTTATTATTTACAGCTTTTATATTCCGCCCTTCTCACCCCGCAGGGGACTCAGGGCGGATTACAGTGTACACATATATGGCAAACATTCAATGCCAATTTTTGACATACAAACATATACAGACATACACAGAGGCTATTTAACTTTTTCTGGCCGCCAGGGGAGCTGTCGCTTTCATCGTCCATCTGCGACACTGATGAAGTACTTCCGCATTCCCCGCATGCTTTTTTGCTGGAGTGCTTGCTGGAGTCTTTTTTTTAATGGCCTCATAAATTAGTTAATTTAGCCTCCCCACACTTTAAGGTGGTACCTAATTTTCCTACTTGACAGATGCAACTGTCTTTCGGGTTGCAAAGGTCGACAACAGGCTACACAATTGGTTGGAAACCCACTCCAACCCGGGCTGGCTTCGAACTCATGACCTTTTGTCAGAGTGATCTTAATGCAGCTGACACTCAGCCAGCTGCGCCACAATCCCGAGTATTATAATTATAATTATTTGAAACACAACAAGATGAGTCCACAGCAGACACTCTGCTGGCTGTTGTATTGGATCACACATCGGACACTTCCCAAGTGTCTAGGACTGTGTGATGTTTCTGCGAATAATGTGTGCAGATCCCAGTAAGGTGGCCTTCTGCAGCTGGTAATTTTGTCAGCGCCGATTGTGTTTAAGTGCAGGCCAAGGTCTTTAGGCACTGCACCCAGTGTGCTGATCACCACTGGGACCACCTTGACTGGTTTGTGCCAGTGTCTTTGCAGTTATTATTGTTGTTGTTGTTGTTGTTTCTATATCCCATTGGGAACACCAGCCGTGGATTGAGTAAAATTGTAATCTTGTTCACACTCTTCTATGTGTCCGATCTACATGTGATCAGTTTTGCAGAAATTTCCGCTCACATATTTACATCACCGCCTGTTGTAGAGACATTTTCCAAAACATATGAGG
This sequence comes from Anolis sagrei ordinatus, assembly GCF_025583915.1. Lineage (NCBI taxonomy): Eukaryota > Metazoa > Chordata > Lepidosauria > Squamata > Anolidae > Anolis > Anolis sagrei. Next base: position 37,441,356 of record NW_026847882.1, on the reverse strand, counting down.
CTTTGCTTTTGCAGGTGGGAGTTGTGAGTAGAAGACATAAGAGATGGGCCATCAACCGAAGTCTGCAGCCTTTTCTTGTACACAGCCGTTAACATTTTATGGAACGTGGTGCTTGTAAGATTGCAGAAAAGATGTCTGGCCGTAGGTAAAAAAAAGCCCTTTGAGAAACGTTGGCTGCTTTTAGATTTTTTTTTCTTTAGCTACCATACAGGTGGTTTTTATGAAGCCTGCCAACTATTTGCTTTTTTCCCATTTCCTTATCAAGTCTTTTTTTAAAGGTGTAATTAAATGAACCATTGAGGTGAACAAGCAATTAGTCAATCACTCTAAATCAACAAATAGCAGCGGTATGAATTACAGATGACTATCTCATGCGCTATTGGGAGCCGTATTATTCTTTGGCTGAATGAGCTGCTCTGGAAAGCTTGGGTGAAATTTCTCTTAGATGACAGAATATGATTTGAGATCCGGTTACTGTGCCTGATGGCTTGTCTCCCTCCCTTCCTTTTCCCTCTTAGGTCAGTAAAATCGTGTCCAACGTCCCTCACTTGGCGTTTCTCAACCTGAGCTCCAACCCGTTGAACTTGTCGGTTTTGGAGAGGGAATGCGCCGGCTCATTCTCCGGCGTCCGGAAACTTGTGCTCAACAACAGCAAAGCATCCTGGGAAACAGTCCATACGATACTACAAGAATTGCCAGAGTAAGCCAAGGGGGAACGGGGTAGGAATAAAGATGGCCTCCCTTTCTGCACAAAGGGAGATGTTGATAAGCTGAAATGTGCAACTAAAATGATCAAGGGTCTGGAGAACAATCCCTATGAGGAGTGGCTTAAAGAGCTGGGCATGTTTACCCTGAAGAAGAGAAGGCTGACAGTAGACATGATAGCCATGTATAAGTATGTGAGAGGAAGTCATAGGGTGGAGGGAGCAAGCTTGTTTTCTGCTGCCCTATAGACTAGGATGCAGAACAATGGCTTCAAACTACAAGAAAGGAGATTCCATCTGAACATTTGGAAGAACTTCCTGACTGTGAAAGCTGTTTGGCAGTGGAACTCTCTGTCCTGCAGTGTGGTGGAGGCTCCTTCTTTGGAAGCTTTTAAAAAGAGGCTGGATGGCCATCTGTCAAGGATTCTTTAAATGCGATTTTCCTGCTTCTTGGCAGAATGGGGTTGGACTAGATGGCCCATGAGGTCTCTTTCAACTCTGTAATTCTATGATTCTAAATCAAAACATTGCCTGGTACAAAAAACTAACTGACTCCGGACCGAGAAGTCCTGTGTTCAAGGCATTCTCTCTTGATGTTTCGCCTGCATCTATGGCAAGCATCCTCAGAAGTAGTGAGGTCTGTTGGAACTAGGAAAATTGAGTTTATATATCTGTGGAATGACCAGGGTGGGACAAAGAACTCTTGTCTGCTGAAGCTAGGTGTGAATGACCACCTTGGTCATTCCACAGATATATAAACCCAATTTTCCTAGTTCCAACAGACCTCACTACCTCTGAGGATGCTTGCCATAGATGCAGGCGAAACGTCAGGAGAGAATGCCTCTAGAACATGGCCATACAGCCCGAAAAAACCTACAACAACCCAGTGATTCCATCCATGAAAACCTTCGACAATACACTTGACAATAGTTTTCTTTGTCCGAGAATTCAGAAATAGGAGGTCCCACCTGCAATCTCTTAAGTGGTACTCTTAAAAGATTGCAATAAGGTCACCTTGATGCATGTAGAGTCCGGCTTGCTTTTTAAAGAATGTAGATATCAGTTGGGTAACATAATTTCAGGGGTCAACTCTGAACTCAGGAATTCATTGTATGCAAAGCTTGGTGTTCCCATCTTCTAAATCAATGTACATTTGACCGTCAAGTTGACAGTTGATGCCGGTATGCAATCCCTCTGTGGCGTTCCTCCATTAACAAGGTCAGATAAATCGCTAATGGACTGGCTTTGGAATGAGATGAAATGGAGGGCAGGGGAGGGAAGCTGGCCGACAAATTCCAGTTAAAGAGCTCCCTGCACTTTCCATAAGAGGACAGACATTGGCTCTACGGTTCTTCTGGGTCAGACCAGAGGAAAAAAGCTATCTCATACTGTTATTACCAGAAAATTGGTAGCATATGGACACCTTCCTCTTTGGGGCTATAACTCCCACAGTTCCTCTAGCCAGCATGGGCATTGGCCATCCTAACTGGGAATTCTGGGAGTTATAAATTGAAGAAGTAACTTTCCCAAGCTCTGATCCTGGAGGTCTCTTTCTATAACCTTTTTACTTTGCGTGCTATTTATTTATTTACCCAAATGCGGATTGGAGTGGTTCACAAATTGGCAGCAATTTGATGCCTCAACAATTATAACATGTAAAAACAATCAAGAAATCCTGTTAATAATAATAATAATTATTTTATTTATTTATTTATTTACTTTATTTGTGTACCGCTCTTCTCAGCCCTAAGGCGACTCAGAGCGGTTAAGAACAATAATTCAGTATACACAATAGGAAATCATTGGACATTTAAAAACAGTAGCATAGCAATTAATTAGACACCAATACATCAATATAACAAATCCATCACATCTCATCAATAAAATCAGAATCCAATTTCATTATCCATTATTCCGTGTTCCAATAGTCAATTACACTCAGTTATACTGCTTGATTGAATGCCTGTTTGAACATCCAGGTCTTCACTCTCCTCCGGAATGCCAATAGGGAGGGGGCCAATCTGATATCTGTAGGAAGGGCGTTCCACAGCCGAGGGTCCACCACTGAGAAGGCCCTGTCTCTCGTCCCTGCCAGGCGTACTTGTGAACTACTTTGTTTTAATACCCCGCCAACCTTCTCCCCTAGAGGACTCGGGGTGGCTTACAAGGGACACGCCCAAGATTACAATTAAAACACACATGTAAAACACTTTAACCAATTAAAACATAAGATAAAACAAATAACAACACAATAGAAAGCAATATAAAAACAATACGGCTGAAAGAAACATAGCTGAGGTACAGACTGATTGAAAACAATGATATAAAAAAAATATAAAAACCGTACAAAGCCTTAAAACATTATTGTAAGCGTCTCCATGTCAAATCATTATTTCATTGCGTTATCAAGTAGTTCCATAATTCAGTTTAGCTATGCTGTATTTGGGTTTTCACCTTTTTTTTAAAAAAGTCAGGAGGGAGGGAGCCAATCTCCAGGCAGGGCGTTCCACAGTCGAGGGGCCACCACTGAGAAGGCCCTGTCTCTCATCCCCGCCAGACGCATCTACGAAGAAGGTGGGAGTGAGAGCAGGGCCTCCCCAGAAGATCTTAACGTCCTAGATGATTCATAAGGAGAGATACATTCGGATAGATAAGCTGGATCTAAACTGTGATTACATTCTCCCTCTCTGGTTTTCTGTGCTGGAAAGGACACTTCAGTGTGCAATTTCCTAACATAAAGCAAACTCTCTGGATCTATGAACAGTTGGAAGTGTGAGTGTGTTTCTCATTTTCTCTCCACAGCTTGGAGGAACTCTTCCTGTGCCTTAACGACTATAAAACAGTGTCTTGTTCTCCAGTTTGCTGTCACTCTCTCAAGTTGCTCCACATCACTGACAATAATCTCAAGGACTGGACTGAAATCCGGAAGCTGGGCATCATGTTTCCATCGCTGGACACGCTGGTTTTGGCCAATAACTACCTAACGACCATCGAGGATTCGGAAGATGCCCTGGCAAGGCTGTTCCCAAATTTGCGGTCCATCAGCCTGCATAAGTCAGGTGAGATCCTGATGGAAAAGGGGTCCCTCTAAATCAGAAGGCAAGTTTTGTTGATGGTGGGTTCCTCTGCTCCATCTCTGCTGCTAATACATATATGTGCATAAGGTTACCTTGGAATAAATAAGCTGGTTATTTAGTTCATTTCATTATCAGCACTTCTGAACTGTCTTACAAGCCAGGTTGTTGCTGTGGACCTTCTAGTCATGTCCGATTTATGGCAATCCTATGACGAATCTTAGGATTTCTTTGTTTCAAAGTGTGGCTTGTCCAGACTCATCAGTGTGTTGTAGTTCAGTGCTGAAACTGCTATACTGATATGAAGAAAACATACTGATATAAAACATAAGGACGCACTAATATAAAAACATTCTTACAAAAATGTAGACAGCTGTTGTAGTTCAGCCCATAATTGTGCCTGCTCCTAATATCAGTGAGGAAGTGGATCATGGGATTTCTGGGCCTGACTGTGAGAGCCATTCAGCAGTGGAACTCTCTGCCCCAGAGTGTGGTGGAGGCTCCCTCTTTGGAAGCTTTTAAACAGAGGCTGGATGGCCATCTGTCAGGGGTGCTTTGAATGCAATATTCCTGCTTCTTGGCAGGGGGTTGGACTGGATGGCCCATGAGGTTTCATCCAACTCTATGATTCTATGATTCTGTGCTGAGCCTGCAAGCCAGCGTGAGATTTTAAGTCCAGAAATTGAGGACTCTGTGTCTCCTGCAGTTAATGAAAGCGAAGGCCACATTCCAGAGAGGGGCCCATAGAAGTCTTTCTCTAGGGAAGCTAGTTCAGAAGATGAAATGCAAGATGGAGAGGTTAAGGAGCTGATAAAAAGGTGGCTCAGTTTTCGCTCCGGGACTGGCTGGGAGTCAGCTGCATTAAGATCACTACTGACCGAAAGGTCATGAGTTCGAAGCCAGCCCGAGTCAGAGTGAGCTTCTGACCAATTTGTGTAGCTTGCTGTTGACCTTTGCAGCCTGAAAGACAGTTGCATCTGTCAAGTAGGAAAATGTAGGTACCGCTTATGCGGGGAGGGTAATTTAACTAATTTACAAGGCCATAAAAATCTCCAGCAAGCATGCAAAGAATGAGGAAGTACTTCATTAGTGTCACAAATGGACGGTGAAGTGACAGCTCCCCTGGTGGCCAGAATACCCTCATGAAAAAGCTGGAATGTTAAATAGCCTCTGAGTGTCTGTCTATATATGTTGTGTGTTTATGGCATTGAATGTTTGCCATGTATATGTACATTGTAATCCGCCCTGAGTCCCTTGCAGGGTGAGAAGGGCGGAATATAAATACTATATATAAATAAATAAATAATATCTCAGAGCTGCTTCACAGACTCAGCGAACGTCACAGCGCTTGTTAAAACACTATAATCAGATTATTTCATGGCTTTATTAAAGAGACGAGGGGATTTTCCAGCAGTCTGGTCAGCATTGGTGATTGAGGATACATCTCTTGCCACGTTAAGCCTATTAAGGCAGCGTTTCTCAACCTGGGGGTCGGGACCCCTGGGGGGGTCGTGAGGGGGTTTCAAAGGGGTCGCCAAAGACCATCAAAAAACAATATTTTCTGTTGATCATTGGGATTCTGTGTGGAAAGTTTGACCCAATTCTATTGTTGATCAAGTACAGAATACTCTTTGATTGTAGGTGAACGATAAATCCTAACAACTACAACTCCCAAATGTCAAGGTCTATTTTCCCCAGACTCCACTGGTGTTCACATTTGGGCATATTGAGTATTCGTGCCAAGTTCGGTCCAGATCCATCATTGCACGGATTTCCTCAGCACTCCTCTGGATATAGGTGAACTACAACTCCCAAACTCAAGGTCAATGCCCACGAAACCCTTCCAGTGTTTTCTGTTGGTCATGGGAGTTCTGTGTGTCAAGTTTGGTTTAAATCCATCGCTGGTGGAGTTCAGAATGCTCTTTGATTATAGGTGAACTATAAATCCCAGCAACTACAACTCCCAAATTACAAAATCAATCCTCCCCCCAACCCCACTAGCATTCACATTTGGGCATATTGGGTATTTGTGCTCAATTTAGTCCAGTGAATGAAAATCCATCCTGCATATCGGATATTTACATTATGATTTATGACAGTAGTAAAATGACAAGTATCAAGTAGCAACGAAAACAATATTATGGTTGGGGGTCACCACAACATAGGGAACTGCATTAAGGGGTCACGGCATTAGCAAGGCGGAGAACCACTGTATTAAGGGATTTCCAGTTCCATGTTTCCGTTTGCGCTTGTTCCATGCTTCCAAGTCTAACAACAAAACAAAAACAACAACAACATCATCAAAATTACATTAAAAAAAAACGCTATCATAAAATAACAACAACAGCCCTGAAAGCAGAGCTTTAAAAATCTATAAGACAGTTGTTAATTAAAGGAACAAATATTTTTAATTGGTTTTATATGCCGTGTTTCTCCTGAATAGGACTCAAGATAGCTCACAATACGAATGGAATCAAAATAGAGAATTTCAAATCTAATACAAAATTGTTTAAGAGATACCACGTTAAAAATGTCTATTCCTTAAAACAATATGGAGTCCCCGGTGGTGCAATGGGTTAAACCCTTGTGCCGGCAGGACTGAGAAACCGACAGGTCGGAGGTTCTAATCCGGGGAGAGCGCCCTCTGTCAGCTCTAGCTCCACATGCAGGGACATGAGAGAAGCCTCCCACAAGGATGGTCAAATGTCAAAACATCTGAGTGTTCCCTTGGGCAATGTCGTTGCAGACAGCCAATTTTCTCACACCAGAAGTGACTTGCAGTTTCTCAAGTCACTCCTAACACAAAAAAATAAAATAAAACAATATACAGGCACCCATAAAAGACCTGTGTACGTAGCCACTTAGCCACCAAATAATTCATCTGCAGACTAAGTTTCTCAGGCAGGGTGTTATGATTCCCTTCATCTTTCTGTTCTTGCAAATTTCTTTTATTGCCTAAACTTTTTCTTTCCTTTTTTAAAAAAGCAGGTCTGCATTCCTGGGAAGACATTGAGAAGCTCAATTCATTTCCCAAGCTTGAAGAAGTGAGGTTGTTGGGCATCCCTCTCCTTCAGCCATACACCAACGAGGAACGCAGGAAGCTGGTAATAGCAAGGTCTGATGATCATTTTTCCGTTTACCTCTTTTTGTGAAGCTTCTGATCTGCACCATTTAGATGATGGGCTGCTGTGAGTTTTCCGCGCTATGGCCATATTCCAGAAGCATTCTCTCCTGACATTTCACCCACATCTATGGCAGGCATCCTCAGAGGTTGTGAGGTCTGTTGGAAACTAGCCAAGTGAGGTTTATATATCTGTGAAATGCCTAAAGTGGGAGAAAGAACTCTTGTCTGCTTGAGGCAAGTAAGAATGTTGCAAATGGCTTGGAGGAATCCTTTGTTGGGATGTGTTAGCTGACTTAGATTAATTCTTGTCTGGAATTCCCCTGCTTTTTTAGTGTTCTTCTTTATTTATTGTCCTGATTATAGAGTTTTTTTTAAATCCTGGTAGCCAGATTTTGTTCATTTTCATGGTTTCCTCCTTTGTGTTGAAATTGTCCACATTCTTGTGGATTTCAATGGCTTCTCTGTGTAGTCTGACATGGTGGTTGTTAGAGTTGGGTTGTTGTAAGTTTATCTGGCTGTATGGCCATGTTCCAGAAGCATTCTCTCCTGACATTTCACCTGCATCTATGGCAGGCATCCTCACAGTTTGTGAGATCTCACAACCTCTGAGGATGCCTGCTATGTGAGATCTCACAGGTTGTGAGATCTCACAACCTCTGAGGATGCCTGCTATAGATGCAGGAGAAATGTCAGGAGAGAATGCTTCTGGAACATGGCCTTAAAACCCGAAAAATTTACCACAACCCAGTGATTCTGGCCATGAAAACATTTGACAATACATTGTATATTTATATTACATGTAATATTACTTTATTTATTTATTTATCGTGTCAGGAGCAACCAGGCATTTGTATTACATTTTTAACAAAACAAACAAACAAACAAAACACGAAGTTTGCAAGCTTGGTAGTTGATTAAATGTCCTTTGACCAGTATCTGGCTGGTTATTATTATATATTATACCATTATATATACAATATAATGGTATAATACAATATAGTAATATTTAATACTGATATTGTACTATGTTAATAATATAATATATTGTATGTATATATATTTTTCGGGGCGAGAAGGGTGGCATATTAATGTCGTAAATAAATAAATAATAATAGAGTTGTTAGAGATGATAGAACAAAGGATTTCCCCAGGCAGCAACCAGGCAGGCATTGAAGCAGGAAGGCCATTAAATGCTAATGAGGTTGGCCATTTGCAACCTTCACACCTACCTCAAGCAGACAAGAGTTCTTTCACCCACCCTGCACATTATTCCACAGATATATAAACCTCATTTTCCTAGTTTCCAACAGACCTCACAACCTCTGAGGATGCCTGCCATAGATGTGGGTGAAACATCAGGAGAGAATGCTTCTGGAACATGGCCAGACAGCTCGGAAAACTCACAGCAACCCAGCGATTCCTGCCACAACACATTTAGGTGTTTTTTTCTGTGTATTTCACAGAAAAATAAGTCGATTCTCCCCGCTATCCCTTGCATCTGGCTCTTTTTCTCATTGATCTCAGGAACTGTTTGACACTTGGATACTGTTCCAAAGATCCTTTTGCATAGTATCTACCTTTAAAAATGTAGAGGCAGTTAGTTGAACAAAACCGCAGCCATTTTTTTCAGGCAGGCGATATTTTATGAAGCGCTTCTGAAATCCCAACGAGAAGAAGGGCGCTTGGAGAATTATAGAATACATTTATATTCAAATTGCAGCGCATGGTTTTAAATCAAACGCTCCCTTCCAAGGCGCTGGTACAAAATTCCATTCCTTTGAGAGATACGCTTGATTCTGGTGGGGGAGGAAATCTTCTGAGAACACAAATCTCATTTTTTTTTCTTTTTTTCTTTTTTTCTTTTTTTGCCGAAGACTTAAATTGTGGACTCAGTTCCTCTCGTTTCTGCAGCCCTTATTGAGATGTTAATAATTCCCCTTCTTTTGCACATGGCAGGTTGCCATCCATCACTAAGCTGAACGGCAGCGTCATTGTGGAAGGCGAGCGGGAGGACGCCGAGAGGTTTTTCATTCGTTATTACATTGACTTTCCCCCGGAAGAAGCCCCTCTCAGGTGAGATGTCCTGAACCCACAACAGTGGGAGGTGTCGCTTCCAAGAAAATGAACTGTAAACTGGGATGCCCCTCATGCAGATCTTTTTTTTCTGATTGATTTTTATTAAAGTTTTCCTTTTAACATCGAAAGAGTGGGAACAATCTCCGTGATAGTAAAGTGGGAAGATAGTTGAAGTGGGGGTTCAAAGTGGGGGCAGGTTGGGAAGAGATTGGATAAAGGAAGGGGGGGAAAGGGGGGAGGGAGAAGGGGGGATGGGAAGGGTTAGAGCAGTGGTTCTCAACCTTCCTAATGCCTCGACCCCTTAATACAGTGTCTCATGTTGTGGTGACCCCCAACCATAAAAATATTTTCGTTGCTACTTCATAACTGCAATGTTACTACTCTTATGAATTATAATGTAAATATCTGATATGCAAGATATACTTTGGCACAAATACCCGATACAACCAAATTTGAATACTGGTGGGGTTGGGCAGGATTGATTTTGTCATTTGGGTGTTGTAGTTGCAGGGATTTATAGTTCATCTACAATCAAAGAGCATTCTTAACTCCACCAACAATGGAATTGAACCAAACTTGGCACACAAAACTCCTATGACCAACAGAAAATACTGGAAGAGTTTGGTAGGCATTGACCTTGAGTTTTGGAGTTATAGTTCACCTACATTTAGAGAGCACTGTGGACTTCAACAATGATAGGTCTGGACCGAACTTGGCACCAAAACCCAATATGCCCAAATGTGAACACTGGTGGAATTTAGGGAAAATAGACCTTGACATTTGGGAGCTGTAGTTGCTGGGATTTATAGTTCACCTACAATCAAAGAGCATTCTGAACCCCACCAATGATAGAATTAGACCAAACATCCCACACAGAACCCCCATGACCAGCAGAAAATACTGTGTTTTCTAATGGTCTTTGGTGACCCCTCTGGCAACCTCTCGCAACCCCCCCAGGGGTCCCGACCCCCAGGTTGAGAAACACTGGGTTAAAGAGTGGTAAATCTCTGGTAACTTCCGTTCGGTCCACAGAGGTTGTAATTTTAGATGCTTCTTTTTGGTCTTGTTTTAATTCTTTACTCTGAATGAGTCTTGTAATTTAATATTATATACTAATTATATTTTTCGTTTTTAAGTATTCTTTAAATTGATTCCAGTTAATTGGGTTCCTTTTGTCTTGATTTTCCAGTAGGCACGAAAGTCTGTTCGTGTCCATAAAGTCTATAGCCTTCCTTATCCAGTCGTCATTTAAAGGTGTTTCCATTGTCTTCCATTTTTGGGCTATTAGTATTCTTGCAGCTGCTGCCCGATAGAAAAGAATCTTTTCCTAATTTCTCTTCAAATCCAAGTTTGTTATATTTAATAGATAATATTCGGGTTTCATATCAAAATTCGTTTTTAGTATATTTTGTACATGTCTGTGGACCGATGTCCAGAATTTTTGGATCTCTTTGCAATTCCAGAACATGTGGTAGTATGTTCCTACTTCTTTTCTGCATTTCCAGCATAAATTATTCTGTTTTTTTGTTAAATTTGGCTAGAACCGCTGGTGTCAAATGCCATCTATAAAATACTTTGTAGCAGTTTTCTACTATTGTGGTGGCTCTTGTTAGTTTTATTTTGCTCTTCCATACTTGTTCCCACTCTTTAAGTAGTATGGAGCGGCCTATATCCTTCGCCCATTTGTTCATGGTCTCCTTTATCAGTTCTCTTTCATTACTCCACTCAAGCAGCTTCTGGTATAGGATTGTGACCACTTTCTTCTCTCTTTTCATCACCTTGTCCCAGCACGTATCATTTTCATTAAAGCCTTTCTTTCGAGTCCCTCGAGTCTTCATTGTAGTGCTCTTTGACCTGTAGGTAGTGGAACCATCCTATCTCTTCGTCTGTTTCTTTAAGTTCTTCCATGGTTTTAAGGCGCCACATGCTATTGTCTTTAATCAGAAGATGTTTATATCTTAGCCATCTCTCCTTGGGTAACTCCCTTCTATGAAAAGCCTCCATTGGAGATAACCATCTTGGTGTTTTAGTATATATGTAATCCTTATATTTGTTCCAGACCTTTAGCAAGGATGATCTTATCTAGTGGTTGTTAAAATTTCTTTCTATCTTAGCCTTGCCATGCCCCTCATGCAGATCTCATCCCTGCCAGGAACTCACTGGGTTGTCTTGCCACCATCCAGATAGCTAAGCCAACAGCTTTTCCAGTTCTTTCCTATGGCAGACATTACAGTTACAAAATCAGCTGCATTAATGGTAGTTTCTAACAAGGACTCTAATACCCATTTGTCTAATGCCAAATCTCAAATCCAGTCAGCCAGTCCCCTTATTTATACCTTTACCCCAAGACTGAAACTTAAGGCAGCTATAGTATAACACATAAACTCGGGCCCTCCAAGTGTTTTGAACTTCAATTCCCACAATTCCTTGTGGGAGTTAATAATAATAATAATAATCTTTATTTGTACCCCGCTACCATCTCCCCAAGGGACTCGGTGTGGCTTACATGAGGCCAAGCCCAAAGTACATCAAACAAAACATCAATACACACAACATCAGTAAACAATCAATAAAATACAAATCATAAATCACATAAACAAAAACAATCAATGGTGACATATAAACAATTTTAAAAATGGCCGGGCTGCATATAATAGATTAAAATTGAAAATATGCTGACGTGAACAAGGTAAAAAATAACTGGGGTAGGAGTTGAAGTAGTAGTAGTAATAATAATAATAATAATAATAATAATAATAATAATAATAATACTTTATTTATACTCCGCTCCATCTCCCCCAGGGGGATTCGGGGCGGCTTACATGAGGCCATGCCCACCAACACAATAGACACAGTATACACAAAACATAAAATGCAAAAACCAATAAAATAAACAACACAGCAATATAAAATCAGACATCAAACACAAGAAATTCCACAGGGCAGGGCCACTTCAGAATAAAAAATTAAAAATTTAAAAACACTGGGAGATAGGCAATGTAGGATTGAAGTCCAAAACACTTAGAGGGCCTGAGTTTGTCAATGCCTGGTATGACCTCCTTGTATGACTTCCATTGAGCACAAATCTTAATCTTGAAATGCAGTGCCCCAGGATTTTCTGTGTTCCACTTTGTGTTCCCTTTTGTTGTGTCTTTATGGAGCCCCTGGTGGCACAATGGGTTAATACTGCCTGCTATTTGTGGGATCACAAGCCTGAAAAAGTTACAGAAAATGAACACGTCGACCTACTCTGGGACTTCCGAATTCAGAAAGATACGAGTTTTGGAGCACAATACTCCTGACTTCACAGTCGTGAGGTCAATCGATGTCGCAATCCCAGGTGACATCAGGATTGAAGAGAAACAACTGAAAAAGCTGACACGATATGAGGATTTAAAGATCGAACTGCAAACACTCTGGCACAAGCCAGTCAAGGTGGTCCCAGTGGTGATCGGCACACTGGGTGCAGTGCCTCAAGACCTTGGCCTGCACTTAAACACAATCAGCGCTGACAGAATTACCATCTTTCAGCTGTCGAAGGCCACCTTCAATTGCGGTGTCCAGAATTGGACACAGTGGGATTCTAGATGTAGTCTGACCAAGGATAGCAAGACAAAAGTGCTTTGATTGTGCAAGGGTTTGGAGTAGATGTTCCTTGTGGACTCTCCCAAATTTATAGTTCTGTGAAATTAAGAAGTCAGGGATAAATACTGATGGTCAGATGAACCAGTACAGCTTTCATCGCCTTCTAAAAGCAAAAAGGATGAAGCCAGCTTGTTCAGACTTAGGAGGCAAGTCAACCTTTCTGCTGCTGCTTCAGAGCAAGCCTTGCTTCCTGTACTTCTTGTTTTTAGAAGGTAGCTGAACTATTGCAGCCAGCTCGTTCTGCCTGAGTTGTGTGTCAAAGAGGAAGGGGAATTGGATTCGGCCTCCCATCGGAACATGGCCCCCGGGCCCCTTCTCTGCTCAATGGCCCCTTTGTTCAAGCGCCCCCGTCTGCGTGGGGTCTCTGACATACTTGTGTGCCCATTAAAGCCTCCCTCCCCTTCATGGAAGCAGTGAGATACCATCAGAGCAGGTTGCGTGTAGCTGAGAAGGTGTCCCCCGGGAGCAAAGTTCAGGTTCCACATCTTGGGCATTTTCGCTGTGGGAGGATTGCAGCGGGGTGCCTTTCTTAACCCGTTCCGTTCCCCGTCTCCTCTTCCACCCTGTTCCAGGAACAAAGCCGCACTCTCTGGCCTGGGATTCTTTCAGAACTGGGCTCTTGTGTACAAGCGGTACCTGTTCTGCATCCCTATCTGCTCCTCTTACTATTAAGGGAATAGCTAGGTTATCTTTGTGGAGGGAGGCAAACACCGTCTCCACAGATCCTGCCAAGAAAACCCCAGGATACGTTTGGCTTTGGCGCACTGTAAATTGGAAATGGCTTGAAGGCACATAGCAGGGTTATCTTTAGACACCAGGTTTCGTGGAATCTTTACATGCTTTCAGTGGCTGTTCAGATTGCACTATTCATCCAATCACATTCTAGACACGTGTAGACCAAATTTGAAATGAAGGAAGCAAACGTGCCCTTTTTTTGCCAGCTTTCTCAGTTTACGATCCCACTCAACGTCCGATAAACCAGCTCTTTCTGTAGTTTCCAGCAGTGGTGCAGTGAGTTAAACCGCTGAGCTGCTGAACTTGCTGACGGAAAGGTCGACGGTTCAAATCCTGAGAGCAGGGTATGCTCCCGCTGTTAGGCCCAGCTTCTGCCAAGCTAAGGATGTTGTAGGTTTTTTCGGGCTATATGGCCATATTCTAGACTGAGGCATTCTCTCCTGATGTTTCGCCTGCATCTATGGCAAGCTCAGAGGTAGTGAGGTAAGTATTAAAAAAACTCTAAAATTACAACAGCAAAAGAACAAAAGGAAAACAATCAGGGACATCTAATCACCTCTCAACAAAAGATTGCCCCAGGCACTGCCAGGCCATCAAATGCTAATCAACGACAAAACAAACAAACAAACACACACACACACAAAGGAGAAAACATGAAAATGAACTAAATCTGGCTACCAGTATTAAAAAAAAATACTCTATTTACTTTTTGGTTTTAGAGTATTTCTTTAAATACTGGTAGCCAGATTTAGTTCATTTTCATGTTTTCTCCTTTGTGTGTGTGTGTTTTGTGTTTTGTTTTGTTGGGTTTTTTTGTCGTGTCAGGAGCATCTTGAGAAACTGCAAGTCGCTTCTGGTATGAGAGAATTGGCCATCTGCAAAGACATTGCCCAGGTGTTTTGATGTTTTTACCATCTTTGTGGAAGGCTTCTTTTGTGTTGAAATTATCCACATGCTTGTGGACAGTAAATAATGAACAGCACTCTGAAAACAGGGAAATTCCAGACATGAAACAATCAGGGACAGCTAACACCTCCCAACAAAGGATTCCCCCAGGCAGGAAGCAGGCAGACCTTGGAGCTGCAGGGCCATTAAATGCTAATTAGAACATTCATACCTGCCCCAAACTGCAAAGAGTTCTTTCACCCAACCAGGACATGATTCTAGGTTGGGAGTTTCCAAAAGACTTCACAACCTCTGAGAGTGACTGCCATAGATGTGGGCAGAGAATGCTTCTGGAACATAGTCAAACAGCCTGGAAAACTCACAGGAATCTAGTGAGTCCAGCCATGAAAGCCTTCAACAACACAAGGAAAAGGTTTTCCTTTTTTTCCATCCGTTTTTGTGCTATGGTTGGCATGGATGGTGCTTGGAAGTGTTTCGATGCCAGTGAGCGGAGGTGTTGAAATGCATTTTCCCCGTCACTACTAGCCTTAACTACCCCTGTTTCTGAAAATGTGGGCTTTGCTTCCTCAGTTGTTTCCCAAGCAGGTTGATTTGTATTTTAATGGGAGCCGGGAGAGGTAGAGCCGCTGTGCGATGAAGGCCGGTTTTGTCCAAGGCGCTTGAGAAAGGCTGGCCGCGCGCTGTGTCAGTTACCTGGCCCTCCCGGCAGACAGAGGCTCCGCTGTTGAGGGAACATTCCTACGCCTAACATGAGTCCCGCGCGGGGCCTCCTTCTCCACAATGGCCTCCCTCCATCCTCCCCTGACAGGAGCAGTGACACAGCAGCAATCACGTTCAAGCCCCGAGTCGGACCACAGACAAAAGGAGCTCTCAGTTTCGGCCATCGCCGGGAGACTCTGAAACGTTACCTCCTCTCGGCCACCCTTTGTCTTTGCAATTACCTTGTACTCAGGGTTGACTTTTTGCCACTTTCCCAGCCCGGCAGAAGAGACTCTGTCCCCTCATTCTGAGTCAGAGAGATACCCAGCAGAGGGGACAAAGATCCACCCAAAGGCACCGCACAAAGGAACTTCTCTGGGAGGATGGATGGAGAAACTCGCTGAACAGGTTCATGCTCCTCCAGGCAGGGCATTGCTCCATTTCCCCCTTCTCTCAATTCTGTCATCTTCACTGTTCAGGAACACCACAACTGAATGTGTGATACAGAAACAATCTGGAACTTTGACATGAGCAGAAACTGGACAAAATGATATTGGGTTGTTATAGGTTTTTTCGGGCTATATGGCCATGTTCTAGAGGCATTCTCTCCTGACATTTCGCCTGCATCTATGGCAAGCATCCTCAGAGGTAGTGAGGTCTGTTGGAACTAGGAAAATCTATATAAATAAAAATGTAATGTTCGTTCGTGGGATTAACAGAACTCAGAAACCACTGGGGGAATTGACATGAAATTTGGACAGTACAGCCCTAACAGACCAATGAGTGTTCATCACCCCTAAAATTACAAAAACAACAAAAAACCCCAGCAGAACGGACTTAAAAACCCCAAAAATACACCATATATATATACAGTATATTCTGGCGTATAAGACTACTTTTTAACCCAAGAAAATCTTCTCAAAAGTCAGGGGTCGTCTTATACGCGGGTGTAGTCTTATGCATGGGAGTCGTCCTAACTTTATATTTTAACTGGAAAAGTTGGGGGTCGTCTTATACGCCCAGTCGTCTTATATGCCGGAATATAGTGTGTGTGTGTGTGTGTGTGTGTATATATATATATACACACACACACACATACACACACACACACACACATATATCCATATATATATATATATACATATATATATATACACACACACACACACTCATGTACATATACACATGCACACATACATACTCGTGTGTGTGTGTGTATATATATATATACCCAAGCACACACATATATACACACACATACATCTACATACACACATATATACATATACACATGCACACACAAATAAACAGTCTGGCAGAATGTTGGATAATAAGGAGGTATTAAGAAAAGGCCTTTTAAATGTCGAATTACGTTATGATTTTCCAAATTAAGCACCAAAACATTATGTTTTACAACAAATTGACAGAAAAAGCAGTTCAGTACACAGTAATGTTATGTAGTAATTACTGTATTTACGAATTTAGCACCAAAACATTGCAATGTATTGAAACAGCTGTGGATCTGGGCGGGCGGGGGGGGGGGGGACTGCGTTGGATAATACAGAATGTTGGATAAGCGAAGGTTGGATAAGTGAGACTCTACTGTAGTTGTAGCAACAAACACTCATTTCTGCATTTGAGCAATGAGCCAAACAGTTGCAGTCATAACTCCTGCATCACTCTTTTTTTTTCTCTCCCCCTGCACCTCTTTTTCCAAACTTTCCCAGGTATCACGACCTAGTGACAAAATACGGGAAGCTGGAAAAGCTGGCCGTGGTGGACCTGCGGCCCCAGAGCAGCGCCAAAGTGGAGGTCCACTTCAAAGACCAGGTGGAGGAGATGACCATCCGCCTGGATCAGACGGTCGCCGAGCTAAAGAAGCAACTGAAAGGGCTGGTCCAGTTGCCCACCAGCAGCATGCTAGTCACCTACTTGGACCACGAAGCGCCCTTTGGTCCCGAAGAGATGAAGTACAACTCGCGGGCGCTGCATTCCTACGGCATTCGGGATGGAGATAAAATCTATGTGGACTCGAAGGCCAAGTAGCCTTCCCTTCCTCCCCGGGCTTCAGGTGGTGCATGGCCACACGCGCCTCCCTTGTGCACGCAGCCGAGGACTTTTCTGCCGAGGAGGACGGGAAGGGAAGGGGGGATTTCCTTTTGGTTTGCCCGCTTGAGGGTTGGTTTTGTGTAAGTCCCAGGTTATTTCTCTAGCCCAAGTTTAGCTGGCCCCAAACCAGCGAGACTGAGCACCACCAGGGTCCAGCCCAGGTGAAAATATTGAAGGTTTTACGGGGAGGTGACCAACTTCAAAAGTGTGCGGCTTTTTCTTTGGTTTCTCCCAACCCGCCTTGCCGTTCTTGTGAACGTGGCGCGGCGAGTTCGCTCCAAAGCCTAGAGGGTTAGTTGCATTTCCCCCAGTCAGAGAATTGGAGGCCTCAGAACATATATTAAGGTACATGCTTTAAAAACAACAACAAGGAAAGATCTTGCAGTGCTCACGTTTACTCAGTGGATGGACTCAGATTTCAGACGTGGCCGTCCCGTTACTTGGGTGGCCTGTCGTCTTGTTGTTACCTGAGATTAGTTTGGAAAGGAAGCGGGTCGAAATCTGTTAAGTTGTGTTCTACAAGACTTGAGGTCTGTGGAATATTTAGTGCCCTTCTGTAAGCAAGCTAACGACAAACAAACAGAAACTCTGATAAGAGACATACACCTGTGTTCGCACACGGCAGCTTCCAAAGCACAGAAACTAGGGCACGCTGCTACGTTTTTAATCACTTTTTTTGGCTGGCTTTCTCTCCAAAATAGTTCGGGCCTGGTTGGATGTTGAAAGCACCAAGCATTAAACAGAAGCACTTCATATTGTGGGCCACTAAGTCAGCTGCAAAGCAGTATCCTGCACTATTTTAGTAACGTTCGCGGTCCCATTGGATTGAAATATCCCTCGTGTTTGGAACACTATGATGATTCTCATCTGGCTGTGCTGGAGGAACTCCAAACCCCCTGTGTTGTGGTTTTGCAATACTAATTGTGTATGTATTGTCGAAGGCTTTCATGGCTGGAATTACTGGGTTGTTGTAGGTTTTTCGGGCTGTATGGCCATGTTCTAGAAGCATTCTAGATGCAAAACGTCAGAAGAGAATGCTTCTGGAACATGTTCATACAGCCCAAAAAACCTACAACAACCCACTATTTGTGTATTTTATGTTTATCCTACACTTCCTCCTCCAAAAAGCTGCACCCCCTCTTCTCTCCTTTCTCCCACTTTCTTTGTTTTTCTTATAATAATATTTTGGATTTGGGTTAATTTTGGAATGAAAGGCAGCCGGAAAATGTATTGTCGAAGGCTTTCATGGGTTGTTGAACCACTGGGAATCACAGCTGGAAAGTTGAGCTGCATTTGAAGAAGTTTATCTGAAGTTGCAGGCGTACACTAGCTAAACACATTTGAAACCAAAGCTTGCGGGTCTATTCCACACTTAGCACTTTTTTAATGCCAAGATAGATAGACTCTGAGGAGGCTGTCAATGAGCTTCTGTGTTGGATTTTGCCTTTTCCCCATCCAGAGATAAGAAAAGCGTCCCAACAAGGTAGGCTTTTCTTGCATCCCCTCAAAGCAAACCTCCAGTTTTGCTATGGTTTGGGGGAAGCAAATGCTTCAGTTGTACATTTTGAAAAAATGGAGGAGCTGCCATAAAGGATATATAGGATTCTCCACATTTTGTAGAGACCCTTTCCATACACCTCTTCTCCCAGGTGCCATTTTACATCACTTAAATTCCTTCTGTGTTCAAGAGAAATGCATTTATTTCAGTCAGGTGCCCACTTTTGCCCATCCGAACGCAAACTGGGAAGTCTCTTCATTTCTGCACATGTCCCATATCTTGTAAGGGGGTCTTTCCATCGTTTGCTGGGCTCTTGTTACTTGTGAACTTTTGACTTGAATCACTTTGCCCCGGTTTCCTTCCCATGATGCCTCTCTGCTCTCTCGGGGGGTTCCTTTTCATATATATGTATGTGTATATCCAAGCGCTTGCATGGTTCCCCCTTTCTGCTTCTAGCCGACATCAGCCCCGTGGGAAAGCAAAACAATAATCTTCTTGTGTGTGTGTAGGGTTTAAGTAGTAGAGGAGGAGGTGTTCCTCTGAGACGAGTCATCCCAGCTATGCCATGAAAGCGTAGAGAACGGATAAATTGCAAGTCCCTCGGCGTCAAAAGGCGACTTTTCCTATGAACCTTTTAAAGACGAGCAATCCCCTAGCTTGCATGCAGTCAATTCTCTTTATTTCATGGACTCCAACTAGGAATAATCCTGGATATGGCGTCCTTCCAGAATAACATGGGTTTTCTAAGCTACAGCAAGCGAAAAGTTTTATCCCCCCCCCCTTTATCCCATTGGATAGCAAAACACCTTTTTACGACCCAACAGCGGAGCTCCAAAGCAGTGCTTCTATGTACAATGGTGTGTGTTTGTGTGTGTATATATATAGAAAGAGATTTACACCTAGCAGGAAACAGTCATGTTAATAATAAGATATTTTATTATAAAGCAAAGATTTATTCAAAGATAGGGTTATGTATTAATAGTACACTATTACTTTATCCCTGGGCCGACTGTACAAAGTACAGCCAGAGTCCGAAGACTTGAAGGAACGGCCAGTCGGGTTGTGCGTCGTATACCGATCTCCCTCCCCAAATATTTATAGAGTGATGACACATTAAAGAGATATTGTAACTGCTGACTGGTTGTGTTTGGCTCACAAGGGTTGGCGTTTCAGAAAGAACTGTCCCATATATTAAATTTCCTTAAAGGGAGTCCATTGAAAATTCACGTGTCTGTGTGTTTCTGCTCTCGAAAGACAAAGGGTGTTGTCAAAATCTGCTAATTGCCATCATGTGTGTAGCGCCTAGGGCTGTGTGCTCCCAACTGAAATCTGTAGCTTATATAATTTATGCAGAAATTCCTATTTGTATACATTTTTATGCAGGAAGTCACAGCAAAGGGGAAAAGAGAACAAGTGTGGAGTTAACTGTATTGTCGAAGGCTTTCATGGTCAGAATCACTGGGTTGTTGTAGGTTTTTTCGGGCTATATGGCCATGGTCTAGAGGCATTTTCTCCTGACGTTTCGCCTGCATCTATGCCAAGCATCCTCAGAGGTAGCAACCTCTGAGGATGCTTGCCATAGATGCAGGCGAAACGTCAGGAGAAAATGCCTCTAGACCATGGCCATATAGCCCGAAAAAACCTACAACAACCCAGTGGAGTTAACTGCTTTCTTTTGGATAACAAAAACTATGTGCACTTATTTCGCTTTTCCCCTAAGATATCCATGTGATTTTCATTTTATCCGCCATGTTTTACTCTTAACAGCAAGAGCAAAAGAGTCTTGATGCATCTTAAAAGACCAAATATTTTATGGATGGTGGTCCATTTCATCAGAGTGGATAGAACTTGATCATATCCACATAAGTATATGCCATAATGCCAAATGTTAAGTGTTTAAGGTGTTGCGATTGCCCATACACTGACTCCATTTTTCAAAGGTCTTCCATATTTCTTTTCATTAGAAACCAAACCTGTCAGGATTTTGGAGATGCTAGAAGTATATCAGATTAATTTGCTTAGTGATGTTGTTGCAAGGGAGAAAAGTAAGCAAGGAAATGCACATCTTTGTATATTATGTAACAGGTACACAACAGATCCTTCCTAGACATATTATTTTGACCTCACTAACACCATCCTCTGTTATGGATAACTTTTAAATAACTTTAAAGCAGTGGTTCTTAACCTGTGGGCCGTGAACCACCAGTGTACCACAAGGACAAAAATTGGTCCATGAGCTTCCATCCTCTTCATTTTTTATTTATTTACTAGCTGTACCCGCCACGTGTTGCTGTGGCCAAACTTTCCTCTCCCCCTTTCTCTCCTTTCTTTCTCCCCTTCCTTCCCTCCCTCTTTCCTTCCTTCCCTCTTTTTTCTTTTCCTTCTTCTTTCCCTTCATCTTTCTTTCTTCTCAACCTGTTCTTTCCTCCCTTCCTTTGCTCTTTGGTTCTATCCTTTCTTCTCTCTTTCCTTCCCTCCCTCTTTCTCTCTTTTGTCCCTTCCCTCCTTCCTTCCCTCTATCTTTCCTTTCTTCTTTCACTTTTTTATTTCCTTCTCTCCTTCCTTCCTTCTCTACCTTTCTTTCCTTCTCTCCTTCCCTCCTTCCCTCCTTCTTTCCCTCTTTCTCTTCCTCCTTCTCTCCTTCCTTCCTTCCTTCCTTCCTTCCTTCCTTCCTTCCTTCCTTCCTTCCCCCTTTCTGTGTATATGTGTATCCCTCCTTCTCTCTTTCCTTTCCTCCCTCTTTCTCTCTTTCGTCCCTTCTCTCCTTCCTTCCCTCTGTCTTTCCTTTCTTCTTTCACTTTTTTATTTCCTTCTCTCCTTCCTTCTCTACCTTGCTTTCATTCTTTCCTTCCCCCCTTCTTTCCTTCTGTCTCTCCCTCCTTCTCCCCTTCCTTCCTTCCCTCCTTTTGTGTGTTTTGTGTGTGTATACATGCATATATGTATTTGTGTATATATGTGTGTTTGTGTATATATATGGTTTTGCACATGTTTTGTAATGTATTTTTGGTTTTTTGGCTTTTTAAGTCTCTTCTGCTGTGTTTTTCAGTGTTTTATGAGTGATGGTCACTCATTGGCCTAACAGGTGTATTGTGTCCAAATTTGGTGTCAATTCATCCAGTGGATTTTGAGTTATGTTAATCCCACAAACGAACATTACATTTTTATTTATATAGATTTTATTTTCGCTCCTTTCGCACCGCCCGCCACTCCTTCCCTGTAACTGACCATGGCATATGTTCTGTATCAGAAACTCGAGCTGATGTGGTCTATCCAATACAATTTCCTGAATTGGCACCCCAAACCGAATCTAAAGTTGACCAAAAACTGATTCATAACCTTTTTGGTACTAATGTTGGAAAGTGGTTCCTGGTCAAAAAAAAAAAAAGGTTGGAAATCTCTGCTTTCAAGCATAGGTTCTCTTTATTGCAATTTTCCAGTAAGAGAAAGGGAATCGGAACTTTTACAAAACAACATTTAGACATACAGATTCTATGTAGCTACATTAGATTCGCAAACTTACAGTTACATTGGCTAACAAACCAAGGGAAATTACATTTTTACTCAGCATTCACACATAAACATTCATCCATCACCATGCAGACATCACCATTTCACCATTCTTTCTCCTTGAAGAACATCTCTTAGGCCAGAATGCTTCCTTGCAAATATGCCAACGCATAGTTCCTAAACTTCAAAACGCATCTATTCCCTAAGCACAATGAGTCCCTCTGCGGAGGTTGAGAAAGGACGGGATATAAAAGCCCTAACTAACTAACTAAATAACTAAAGAAAGAAAGAAAGCCAAGAATCAGATCCTTGTTTTTCATACAGCAGAACCGAACTTTCCTGCACAAAATCCAAGACTCCCAAATTGCACTCTTTCCTCTTCCCTTGAGAAAAGGAGACAAAGTGCAGACTGTGTTCCATTGCAGATCTGAAACTCCAAGGTACACTATCTCCTTCCCAATGGAGCAGAGCATAGCGGGTGAAGAGCATCTGTCTGTCACAATTTTTGGCTTGTAATAAGGTCTGTGATTTAGCAGTATTTCTGCTGATGTTGTTCCAAAGTTGTAAATGAATGATAGACTTTTCCATCTTGAAAGACGTTGATTCCATCTCAGTTTCCCGACAGATGTTGACTCTTCTTGATTGGTGCTACTGAACACAAGCAGCTCTTGTGTTGACTTCCTTCCACATTGTTTTCCCCTAAAAATTCAACAGTTAATCATTTGTCACAGTTCTTATCAATATCAACAGTTTACTATGGCATGTCAACCATTTCAGTTCTCATTAGCAGGTAGTTAATATTTATTTCTTTTTGTCATGTCAGGAGCGACCTGAGAAACTGCAAGTCGCTTCTGGTGTGAGAGAATTGGCCATCTGCAAGGATGTTGCCCAGGGGACGCCTGGATGATTTGATGTTTTTATCATCCTTATGGGAGGCTTCTCTCATGTCCCCGCATGAGGAGCTGGAGCTGATAGAGGGAGCTCATCCGCCTCTCCCTGGATTTTAACCTGTGACCTGTCGGTCTTCAATCCTGCCGGCACAGGGGTTTAACCCACTGCGCCACCGGGGGCTCCTATCATTGCAGGCCTTGATATTTTTGAATGGTGTCTTCAGCCAAATTAGGCGCCATCCATACACCTTTCATGCAATTCATTCAAATTCTATATCATATTTCCTAATGACACCTTCAGCTACTGTACTTACATTCTCCATGTAGCACTAACCAAGCATCCCATACTTGCATTTTTAAAATCGAATGCATGCCTTGACATGCTGTGGAATTGCATGAGATGTGCCAATGCCACATTGGGCTCCTTCTGAGGTCAGTTCTGTGTTGTTGTTGTTCATTCGTTCAGTCGTCTCCGACTCTTCGTGACCTCATGGACCAGCCTACGCCAGAGCTCCCTGTCGGCCGTTACCACCCCCAGCTCCCTCAAGGTCAGTCCAGTCACTTCAAGGATGCCATCCATCCATCTTGCCCTTGGTCGGCCCCTCTTCGTTTTGCCTTCCACTTTCCCCAGCATAATTGTCTTCTCTAGGCTTTCCTGTCTCCTCATGATGTGGCCAAAGTACTTCAACTTTGTCTCTAGTATCCTTCCCTCCAGTGAGCAGTCGGGCTTTATTTCCTGTAGGATGAACTGGTTGGATCTTCTCGCAGTCCAAGGCACTCTCAGAACTTTCCTCCAACACCACAGCTCAAAAGCATCGATCTTCCTTCGCTCAGCCTTCCCTAAGGTCCAGCTCTCACATCCGTAGGTTACTACAGGGAATACCATGGCTTTGACTAGGCGGATCTTTGTTGCCAGTCTGATGTCTCTACTCTTCACTATTTTATTGGGTCAGTTCTGTATCAGAAGCCAATTTTGGTGGTGAGCAGTATCTTGTTCAAAAGAGGTACACACAGTTTGCTCATGACTTACCCGCAGAGGTGTGAAGTGACTTCCATGCAGTTGGTTCAAATTGCACCAGATGATCATGGGATGGAAGGAACTAAATGGTAAGGATTATAAAACATTGAACCCTTTGCTCACTATTGCTGTCTTTACGAATTCATCTTAAACTGTGACTCTTGTCCACACGTACTGTCGGTTGTCAATACACAGCTTGCTATTTCTCAAACTATTGATCTATCTCCTGTTATGTCTCAGCCTAGAGCTCTATCCACATTGTTTTGATGCCACGTTAAGTTTCATGGCTCAATTCTGTAGTTTTTGGAGATATTTTTAAGAGCTGTGGTTCCAAACAAACCACAAATTCCAGGATTCTGTATCATGGAGCCATAACAGTTGCAAGTGGTGTCAAACTGCCATAATTCTAGCATATGGATGACCTCTAGGTAATATGAACTGTGATAATGACTCGTTCTTTGGCTGTAAGCTGCATTGTGGTATCTCACTTTCTGCAAAGTGATGGGCACGTTAATCCTTTGTGTTATAGCCACAGCTTTTATTTCTAAGAAACCAAGCTTTTAGTTCTTTCTAAGTATTCTGTGCTTGATAAAAGTCTGCATTATAAATTGTGGGGTTTGGATTTCTTTCTTTTTTTTCCTGTGGTGTGGGTAGGAATGTATGTATCATTGCAAAGAAGTGTGGCGTTCCTGTTCACATCTCCCTTTTGCTTCCTAGAAGATCTCAGTCTACATAGATGGCACTTCCATCAGACTTGCATGGGTGATATTAAATATTTGTGTCCACAACCAGGACAACAATTCAATATTTAAATGATTATATCCTTATCAGTAGCACTTTGAAGGCCCATAGTGAACTTGTGGGATCCAGATGTTCTTGTTTGTTTTTCCAGAACTCAGGAACTATTGTCTTTGGGTATTAAGCCACAGGAAAGGGTTCCTGGCCTGTATGTGACTCCAGCAGTTGCCTGTAGTGCGTATGGCTTAAGTGAGACTATTGATTTGCAATACTGGGGTGGGATGTGTGCGGGACCAGATTCTGTGCATGCTAGACCCAAATTTAGCATTCAGAATAAATTATGCAAATTGTCAAACCTTCATTCGAATTCTGCCTCCATCATTAAATTGGGCAAGGACTTTGGGGTATGGCCCATTTCCATAATGGAATGGGGCACTAAGGAGAATTCATTGGGGACAGAAAGAATGAGGAAAATGGGTTTAGATGGTTTATTTCTTTCTTTATTATTTACAGTATTTATATTCCGCCCTTCTCATCCTGCAGGGGACTCTGGTTGCATTACAATGTACATATACATGGCACGCATTCAATGCCATAGACACACAATAGATATAGACAGCACACAGAGGCTATTTAACATTCCAGCTTTCATGAGGGTATTCTGGCCACCAGGGGAGCTGTCGCTTCACCGTCCATTTGTGACACTGATGGAGTACTTCCTCATTCTTTGCACTCTTGCTGGAGATTTTATGGTGTCGTAAATTAGTTAAATTAGCCTCCCCGCATAAGCGGCACCTAAATTTCCTACTTGACAGATGCAACTGTCTTTTGGGCTGCAAAGGTTGACAGCAAGCTACACAAGGGTCGGAAGCTCACACAAGAGCTGCTAGCGTTTAGTAAAACCAATGAAGAAGAGTCAACATCTGTCCGGAAACTGAGATGGAATCAACGTCTTCCAAGATGGAAAAGTCTATCATTCATTTATAACTTTGGAACAATATGAGCAGAGCTATTGCTAAATAACAGAGCTTATTACGAGCCAAAAATTGTGACAGAGACACTCTTCACCCGCTATGTCCTGCTCCGACCCGGCCTGGCTTCAAACTCATGATCTTTCAGTCAGTAAGGATCTTAATGCAGCTGCACCACAGTCCCGGTGGTTAATACAGAGGGGAGAAATACAAAGCCATTGCTAGGACCTAAGCAAGATACTGAATCTTTAGGTCTGTCTTTTAGACCAGAGAAAGTTAAATGTGAAAATCTTCAGAACTGAAAGGAATTTTCAGTCTTGTCCAAAATGTCTTTGCTAGCAAATAACATTGTGTATTTACATAGTATTGGTCAGCTGATCTCTGGACTGCACTCTCTGTTTCCATGTTGTAAAATGTTTTGGAAATATTTCTCAAATATGACATTCTCCTCCAATGCTATAAGCTTTAGGACTTGGGATACGGCTGTATGTAATGGCCATGACCCTGAAGAGACATTGCTCATTGCCCTACAAAATAGCCATCAAATCTTTAAAGTCTAGCTGTGTGGTAAGTTCTGGAGAGAGACATCCTATTGAAGATGTTCCCTTAGAGCTTTTGGAGGAGAGGCCAGTCCATCTAGTGGTGTGTTGCTTGCTGCCAATGTAGCACCAATTTTGTTCATTTGCCAGATCTTTGAAAGAGCCATCATGGAGTAGTATTTGTAGTGTTGTACTCCCACTTTAGAGACCAGGTTTTGAGCCTCTGCTTGGTCATGGAAACCTTGGGTGACCTTATATAAGTCACATTTTCTCAGAGAAGGGCAAAGACAACCCATCCTGAACAAACCTAGCCAAGAAAACTCCATCAAGTTTCATCTTGGGGACCACCATTAGTCAGAAGCAACTTGAAGGCACACAACATCTTGAATTATGATCTGGAACAAAGTCCTGTTTTACTCAATATAGTTTTTCCATATGTACTTACTTAGGTGATCCATCGTAGCTTGAGGATGATGGTCTTCCAGATGTGGTGTCTTGGTGGTGGGTCTTTAGGTGGCTGTGGAGCCCTATTCTTGACCTGCATGTTCTCCCACAGTGAGGACATCAGTTTCCAGACGGAAGGTGGTGCCAGTCAGGGTTGGCTTGACGTGCCTTCCTCTTGGCACATTTCCCCCTTTTGCCTTCCATTCATGCCTCTTCGAATTCTGCAGCACTGCTGGTCACAGCTGACCTCTAGTTAGAGCACTCAAGGGCCAGGGCTTCCAGGTTCTCAATGTCTATGCCACAGTTTTTGAGGTTGGCTTTAAGCCCATCTTTAAACCTCTTTTCCTGTCCTCCAATATTCCGTTTTCCATTCTTGAGTTCAGAGTAGAGTAACTGCTTTGGGAGATGGTGATCAGGCATTCGGACAATGTGGCCAGTCCAGTGGAGTTGATGATGGAGGAGCATTGCTTCAATGCTGGTGGTCTTTGCTTGCTCCAGTATGCTGACATTTGTCTGCCTGTCTTCCCAAGAGATTTGCAGGAATTTTCGGAGGCAGCGCTGATGGAAGCATTCCAGGAGTTGCTATGACATCTGTAGACAGTCCACGTTTTGCATTGTTACATTGGCAATTTATTTGGAAGGAGAGCAAGAGCATGGAATGATATAGGTGGGACTGTATCTCAGCCAGTATGGTGGGTGGAATACACTCCATTGATCGTTTCTTCCTTGGTGACATAGAAAGTCCAAGTGTGAGAATAGTACAGGAAGGAGGATGAACCACTAGCTATGCAGTCTTTGGTCTACCTCTCTGCTCCTCAAATGGGCAAGAAGGCAAGAGTGGGAGCAAGCGACAGCCATGAGAAGCCAGAGAAATAGGCATGCACACAGGCGGATAAAAGCTGAGAGCCACTGAGCACATGACCTTAGTGCTGCCAGTATTCATTTATTTCACTTCCCGATCCATTATCCGGCCAATCTATTATCTTGTTGGCTCAATGACTTCAAAGGGCAATGCTCTGTGAAATCTGGCTGTCAAGGGTGCCCTGCAGGAACCGTTTATCCAGGTACACAGGGAGCAACATATTTTGCAACGCATCCTTTTTGGAAGGGATGGAATTAATTTAGGAATATTTTAACTTGGTAAAGTGGCGGAGGCTGCACTTTTAGATTGAAGGGAATGATATGAAATATTCTGGAGGGGACGATTGCTCCTCCTTTGGCATCTCAAGCAAACAAAAGTGCAGGAGTTTCACCAAATGAAAATGGTTTCCTAGCCGATTGAAAGTACCAAAGGTAATCACTTAGCCGTTGTGGCAAGTGGGACTTTGTGGAAATCGCATGGTGGGATTGTGATGGATTAATCTAGAAAGAGATGAGAAGCAGGTCTAATTTCCTCTACAACATCCTTCCAGTCAAGATAAATGTTAGTGACGTCCTTCAGCCGTCTTACACTGTCACTGCTGGCATTCCTCTTGAGGCAAAGACTTACCACCGGTGCTGCTTTGAGACCTACTATTAATTCCTTGGAGGTGCTGAAATACTACTTACTGGCTTGTTCAATAGACTCTCCTCTACAGTTCCATTTGGTGGGAAGCCTTAGCATTGAATGGTTGTTAAAGTGTGAAGCATGGAACCCTACGCAGACGGTCGGTCAATGCGACTTAAGCATTGAATTCTTGACAGCAGAAGATGTCACCCCAAAGGAGATTCATCAGGGAATGTAAGCTGTTTATGGTGATTGTGTTGATGTGAGTATTGTTCGTCATTGGGCGAGTAAGTTTAAAGCTGTTGAGGGAGAACATCTGACTTGTGTGACAAACATAGAATTGGACGTCCTGTGACAGCAACCACCAAGTTTCACAAGCAAAAGGTTAACAGATAGATTCAGGATGATCGTTGTATCACTCAGAGAGAAATGTCAAGCATAATCGGTCACATAATCGTGTGGGTCACATTATTGCTTTGCTTGGCTATCGGAAGACCTGTGCACGATTGGTTGCGGAAACAGAGTGTCGACTTCTTCCGTGACGGCTTCAGAAAACTTCTTAATCGTTGGCAGAAACGTATCCCAATGTCTGGTGATTATGTGGAAAAGTGAATAGTGGTAGTTAAAGAGCATATTCTGAGGATTATTTCTGCATTTGATTTATTAAAATATTTCCATCCAAACCCAAGTAACGAAGGTGGAGGCATTACTTTTCATTCAACCCTCCCAGATGACAAAAATTTAAAATTCTAGCTGCCTTTGTAAGAAGATAATGCAAGAGTATTTCCGGTTCCTCCATATTCTGAATGACTGGTCTATCTATCTTTAGTGTACTCATGTGTCTTCACATGACACATGAGTACACATGACACATGAGTGACAAACTGAAAGGAGGAGAAAAATCAAGGTTGCCCACTTCTCAACCCACCAATGTTGCTCTGCCTTTAATACAATCACTGAATCATAGAGTTGGACGAGACCTCATGGGCCATCCAGTCCAACCCCTGCCAGGAAGCAGGAAAATTGCATTCAAAGCACCCCTAACAGATGGCCATCCAGTCTTTGCTTAAAAGCTTCCAAAGAAGGAGCCTCCACCACACTCCAGGGCAGAGAGTTCCACTGCTGAACAGCTCTCACAGTCATGTTCCTCATGTTCAGATGGAATCTCCTTTCTTGTAGTTTGAAGCCATTGTACCGTGTCCTAGTCTCCAGGGAAGCAGAAAACAAGTTTGCTCCCTCCTCCCTGTGACTTCCTCTCACATATTTATACATGGCTATCATGTCTCCTCTCAACAACAACAAACAACAACAAAACTTTATTTATATACCGCTCTATCTCCCCAAGGGGACTCAGAGCGGTTTCCAAGAAACATAAACAATACATACAAGAAAAAAATGGCATAAACGTAAAATTTACAAGACAACATAAGCATTAAAACCAC
Organism: Anolis sagrei ordinatus; assembly: GCF_025583915.1. Classification (NCBI taxonomy): domain Eukaryota; kingdom Metazoa; phylum Chordata; class Lepidosauria; order Squamata; family Anolidae; genus Anolis; species Anolis sagrei. The sequence continues at coordinate 37,411,751 of NW_026847882.1, read as the reverse complement.
AATAGCACATATATTTAAAATAATCATGTCTGATCAAGGCAGTTTAAAAGGCCGGGCCAGGCTACTGCGATTTTAGAGGGCCCGGGAAATTAGGTAGAGTCTATGGCTGTACATTTCCAGAGCCTAAGAGAAGAGAATGACCTGGGTAATTGGTAGAAGAAGATATGTTTCAACAGCATTCAGGGGCAGAGCTAGAACTAGTCATTCTCAAAGATTTGTTTAAACCACCAGGTCTTCAGGCTCTTACAAAAGGAGGGGAGGGATGGGGCCTGTCTTATTTCTCTAGGAAGGGCATTCCAAAGGTGAGGGGCCACCACCGAGAAGGCCCTCTCTCTTGTCCCCACCAACCGTGCTTGTGACGGTGGTGGGAGCAAAAGGAGGGCCTCCCCAGAAGATCTTAAAGTTCGCGCCAGTTCATAGAGGGAGATGCGATCATGAAGATAGACGGGGCCCGAACCTTTCCTTCATCAGGTTAAATATGCCCAGCTCTTTAGGCCGCTCCTCATAGGGCTTGTTCTCCAGACCCTTGATCATTTATTTATTTTATTTATTTACAGTATTTATAGTATTTCTCACCCCTTGGGGGGACTCAAAGCCCTCCTCTGGACACATTCCAGCTTGTCAATATCTCTCTTCAATTGTGGTGCCCAGAATTGGACACAATAACAACAAGCAGATCTCTACAGAGTTTTTCCAAGACTTATTTATCACTGTGTTGTGAAAAACTTAGAAGTGAGCAACTACAATTGGAGAGAAAGCTATCTGGTTTGTGCCCAGATCAGTTGGTATTAAACCCCACGTGGGATTTCTCCTGGAGCTAAACCTTTCTGCATTGAAGCATCATATTTTTTTTCCTCACAAGGTGTAAATCTGGTAAATGGCAAACTTAACACTGGTTCCTGGACTTGTATGTGAATGCAACACAACCTAAAAGAAAACCGTGTTTTGCTGCTTCCCAAGGCCCAGCCTGATGTGCAATTCCTATGCTCCTTAATGCTAATTCTGTAACCCTATATAGACCCTCTCTGACGAACACAAAGAAGAAAGGGGTGACTCTATTCCCCTTTTGTAGCTTGCCTCCCCCCCTCCATGAAAAGTGATTCTGACCAAACCGGCCACAGAATTCCTTGTAACTTTGACATTTCCATTTCCTTGAGCTTCTAGAAGGCTTCGCTTTTCAGAGCGAGAGGAAGGAAGCCCACTCCAGATTTACAGCCTTGCTTCTTTGTTGGATACACGCTTTGGAGTAGCCTACTAGCCATTCAACTTTAGGAAGGGAAAGTGGATTACTCTTCATTGAAAGGTTTGGTTTTTCACTTGAGAGGCTCAACGGATTTTTGTGGAACCTCAAGCCTCAAGAATTGGCCGAAGGCTCTTGGCACGAGTCCCTCACCACAATAATTCTGCCCCGAAGTTCGTCAAAGTTAGGGTTTTAAGTTTCAGATAAGAGTTCCCCTGCTTTGCCACAAACCAGGTTAGTGATTTGTTTTTTCCGTATGTTTCGTATATTCTTTTCAGGGAATTTCCTTCTTCTTTTCCCCTCTCCTCTTTCTTTATTAGTTCTTTTGAGCCTTTCTTTTGCTAGTTTGGCATTTCGATGATGTTCAAATAGATACCTTCACATGTTCCTTTATCCAATACTTAAAAAATCCAGAGAAAGGTTTGAGGAGTCGGAATGAATCTGATCCCTCCAACAAGACAGAAATATGACTAGTATAATAAGGATTCTGAATGTATTTGAGCGTTGAATAGCATGTCACATTTGCTATTGCCAGTGTCAATTCTGGTTTCTATATATAGATAAATGCTAGGATTTCGACTTAATATCTAGTGCACGCAGCATGCATATTGCATACGGTGAACATACATAGAAACGTTTCTATAAATAATTAGGTATCTCTTCTTGATATTGTGCCGTTTTTACATTCCATGATTAGAGATATCTCTTTTACTCCTACCTTTCGAGGGGAAACGAGTACAGAACACGCTTAAAAGAAAATGTTAATGGATGTGAATTTGAAGAGAATGTTATACAAGGCTACATTTCAAAGTCTGCAGTTAAGCAATTTCGGCAAGTATGATTGATGGCAGGAGAAAGTATCTGAATCATCTCATCCACGGAAGGCACCATCCAATAAAAGTTAATGATGGTCACAGGTGGGTGGGCACCCCCTTCCACCGAGATTTGTGTGTGGGATTATCTATGGTGGAATGAAATCCCACTGAAATCTATCAAAAGCATTGAAAGGATTGGAAGTTGGCTTGCTTTAGGGTCAACGTCTGGCTGATTCTAATTAACACGTTCCCTTTCTGTGGATTGTTGTTGCTGTTGATGATGTAAATCAGCTAGAGCATTCTCGAATGGAGGGCAATTAATAAGTAATTAAATATGATGATGATGATGTTCTTATTGATCATCTTCTTCCTCTTCCTCTTCTTCTAGTTGAGATTTATATTATTGATGACCATGTCCCATGTTGGGCAACTTGGGCACCTCTGAATATAGTGGGCCTTACCACTGAGAAAATATTGATAGAGATAGAGCAGGTATGGCCAAACAGGTATGGCCAAATGACGGAGGGTGATTAATAAGTAATTAAATATGATGATGATGATGATGATGATGATGATGAAGATGTTCTTATTGATCTTCTTCTTCCTCTTCCTCTTCTTCTAGTTGAGATTTATATTATTGATGACCATGTCCCATGTCATTACTTTCACTGAGCCATGGTACACTCTATCTCAAAGCAAACTTTGGTCCTCCAGGTGTTTTGCACTTCAACTCCCACAATTCCTAACAGCCTCAGGTTTAAGCAGCTGAGGGGGAAATGGAAGGGGCCTGAGGCTGTTAGGAATTGTGGGAGTTGAAGTCCAAAACACCTGGAGGACCAAAGTTTGCTTTGAGACATGGGACATGGTCATCAATAATATAAATCTCAACTAGAAGAAGAGGAAGAAGAAGATCAATAAGATCATCATCATCAACATCAACATCATATTTAATTACTTATTAATCGCCCTCCATCTGAGAATGGTCTAGGCGATTTACATCATTTGGCCATACCTGTTTGGCCATACCTGCTCTATCTCTATCAATATTTTCTCAGTGGTAAGGCCCACTATATTCATGGTTGCCCAACTGGGATTCAGAGTTTGCCCAGCTGGGATTGATGGATCTTATGTATGACTTTAAAAACATCCCCCTCCTCCCCGATAATTTACATTGTCCTATCTCCCAATGTTTTAAAATGTTATCTTTGAATTTGGCCCTGCCCAGTGTAAATTTTTGTGTTTTGATATTTGATTTTATATTGCTGTGTCGTTTATTATATTGTTTTGCATTTTATGTATTTTATTTTCTGGTTTTGTTATGCTTTTGTGTTATATTGTGTTTTCTGTACTGATGGGCGTGGCCTCGTGTAAGCCACACCTAGTCCCCCTCAGGGAGATGGAGTGGGGTATAAATAAAGTATTATTATTATTATTATTATTATTATTATTATTATTATTATTATCTAGATCAGTGGTTCCCAACCTTTTTTTTTAACCAGGGACCACTTGACAAGGGAACATTTGACCAGGGACCACTTGACCTGGCACCACTTTGACCAGGGATTACTCTCCAACATTAGTACCAACACATCAGACCACCCTGAGTCGCCTGCGGGCTGATATGGGCGGGATATAATTAATGTAAACAAATAAATAAAGGGTTACACATTGGTTTTTGGTCAACTTTAGATTCGGTGTAGATATTTGGGTGCCCATTCAGAAAATTACATTGGATAGACCTCATCAGCTCTAATTTCTGATAAGAACATACGCCATCCAGTAGTTACCATCTGCTCGCCCATAGAAAACCATATTTAATAAGCCTTGGCACTATAAGAGGGTTTTGTGAGACCAATTTCTCTCGTGTAGTAACGGTGAGGCCGTGGACCATATTTTAGTTCTTGCAGACCACTGGTGGTACACGGACCACAGGTTGGGAACCACTGATCTAGATGAAGATCAGGATTTAAGTCCTCTTTTTGGCCATAGAAGCCCCGTGGGCAATCTTAGTCAAGACACACTCTCTCAGCTTCAAAGGAAGGTAAAGGAAACCCACTCAGACCAAATCTTGCCTCCCAAAAACCCAAAAACTAGGAAAAGTTTGCCGTAGAGCCGTTATAACTCAGAAATGGCTTGAAGGCAAGCAGCAACTGAGACACAAGTTGGACTACACCCCATTAGTGTATGTGTATGGATATATTCCTCCACATATTAAGCATTGTTGCCTCTCAAAAGGGATCTCCAAACTCTCTGATCCGAAATCTAGCATGAGCTAGGAATGCAACAGAAGATTTTATTGAGATTTTGTTCTATCTGTTGTATCACCCCATTGTGGTAGCTTTTGCAGCTCATATGGTTGCTATCACTGAAGGGTCAGATGTTGTTGATGATGGTGACAACAAACGGTCTTCTCATCATATTGTTGAAGGCTTTCATGGCCGGAATCACTGGGTTGTTGTAGGTTTTTTCGGGCTATATGGCCATGTTCTAGAGGCATTCTCTCCTGACGTTTCGCCTGCATCTATGGCAAGCATCCTCAGAGGTAGTGAGGATGCTTGCCATAGATGCAGGTGAAACGTCAGGAGAGAATGCCTCTAGAACAAACCTACAACAACCCAGGTCTTCTCATCATCAAACTAAATGGGAAGAAGTTTGTGAAGATGTCACCCAATGCTCTTAAACCCTGTTAAGAGGAGCACTGATAGCCATGTTCACAAAGTTTGATGTAGCAGGTTGTTAGATGGAAATGCAAACTTTGGCCTCAGTGCCAGTGCTGAAACGATGAGTGCTTTACCTCGAGAACTAGTTTGCACCAGATAAATAATGTATTGCAAATTTCACTGGAATTAAAATGCCCTCCTAAGGGTTATGTATTATTGATGGAGCTCCCCTTCTGATCCCCTCTCTGCCCCTTCCCACTAAGTCCATGCCAAACGCTTGATAACATTGATGCAAACGACAGGCAGCTGCGTCAATGTTTGTACTTCCATCCTCACCAATTGGGGATATGTTCAGCAATCCCAACTTCACCGACCGATACAGGAAAAGAAGAGACCGAGAAGGAGGAAACAAAGGGATTAGTTCAAGCAACATCTAATAAAGCCTTCCAATAGTGAGAGCTCTCCAAACGGTGGATAATTGCCGCTCGTTTTCTTTTGCTCGGCAAAGAGAAGCAGTTCAGCCAAAAGCATTCTAGCATCGAGATCATGAAAGGATCATTTGGGTTATTAAGGGATTGAGTGTTTTCTCTGCCTTAAACCCCATTAATGCTATCATGGCAAGTGTTTTCTAAACTCTTGTCTCCGTTGCACGATTGTGTTCTCCATTTACCTCATCTCATTTCCTTTCCTACCCAAAAAGGTCTCATTCACTGCTGGGCAATTTCTGCACAAAGAGGCTTAATTTCCAGCATTTCCAATAATTTGGATGGAATCAAACAGCGTTGACATAATCCCGATGTTACCTTTCGTCGGGGTTTCATCTATGAGACCGCAGACCATGTTAAGTTACACGTTTTATTGTGTTTCCATCCTTCTAGGATGAATTATCAATCGTTCTTTAGAAGCTGGGTGGCCTTTTTCTTCATAATCCTACGACAAAAAGGTTAGTATTTCGGCTTTCCGAAGGCTTGATACCGATACAGTCAAGTGGTCTATTTGGAGATACATTATATATAAACAAGGAAGATATAGAGTAGGCTTCTCAGCATTTGTTTAGATTGCAACTTCCATAATCCTTTCACATTCTGGATAGGAATGATAGGAGTTGTAAGCCAACATCATCTAGGTTGTTGTTGGTTTTTTCGGGCTATATGGCCATGTTCTAGAGGCGTTCTCTCCTTACGTTTCGCCTGCATCTATGGCAAGCATCCTCAGGGGTAGTGTTGTATTGCCTTCGACAATACAACAGCATCTAGTTATTGCCATCCTTTGGAAAGTCCTCTTGCCTACCGTCCAACATAGAAAACTAAGATATATGTTGGCAATTAGACTGCCGAAAATCCCAATGAACCCATTAGGACTAAATCCTTCACCAAAAATATATATATATTTGAAAAACCAACAAAGTGGGAAATCAATGTGAACTAGCCATTTCTCTCTCTGATATATGCATTTTATTTGAATCAGTTGACTGTGTTGCTGTGAGTTTTCTGGGCTATACGGCCATGAATCGGTTGACTCTTAGGACACTTTTGTTTACAGTCGTCTGATTATAAGTAACCAACTTTTTTAAAAAAAAATTGGGGAACAAGCATTGGGAAACTGCATTTCTCGACTTGTAGAAACTCCCATTAACATTTTCACAGGGGATTCTGGGGGTTGTAGTCCAAAAAGGAACCTTTGCATGCTTTCCACTGGTTTGCCCTTGATGTTTGTCCTGATGATGTTGGGCATTTACACTGTATTATCAATGTAGTTTCCATGCCATAAGATCCATGGGACTTGTAGTTGCAAAGACAGCCTTTAGCCTTCTCTGCCAAAGAGGGCTGGTTCCTTACAAAACTGCAAATCCCAGCATGACATGTGGGAGTTCTGTGTGCTAAGATTGGTTCAATTCCATCTTTGGTGGAGTTCAGAATGCTCTTTGATTGTAGGTGAAGTATAAATCCCAGTAACTACAATTCCCAAATGTCAAGGTCTATTTTCCCCAAACTCCAACAGAATTCACATTTTAGCATATTGAGTATTCGTGCCAAGTTTGGTCCAGATTCATCATTGTTTGAGTCCACAATGCTCTCTGGATGTAGTTGAACTAAAACTCCAAAATTCAAGATTAATGCCCACATAACTCTTCCAGTATTTTCTATTGATCATGGAATTTCTGTGTGCCAAGTTGGGTTCAATTCCATCATTGGTGGAGTTCAGAATGCTCTTTGATTGTACGTGAACTATAAATCCCAGCAACTACAACTCCCAAATGTCAAGGTCTATTTTCCCCAAACTTCACCAGTGTTCACATTTTAGCATATGGAGTATTTGTGCCAGGTTTGGTCCAGATCCATCATTGTTTGAGTCCACAGTGCTCTCTGGATAAAGGTGCACTACAACTAAATCCCAGCAACTGCAACTCCCAAATGTCAAAGTCTATTTTCCCCAAACTCCAACAAATGGGTAGTAGTGCTATTGGGTGAACCCTAATGATTATTTACTATATATTCATGGTTAACCAGATTTATAGATGCTGGGTAAATTCACATTTTAGCATATTGAGTATTCATGCCAAGGTTGGTCCAGATCCATCATTGTTTGAGTCCACAGTACTCTCTGGATGTAGGTGAACTACAACTCCAAAACTCAAGGGCAATGCCCACCAAATGCTTCCAGTATTTTATGTTGGTCATGGGAGTTCTGTGTGCCAAGTTTGGTTCAGTTCCATTGTTGGTGGAGTCCAGAATTCTCTTTGATTGTAGGTGAACTATAAATCCCAGCAACTACAACTCCCAAATGACAAAATCATTTAAACAGCTAAGGGGGGGGGGGGGGGGCTGAGGCTGTGAGGAATGGTGAGAGTTGAAGTCCAAAACACCTGGAGGGCACAAATTTGCCCAGACCTGATCTATATTAAGAGGGGAAATGATTGCACTGTCTGACAAGGCCAGGTGAACTGTTTGTCACCAGCCTCATGGGATTCATCATGCCGCTCAACCTGCAGTGCTGCAGCTGAATGCTAACACTTAAAACAACAATACTGAGTTGTGTTTCATGCCAAGGAAAAAGGAGGCGAACCCCTCTGTTGCAACAGCTGTGACCTGAGTTGTAATTGTTCGGCTATTAGCTCACAGCTGTGAGATGATTTCTCTCATTCACTGCCTGGCAAAAGACTCTTTTTCCAATGGCAGCTCTCTCCGTATGCAGAGGTACGCCGATTTTCCAACTACTTCTACTGCATTGCCAGCCTTTTGTGTTTTATGGCAGTCGTTTTATGTGGATACCTTTAGGACATTCATTTGAAGCGCACCGGGACTCCTAGGAATTGGGTAACACTTGCCATTTGCAGAGGGAAATACGTGCATTTTGGATTGAAAGCGGAACATGTTATGGCAAAGCTTTGGCAAAGAATGCAAGGGCACACAAACAAGAAAGTGGTAGTAGTGCTATTGGGTGTTGTGCAGGTACAACTGTACCAGGAGCTCCAATTTTGTTTGCTTTGCATTGAATGTTTGCTGTAGTCCTAAGTTTCAAGGACTCTGCAGATAGGTGACTTCTTTTGGCTGCAATCATAGGGCAAGCCACCTGTCAATTATAGTTAGGTTCCCTGGTCCCACCCCCTTTTTGGGTTTTAGAGGGAATAGAAGCCATTTTGGGTTCAGTCCACACAGAGAAGCCTTTCATGCAGGACATAATACCAAGAGCTCCTGTAGAAAGCTTCGTCTTCTACGGCTTGGCCGGGGAGATATACAGCCCACAGCTTGGCCGGGGTTATACAGCCCTACAGCTCCTTTGCTGAAGGACTTCAGTCAGCCATCACGGAAACCTGAATTCTTTTTCCCCTGGAAGTCTACAAAGCTCTGCTTGGTAAGGGTCACTCGCGGAAGCCAGAAGCAGTTGGTACCGGGTGCAGGGGCTCCACGCCAACAGAGGCAAAGACAGACTGCCCAGATTAGAAGTTAAGGATTTCCTCATTAGTTACAGTTATGAAGATAGTGCCTGTTCCCTGTGGACAAGATTGAGAGAGAGAGCCAATAGTCTGTTAAGAAAGCCTTAAAGTACCTGTTTGTTTTCATTAATAAAGAACTTTGTTGAACCTTTAAGCAATCTAAAGACTTTGTTTTAAGGAAATCCAAAAGCCTTTAATCTGAGGCAGCCCCGGCGTCCCGTTGGGCACACGGAATTTATGTCCTGTCTACAGTCTTATGCACAGGCCCAGCGTGTGACAGCACAGGTGAACCCTAATGATTATTTACCATATATTCTTAGTTAACTGGATTGATAGATGCTGGATAAATGTAATTTCTGGTTCCTTGATTATTAAAAATAGCCCTAAGTCATACCATACTAATCCATACACTCTGTCTTGACTTCATATGAACATTGAAACACACTAATTAAAAGCAACTTATTTACCTTGTCAGGAGCGAACTAAACAGTTGTATTTTTTAAAAAAACACACACAAAGTTTGCAAACTTGGCATTGTACCTTGGGAAATCTGACTTGGCCATGGTAGTCCATACTCTGGTTACATCCCGTATAGACTACTGCAACATGCTCTACATGGGGTTGCCTTTGAAGATGGTCCAGAAGCTTCAACTGGTCCAATGGACAGGAGCCAGGTTACTAAAAGGAGTGGCGTTCAGCAGTGGGACTCTCTGCCCCGGAGTGTGGTGGAGGCTCCTTCTTTGGAAGCTTTTAAACAGAGGCTGAATGGCCATCTGTCAGGGGTGATTTAAATGCAATTTTCCTGCTTCTTGGCAAGAGGTTGGACTGGATGGCCCATGTGGTCTCTTCCAACTCTATCATTCTATGATTCCATGTAGCTCTTAGGGAGCATACAACCCCCTTGTTGCACCAGCTCCACTGACTGCCAGTCCGCTACCGGGCCCAATTCAAAGTGTTGGTTTTGGCCTATAAAGCCCTAAACGGTTCTGGCCCAACTTACGTGTCCGAACACATCTCCCCTTACGAACCATTGGGGACTTTAAGATCGTCTGGGGAGGCTCTGCTCTCGGTCCTACCTTCGTCACAAGTACGGTTGGCGGGGACGAGAGACAGGGCCTTCTTGGCGGTGGCCCCTTACCTGTGGAATGCCCTCCCTAGGGCGATCAGATCGGCTTTTTCACTCCTAACATTTCAGAAAAATCTCACGACATGGCTTTTTGAGCAAGCGTTTGCAAATATTGAGTAACTGACATAAGAAACGGAATAACTATATGATGGGACTGGACAATGTTTTTTTTTAAATGAGGATTAATTGACTTATGTTTTATTGCTGTTGTTATGATTTTATTGATGTTAATGTGTTTTTAAAATTGTACTTGTGTTCTGTGGCATTGAATTGTGCCTTGTAAACCACTTTCAATCAATCAATCAATCAATCAATAGTACTAAATGTCCTTTTACCAGTACCTGGCCACTTGGAGTGCTTCTGGTGTTGCTGCAAGAAGGTCCTCCATTGTGCATGTAGCAGGGCTCAGGTTGCAATGCAGCAGGTGGTCAGTGGTTTGCTCTTCTCCACACTCGCATGTCGTGGATTCCACTTTGTAGCCCCATTTCTTAAGATTGGCTCTGCATCTCGTGGTGCCAGAGCGCAGTCTGTTCAGCACCTTCCAAGTCACCCAGTCTTCTGTGTGCCCAGGGGGGAGTCTCTCATTTGGTATCAGCCATGGCTTGAGGTTCTGGGTTTGAGCCTGCCACTTTTGGACTCTCACTTGCTGAAGTGTTCCAGCGAGTGTCTCTGTAGATATTAGAAAACTATTTCTTGATTTAAGACGTTGGCATGCTGGCTGATACCCAAATAGGGGATGGGCCGGAGATGTCACTGCCTTGGTCCTTTCACTATTTGTTGCTACTTCCCAGCGGATGTCACGTGATGCAATCCTGGCAAAAAAGAGTAATTTCTCCAGTGGTGTAGGGCGCAGACACCCCGTGATAATGCAGCATGTCTCATTAAGAGCCACATCCACTGTTTTAGTGTGGTGAGATGTGTTCCACACTGGGCATGCATACTCAGCAGCAGAGTAGCATAGCGCAAGGGCAGATGTCTTCACTGTATCTGGTTGTGATCCCCAGGTTGTGCCAGTCAGCTTTCGTATGATATTATTTCTAGCGCCCACTTTTTGCTTGATGTTCAGGCAGTGCTTCTTGTAGGTAAGAGCTCAGTCCAGAGTGACTCCCAGGTATTTGGGTGTGCTGCAATGCTCCAGTGGGATTCCTTCCCAGGTGATCCTCAGAGCTCAGGATGCTTGTCTGTTCTTGAGCTGAAAAGCACATGTCCTGTGTTTTAGATGGGTTGGGGATCAGCTGGTTTTCCCTGTAATAGGCAGTAAGAGCACGTAGAGCTTCGGAGAGCTTCTGTTCAACCATCTCAAAGCTCCCTGCTTGAGCAGTAATGGCACGATCATCAGCATAGATGAAGCTCTCTGTCCCTTCTGGCAGTTGCTGGTCATTTGTGTAAATGTTGAACATGGATGGAGCAAGCATGCTTCCCTGAGGCAGGCCGTTCTTCTGTTTCCGCCATCTGCTTCTCTGGCCCTGGAACTCAACAAAAAATCTCCTGTTTTGTAGCAGGTTTCCTATGAGGCGGGTGAGGTGGTCGTCCTTTGTGACATTATACATTTTTCTCAGGAGGAGGCGGTGGTTTACAGTATCATAGGCTGCTGACAGGTCTATGAAGACAGCTCCTGTGATCTGCTGCCTTTCAAAGCCATCTTCTATGTGCTGAGTCAGGTTCAGCACTTGCGATGTGCAGCTTTTGCCTTTTCTGAAGCCAGCTTGCTGTGGGATCAGACAGGGGTCTATTTTTTCCATAATTCTATGCAAAATAAGTCTCTCCAGAACTTTGTAGAGGTGGCACAACAGGGAGATTGGTCTGTAGCTTTTTGGGTCATTACGGTCTTTGCCTGGCTTCAAGATGGCGATGACTTTTGCTTTCCTCCAGATTTTGGGGATCTGACAGGATGCAGTGCAGTTGTTCATCAGCTCCGGCAGCCAGCGCCTTGCTTTTGGACCAAAGTTCTTGATTTGTTCCATCCGTAGATCATCCAGGCCATAAACTTCATAACTGTAATTTTGCTACTGTTGTGAGTCGTAATGTAAATATCTGAAATGCAGGATGGATTTTTATTCACCCAATATGCCCAAATTTGAATACTGATGAGGTTGGGAGGTTTGATTTTGTCATTTGGGAGTTGTAGTTGCTGGGATTTGTAGTTCACCTACAATCAAAGACCATGCTGAACTCCACCAATGTTCGAATTGAACCAAACTTGGCACAAAGAACTCCCATGACCAACAGAAAATACTGGAAGTGGTTGGTGTGCAATGACCTTGGCATTTGGAGTTGTAGTTCACCTACATCCAGAGAGCACTGGACTCAAACAATGAGGGAGCTGAACCAAACTTGGCACAAAAACTCAATATGCCCAAATGTGAAACATGGTGGAGTTTGGGAAAAATAGACCCTGACATTTGGGAGTTGTGGTTGCTGGGATTTATAGTTCACCTACAAAAAATGTGCATTCTGAACCACACCAACGGTAGAATTTAGGCAAACTTTCTACACACAATCCCAATAGCATACAGAAAATACTGTGTTTTCTGATGGTCTTTGGAGACCCCGCTGACACCCCCTTGCAATCCCACAGGTTGAGATGCACCGATCTATTGTATTCATATTTTTTGGCAAATCCTAAAGATTATATATTTCCTTAAGTTCTATCCTGCCTTTCCCCCTTGTACAGGATAAAAGGCAATTTGCAATACAAGATTCAATTAAAGCAAGCAAGTTAAAAACAGCAAATTGTACTGATTTTTAAAAAGGCCATTAAGGAGATAAAAATGTGAACAAACCTGAATAAAACATGTTTCGGTTGCTGTGAGTTTTTCAGGCTGTCTGGCCATGTTCCAGCAGCATTCTCTCCTGATGTTTTGCCCACATCTATGGCAGGCATCCTCATAGGTTGTGAGGTCTGTTAGAAATTAGGCAAGTGGGGTTTATATACCTGTGGAATAATGTCCAAGGTGGGAGTAAGAACTCATGTCTGCTTGAGGCAAGTGTGAATGTAACAATCAGACATCTTGATTAGCATTTACTGGCCTTTTGGCTTCAAAGCCTGGCTGATTGCTGCCTGGGGATACTTTGTTGGGAGGCATTGGCTAGTCCTGATTGTTTGTTCTCTGAAATTCCCATGAAAATGAACAAAATCTGGCAACTAGTATTTTAAAAACCTCTAAAATCAGGACAGTAAATAAAGAGCAACATCCCAAAAGCAGGGGAATCCCAGGTAGAAGGAGAGGAAGGAAGGAAGGAAGGAAGGAAGGAAGGAAGGAAGGAAGGAAGGAAGGAAGGAAGGAAGGAAGGAAGGAGAAAAAAGAAGGAAGGAGAAAGAAAGAAAGAAAGAAAAAGAAGGAAGGAAGGAAGGAAGGAAGGAAGGAAGAAGAAGAGGAAGGAAAGAAGGGAAGGAGAAGGAGGAAGAGGGAGAAGAGAGGAGGAGGAAGAAGGAAGGAAGAAGGAAGGAAGGAAGGAAGGAAGGAAGAAGGAGGAGGAAGGGAGGAGGAGGGAAAGGAAGAGAAGAGAGAAGGAAAGGAAGGAGAAGGGGAAGGGAGGAGGAAAAGGAGGAGGGAGAAAAGAAGGAAGAAGGAAAGAAGAATGAGAAGAAGGAAGGAGGGAAGGGAGGGAAGGAAGGAAGGAAGGAAGGAAGGAAGGAGAAGGAAGGAAGGAAGAAAGGAAGGAGAAAGAGGAAGGAAGGAGAAGGAAGGAAGGAGGAAGGAAGGAAGAAAGAAGGAAGGAAGGAAGAAGGAAGGAAAGAGGAGAAGGAAGGAAGGAAGGAAGGAAGGAAGGAAGGAAGGAAGGAAGGAAGGAAGGAAGGAAGGGAGTCACAGTTAACAAATACATACGTATTTCCACAAATTGAAGTTGGTAAGAGGAGGAGTGATTGTATATCTGTGTGTGTTAAGGCTGGCAATAAGAAAAGAGCCACATTTCAAGGAATTTACATCCTCGTGCTAAACCTGGGGTGCCTTTCCATGTGTCAATTTATCCATCATCCTTGCCTCCTCTGCCTGCTTGATGCAAGCTTTTAGCTTCCAGTCCCTCCAGGTTTGCCCAGCTTTGAGCAATCGTGGGCAGGCTGCAGTCAACAACGGAGTGATGAGAGATTGATGATTGATGTTTTTGTTTTCATCTGCAGAGATAGATTGGAGCAGCACATGACTATGGGCTGCAATTCTCTGAATCGTAATCTATGATCATTCCCTGATATATATATTTTATGACGGCAGCTTTGCATCCAAGCCAGGGGATCCAAACACAACCCAAAACTTTGACAGGAAACACAGTTCTGTGTTTATAACCCCAACATACACACATCACATGTATATACCTATATGTGTGCAAATGCTAAAGTGTTCTTGGCACCAGGGGTGCATCTACATTGTAGAATTGATGCAGTTTGACCCCACTTGAACTGTAATGGCTCAATGCTATGGAATCGTGGAAGCTGTAGTTTGGTGAGGTACCACTCTCTTTGGCTAAAGAGAAGGCTTGGTAAAACTACTTTTCTTCTTTCCTTCTCTCCTTCCTTCCTTCTTTACCTCTTTCCTTCCCCCCCCCCTTTTCTTTTCCTTCCCTTTCTCTCCTGTTTTCCCTCTCTATCTCCTTCCTTCCTTCCTTCCTTCCTTCCTTCCTTCCTTCCTTCCCTTTTTGTTTCCATCCTTCCTTCTGTCTTTTCTTCTTTCCTTCCTTCTTTCTCTCCTTTCTTCCTTCTCTACCTTTCCTTCCTTCCTTCCTTGGCTTTTTGCTTCTATCCTTCCTTCTCTCTTTCCTTCTTTCCCTCCCTCCTGCTTTCTCTCCTTCTTTCCCTCCTTCCTTTATTCCCTCTTTCTTTCATTCCCTTTTTTTTCCTTCTCTCCTTCTTTCTCTACCTCTTTCTTTCCTTCCACCCTTCTTCTTTTCCTTCCTCTTTCTCTCCTTTCTTCCTTCTCTACCTCTTTCTTTCCTTCCTTCCTTCCTTCCTTCCTTCCTTCCTTCCTTCCTTCCTTCTTTTTCTTCCTTCCCTCCCTCCCTTCCCTTCCTTCTTTCCCTCCCTCCCGCTTTCTCTCCTCCTTTCCCTCCTTCCTTCACTCCCTCTTTCCTTCCTTTCCTTTTTCTTTCCTTGTCTCCTTCCTTCTCTACCTCTTTCTTTCCTTCCCCTTTTTCTTTTTCTTCATCTTTCACTCATTTCTTCCTTCTCTACCTCTTTCTTTCCTTCCCCTTTTCCTTCCTCTTTCACTCCGTTCTTCCTTCTCTACCTCTTTCCTTCCTTCCTTCCTTCCTTCCTTCCTTCCTTCCTTCCTTTACTTTTTGCTTCCATCCTTCCTTCTCTTTCTTTCCCTCCCTCCTTCCTTCGCTCCCTCTTTTCTTCCTTCCCTTTTTTCCTTTCCTTCTCTACTTTCTTCCTTCTCTACCTCTTTCTTTCCTTCCTTCCCCTTTTTCTTTTCCTTCTCTTTCTTCCTTTCTTCTTTCTCTTCTCTTTCCTTCCTTCCTCTTTCTTCCCTTCCTTTCCTTCCTTCCTTCCTTCCTTCCTTCCTTCCTTCCTTCCTTCTTTCCTTCCTTCCTTCCTTCCTTTCTCCCCTTTCTTCTCTCCCTCTTCCTTCCTTTTTTTCTGTATCATCATTTAGCTTTTCGTCATTTAGCTTTTTGGGATTTTAAGTCCTTTCCATTGGTTTTTTTTGGGGGGGGGTGTTATGAGTGATGGTCACTCATTGGTCTGTTAGGGGTATAGTGTCCAAATTCCATGCCAGTTCATCCAGTGGTTTTTGAGTTATGTCAATCCCACATACAAACATTACATTTTTATTTATATAGATATATATACTATTAATGATTGGCTGCGACATTGCCTTTGGCCTTTGAAATAATACCTGTGTCTCCAATTGCAGCTCAGCCCATGGCGATTTTGTATCCCTTCTGGCAGAACGACACCAAGACTCCCAAAGTGGACGACGGCAGCTCCTCGGAGATCAAGCTGTCCTTCCCGTTCATCTTCTTTGGAATCCCATACCGGACCATTTTCGTAAGTCAAGCGCCGGGGTCTTCCTCTTGGACCCGATCATTCATTTCCCGGCCATTAGCTGCCTGCATTTTAAACGCAGCTCTCCTCCGGCATTTCAGAGCCTGGGAAGATTTATGGGATCCCACCTGACAAGTCCTTAGATTTCATGAACTGATAGGTTTTATGATTAAGAAAGTCAAAGGTGTATTTAATGGGCTAATGTTCGCGGGGCAGGAATATAAAAGGCCATAAATTGCCTTTTGCCGGTGATTAAACACCGCAGCGATGCTCGGGCCTTGACGTGTCTCACATTATTCCTGTTGCATGACAAGAAACAAGGATATGGAGGGAGCTGCAGGAAAATAAAGAATTATTTTGTTCCTGCTTCAGGAAGTTTTTTTTTTTTGCAAAGGGCCAATTCCATTTACCTGATCTCCCAGGTCGGTGCTTGAAAGGGCAGAATTACTTCTTTGATGCAGGATCAAGAAGAAAGTCAAAACCTGGGCAAAAAAGGAAAAGAAATGGAGACAGCTCCCTGTGTTTGAAGCCGCTTCTTATCAAGTTTGACTCAGAGCTGGGAAAGGTTGCATTTGTGAGCTACAACTCTTCAAAACTATTTTTGGGGGGGGGGGGATTAGGGTTGATGAGATCCAAAAGTTATACCTACCCATAAACTGGAACAACTGTGACCAAGAAACAACAAATGGCTTCAAGCTACAGGAAAGGAGATTCCACCTGAACATGAGGAAGAACTTCCTAACTGGGAGAGTTGTTCAGTAGTGGAACTCTCTGCTGTAGAGGGAGGCATGTAGCCAGGGGGGAGGGCTATTGGGGCTTCACCCCCCCCCCAAATTCTCATGGTGGTCCGCGAGAAGGCCTTACTGGTACATTATTTAAACTGTTATGTTTATTCATATCATGATCTGATCACCATGCTCAATATATCCCATATGCATGGGGGTATTGGGGTAACGATACAAAAGGTTTGCTAGGTAGACCCTCTTTCACCAGACCCCCCCCAGAATCAAACTCAGCCCCCCCCCCCCCAGAATCAAAATCCTGGCTACGGGCCTGGGTGGAGGCTTTTAAACAGAGGCTGGATGGCCATCTGTTAGGGGTGCTTTGAATGTGATTTTTCTGCTACTGACAGAATGGGGTTGGACTGGATGGCCCATGAGGTCTCTTCCAAATCAATGATTCTATGTAAATTTGGGTGGGATGGGAAAAGATTAGTTAGAAGAGACTGCAGTGTGCTTTTGCCTGAGTCTATAAGGGAGGGATAAGCCTCTATTTATTTTTTATTTATTTATTTCTGGTATTTATATCCCGTCTCTTCTCAACTCCAGGACGGCTTACATAGGTAGCAATTCGATGCAGTTATATGAACAATTAATACAATAACCATTAAACAAACCATTAAAATACATAAAATACATAAGCCATTAATTAAACAATATAAAAAAACATTTGTTACCAAATAGAATTGTATCCTCATGTAAATCGTCTTTCCAATCCATTTCCATTAAAGTGCTAATTTATGTCTGCTGACCAAAAGCCTGGTCCCATAGCCACGATTGTACTTTCTTCCTGAAAGCCAGGAGGGATGGGATTGATCGCATCTCGCTCAGAAGCATGTTCCACAAGTGGGGGGCCACCACCAAGAAGGCCCTGTCTCTCATCCCCACCAGCCACATTTGTGATGTTGGTGGGAGCGAGAGCAGGGCCTCCCCGGATGCTCTTAAGTTACGAGGTGGGTCATAGAGGCAGATGCGTTCGGACAGAATCTGGGGCAAACAGCAGGAGCTCATTCCACTCCCCAGTTCGAACCTCCAACCTTTCGGTCAGCAAGTTCAGCAGCTCAGCAGTATGGAAGTAACAGAAAAAGGGAACATGGAGGCGTAGGGTGCTGTCATTTATTTGTTTTATGTGTGTGGATATACTGATGGTATTAACGTCAAAGTTTGGCTTGGAACATTTCCAAAGGTCTGCCTCACTCCATCTCATTCAGCATGTAGAGAAAATGCCAGAGAGGAAAAAGACCGACTTATGGGGTGTATTTCCTGCAGTTTGTTCCTCTGTGGATTTTCGAATCTTCATTCCTTCCAAGCCTCAGGGTAAGATGAGGGGCAAAGAGAGGTGCCGAGATATATAGCCCTATTTACAACCCATAATTGAATAGCTGGGCTTCTCGTCCCACTGTCTCCTCCAACAGAGGTATAATTTTCAGCTGGTGTCTTCCTCTTCTTGCGGCCAAGATTTCTGTTGCCTTAAATCACACCGTCCTCTTTTCTCCTCCACAGGTGAACAACAACGGAGTGGTTTCCTTTAATGTGGTTGTCAGCCAGTTCACCCCCGAGTCCTTCCCTTTGGCTGATGGGAGGGCCTTCATTGCCCCTTTTTGGGCCGATGTCCACAACGGCATCCGGGGCGAAATCTATTACCGTGAGAGCACCGATCCGGCCCTCCTCAAGAGGGTCTCCAAAGATATCCGCAAGTATTTCAAGAACCTGCCTACCTTCAGCGCCGTCTCGGTTTTCATCTCTACGTGGGAGGAGGTCACGTTCTATGGAGGCAGCAGCACGACCCCAGTAAGGGACAGCGTTTCGCGGTGTACGGAAAGCGCTCTGCGACTCTTGGTGTCAGATTGAGAGAGAGTCCTTAGAGAACAGGGAGCCTGTATAGAATATATATATTTGATGTAAATGGAAGTGTGAATTTGATGCAGATTTTAGTCTCAACTTTCCAGGACTTGCCAAATTCTATTCCCCCCAAATAAGTTCAACACCTTGGAGAGCTCTTTTCAGGCTCTCCAAGGTGCCCTGCGAAATCCTCACATGGCAGCAAACAGTCCATGCTCTAGTTCAGGCATCCTCAAACTGTGGCCCTCCAGGTGTTTGGGCCTCCAAATCCCAGAATCCCTGGGCAATGAACAAGCTGGCAAGGGCTTCTGGGAGTTGGAGGCCAAAACAGCTGGAGGGCCACAGTTTGAGGATGCCTGCTCTAGTTACATGCTCTAGACCAGGCATGGACAAACTCTGGCCCTAGAGATGTTTTGGATTTCAACTCCCACAATTCCTAACAGCTGGTAAGATAGCTGGGATTTTTGGGAGTTGAAGTCCAAAATACCTGGATGGCTAAAGTTTGCCCATGTGTGCTCTACACTGAA
Source organism: Anolis sagrei ordinatus (assembly GCF_025583915.1). NCBI lineage: Eukaryota > Metazoa > Chordata > Lepidosauria > Squamata > Anolidae > Anolis > Anolis sagrei. The sequence continues at coordinate 37,392,842 of NW_026847882.1, read as the reverse complement.
TCTTGAAAAATCATAGAATCAAAGAGTTGGAAGAGACCTCATTGGCCATCCAGTCCAACCCCCTGCCAAGAAGCAGGAAAATTGCATTCAAAGCACCCCCAACAGATGGCCATCCAGCCTCTGTTTAAAAGCATCCAAAGAAGAGCCTCCACCACACTCTGGGGCAGAGAGTTCCACTGCTGAACAGCTCTCACAGTCAGGAAGTTCTTCCTCATGTTCAGATGGGATCTCCTCTCTTGTAGTTTGAAGCCATTGTTCCGCGTCCTAGTCTCCAGGGAAGCAGAAAACAAGCTTGCTCCCTCCTCCCTGTGGCTTCCTCTCACATATTTATACACGGCTATCATATTTCCTCTCAGCCTTCTCTTCTTCAGGCTAAACATGCCCAGCTCCTTAAGCTGCTCCTCATAGGGCTTGTTCTCCAGACCCTTGATCATTTTAGTTGACCTCCTCTGGACACATTCCAGCTTGTCAATATCTCTCTTGAATTGTGGTGCCCAAAATTGGACACAATATTCCAGGTGTGGTCTAACCAAAGCAGAATAGAGTGCTGCCAAGGTGATGCATGCCATATGCCAGCAAATATGGAAAACACAAGAATGGCCATCAGACTTGAAAAAATCAACTTATATCCCCATATCAATATTCAATATGCGAAAGACTGCTCAAACTTCCGTATAGTGGCCCTTATTTCTCATGCCAATAAGGTAATGCTCAAGATCCTGCAAGGAAGACTCCAGCAATACATGGAGAGAGAGTTGCCAGATGTACAAGCAGGCTTTAGAAAAGGCAGAGGAATGAGAGACCAAATTGCCAATATCTGCTGGATAATGGAGAAAAGCAGGGAGTTTCAGAAAAAACATCTATTTCTGTTTTAGTGAGTGTTCTAAAGCCTTTGACTGTGTGGATCATAATAAAATGAGGCAAGTTGTTGGTGGCATGGAGATCCCAAGCCACCTTGTCTGTCTCCTGAGGAATCTGTATAAGGACCAAGTAGCAACAGTCAGAATAGACTACATAAAACTGACTGGTTCAAGGTTGGGAAAGGAGCATGGCCGGGCTGTATCCTCTCACCTGACCTATTTAACTTATATGCAGAACACATCGTGCAACGTGTGGGGCATATAGATGGCAAACATTCAATGCCATAGACACACAACATATAGACAGACACTCAGAGGCTATTTAACATTCAGCTTCTGGCCACCCAGGGTAACTCTTGCTTCACCATCCATCCATTTGTGACACTGATGAAGTACTTCCTCATTCTTTGCATACTTCCTGGAGATTTTTATGGCCTCGTAACTCAGTTAAATTAGCCTCCCCTCCCCTAAATTTCCTACTTGGCAGATGCAACTGTCTTTCAGGCTGCAAAGGTCGACAGCAAGCTACACAAAATTGGTCGGAAGCTCACGCTGACCCGGGCTGGCTTCGAACTCATGACCTTTCAATCAATAGTGATCTTAATGCAGCTGACTTCCAGCCAGCTGTGCCACAGTCCCGGTGTACCACCGGTACCACCTTGGTGGGAAGGTAACGTTATTCCATGCAGTCATGCTGGCCACATGACCTAGGAGGCGTCTCTGGACAATGCCGGCTCTTCGGCTTAGAAATGGAGATGAGCACCAACCCCGAGAATCAACTAGACTTAATGTCAAGAGGAAACCTTTACCTTTACTTAGCCTGCTTCAATAGACGCCTCTCTGAACGTTCAGCTTCATATTTGAGTGTGGATACACACGGAACAGTTGCTTCCTTTATTGAAAAGCATTTTTTCATTTTTCCCCCCCTCTGGCGTTAAAAGCTATAGGTATGAATACTTCATTTCTCTAAACATGAAGAGCACAAAAGAATGGAAAGGAAACAATGTGATGAAAAACAAGTTGAATATCTATTATCCGAAATGCGTGGGACCACCAGCGTTTCCATGTATTGGACCTAGAGATTTCTAGAGGGAACATTTTTAATCAATTCTCTGAATAATCAAATCTGCCAAAGTCTAAACTGCAAGGGCTGTAATAGATGTATTTTTGATGTTGCTGAATTCAGGACTCTTGCAAGTTTCCCAAAAACCACTACATAAAACAGCCCTTTCGCTTTGATTTGAAAATAGGAATAGAAATGGTTTTGTTTTATTTTAGAAAATAGAAGCGGTGACCTTGCTCTTAAGCAATTGGCTTTTGGGGGAAAGAACAGCAACTGCAGGGGAATTGACTTTAAAAACACCTCTCCTTTCTTCCTCTTAACCTTCCCTTTTTTTTTTTTTTGGGAAATGTAATGATCCCATCCAATCTTGTTCTCGCTCCGTTCCAAACATTTGGAGAAGGCTGCGACTCTGTATAGCTTGGGATAAGGCTTGCATTTACAGCATGGCGCAATATATTTTAGACAACACTATCCTTCAGAAAAAACAAACAAAACAAAAAACAAGAGCATTTTAGGTTGCTGTGAGATTTCCAGGCTGTATGGCTATGTTCCAGAAGCATTCTCTCCTGACGTTTCACCCACATCTATGGCAGGCATCCTCAGAGGTTGTGAGGTCTGTTGGAAACTAGGCAAGTGGGGTTTATTTATCTGTGTACGCAAAATCTCTTTTCCTGTAATCGGAACGCATGGCACTACTGTTGTCCTATTCTCTAGATCGGTGGAAAATAAGACTGGGACTTTGACTTCCCTTGATCTACTAGATGCACTAGACTCCTATCGATGCAGCCTAGACTCACATTGGCTTTTTTAGTTGCTGCATCACGCTGTTGACTTGCAAAGTAAACACACAGGGGAACATGTTGTATACAATGGAGGAGTAGAATGGTGTCTCTATATAAAATGGCAAGGTCAGGGTTTGCTTCGGAGTCTTTTCCTTTAGTATATTCTAGTTGTTTATGTTTGAATCCATGGATGCAGAATCTTAATACATGAGGGCAACTATATAGTTAGGCGATTCCTCGTTGTCTGAGTAGGATGGTCTTCCAGGCTGAGTGTGCTGGTGGGTCCATAGGTGACTGTGGAGCCCTATTCTTGACCTGCATCTTCTCCCACAGTGAGGGCATTGGTTTCCAGTTGGAAGACGGTCTCGGTCGGGGATGGCTTGATGCGCCTTTTTCTTGGCACATTTCTCTCTTTCACCCTCTATTTGTGCCTCTTCTAATTCTGCAGCACTGCTGGTCACAGCTGACCTCCAGCTGGAGCGCTCAAAGGCCAGGGCTTCCCAGTTCTCAGTGTCTATGTCAGAGTATTTAAGGTTAGCTTTGAGCCCATCTTTAAATCTCTTTTCCTGCCCACCAACATTCTGTTTTCTGTTCTTGAATTCGGAATAGAGCAACTGCTTTGGGAGACGGTGGTCAGGCATCCAGACAATGTGGCTGGTCCAGCAGAGTTGATGGCGGAGGACCATCGTTTCAATGCTGGTGGTCTTTGCTCCTTCCAGCATGCTGACATTTGTCCACCTGTCTTCCCAAGAGATTTGCAGGATTTTTTGGAGGCAGCGCTGATAAAATCGTTCCAGGAGTTGCATGTGACGTCTGTAGACAGTCCACGTCTCACAGGCATATAGCAGGGTTGGGAGGACAATAATTTTATAAACAAGCCCCTTAGTATTCCTATGGATACAACTTAAACTGCTCTGTTTTAGGCTGTGCCATAACATAGTCCAGTAACTTAATTCTGCAACTTTGTAAGCCCTCAAACACTCTCTGCTTCATTCAGAAAAAAAGCTGCACTCGCAGAGCTCAGGCGGTGTTGTATTTCAGTGTCAATGTTGACTTTTGTGGAGAGGTGGCTGCCAAGGTAGCGGAAATGGTCAACATTGTCTAATGTTACACCATTTAAGCTGTATTTCTGGCAACTGTATAGCATTTAGTTTAATGCCCACCACTTTAACGCCCATGATTGCAATCTGCAATAGTTTGGGGATCTGTAGTTTGTGCAACTTTGTAAGGAATTCCTCACCAAACTATATTATGAGATTCCAGAAGACAGAGAAAGTTGCATCAAAGTGATTTAACTTTGCAGTACGAACAACATACAGTAGAAAAGAGTCCAAATATCTGCTGTAAACATATAATCCATGACCAGAATTTCATCTCAGCTCTGGCACATTTTGCAGAATTTTCAAAATGTTGTTTACCTTTGCAAATACCTTGTGGGTTTACTGATCCTCCATTAAAAGCCAACCACCGATGTCCCTTTCCCGGTTTCCCACCCCCAAAAAAACACGAAGCGAGAGAAATGGCCTCATAAGTTAAGATGAGCGTTTGCTTCGCTGGTGGCGAGTGTCAGATTTATTGGGTCAAATTGATCCTTGCTTTAATCAGTCCATTAAAATAAGGGAATTAAAGGCGTTTGCCAATGGCGGGGATGGAGCTGGTACATTGGGCCTGTTTTTATGGCCACTGAAATAGGAGGTTCCATAAAACACCTGTCATAGGCAGGCCATAAAAGAAAGTTACACGCCACCCAAATTGCTTTGGAATTGGGCCTTTTCCAGCTTGTGGGCAATATCCTGATCGGATGTAAATTGGAAATCCCTTGCATTTAATTCTCCGAAGCCATGCTATTTAAGCTCTGGCTGAGCAGGCGGTGCTTGGAGCGGCTGCCGTTTGATGTATCATCCGCTGGACTATTTTAATATTCTGTGATTCATATTTTGAACTTTACGTTTCATGAGCAGACTCTAAAACCGCCTTTGCCGGGTCTCCGTTTCTTGGCCTTTCCTCTCAGCCTCCCAGAGTAAAAAGTCCTGGAGGCAGAAATCCAGGCAGCGGTGTTTGGGTTGCCACCTAGATATCTGAAAACTCATGGATAGTGCAGCCCTTTAGCAAAGCGAAGACAGTATTGAGCAACTTTCTTCAACAGTAGTGTGCCGTCACACTAAGATGTGCTTCTCTCTTTGTCTGGACAGACCGCGGGGGTCTTTCTTTAGAAGCTTGAGATTCCCAGCAATTGAGGCTACTACAGGTATTGAACACCAAAACAGAATATTTATTTCTCAAAGTCCTTGCAGACTTGGAACAGCTTGTCAAAGTTACAAACAAAACAATCAATTGGTGAAACCATAGCGATGATCTTTCTTTCTTTTTTCTTCAGTTACTGGGGTAACATTTCCCCAAAAGGTAGAAAATATCCTGGGATCCTTTCACCCTAACCCTGAGCTGCTATGGTTAGAAAAACAGGTTTTCCCCTATCTATAGCTCAAGGTTAGCTTTGGAGATGAAGTACTGCTCAATAATATTCAATAACTTTTCTATATCTCAATTACTATCTATAACTCAATTGCTATCTATAACTCAATTGCTATTCTATCTGTCTATCTATCTATCTATCTATCTATCTATCTATCTCAATTAGCTTCTTTATCTATATAACTCAATCACTCAATCAACTCAATCGTACTTACAATGATTTTTTCAGAGCTACCTAGCTGACCAACTAGGTAGGTTACCAACTAGGTTACCTCAGTAACTGAAGAAAAAAGAAAGAAAGATCATCTCGATGGTTTCACCAATTGACTGTTTTGCTTGTAACTTTGACAAGTTGTGACAAGTCTGCAAGGACTTTGAGAAATAAATATTCTGTTTTGGTGTTCAAAACCTGTTTAAAATCCAAATCTGAAGCTTTCTTTCTCTACACTGAAGGAGGTAGGGAGGATTCCAAAATGGAGATCTCAACCCAGGAAAAAAGGTGGTCCCTAGACCCAACGAGATACTTTTCTAAACCAGTAATTGCAGAGGGCCTGCAGTCTGGAGACTCTGATAATGTTTAACTTCCAAGGTGCTGCTGGGTCTGTGGCAGCCCTAGGGAAATGCAAAAGAACACTATCCCATGCAACTAAAAGGTCATGCAAACTATGCTCCTGGAAGACGGAACAAGTAGTATATCTGTTGCTGGTAAATCTTACCTTCTGACTGTCCTAATTTTGATGGGACAATCCCAATTAGTCCTTTGCTGTCCCACATTGCAAGCCGCTTCTAAAATGTCCTGGTTTCTCCAACTTTTCCCCTTTTGTCCTCTGCTCATTTCAGTTGCTGCAAGCTGAATCCAAATTACCAAGAATATTTTGCATTCAACTAATTCAGTAACAGGGAGAAGAGTTGTGCCTTTTCATTAAGCATATTATTATGGTGCAGCTAGCTGATAGATAGCAGCAATAAATCCTGACTGACCGAGAAGTCATGAGTTCAAAGACAGCCCAGGTCAGAGAGAGCTTCCAGACATTAGTCTAGCTTGTTGTCGACCTCTGCAGTCCGAAAGATAGTTGCAGCTGTCAAGTAGGAAATTTCGGTACCGCTTTATGCTGGGAGGCTAATTTAACTAATTTATGATGCCATAAAACCTTCCAGCAGCATGCAGAAGAATGAGGAAGTGCTCCATCAAAGGACTCAGTGTCCCAAATGGACAGTGAAGCAGCAGCTCCCCCTGTGGCCAGAATCAAGCATACCCCCATGAAGCTGGAAAAGCTGGAATGTTAAATTGCTTCTGTGCCTGTCTATATATGTTGTATGTTAATTGGCATTGAATGTTTGCCATGTATTTGTGCATTGTAATCCGTCCTGAATCCCTTGAGGTTCAAGAAAGGTGGAATATAAAATACTGTAAATAATAATAATAATAATAATAATAATAATAATAATAATAGCTTATTATCATTATCATCACTCCACTTAGTGAAAAAAAATGAAATGCAAAAATACAGAATGGGGAACGATGCCTGGCTCGACAGCAGTATGTGTGAAAAAGATCTTGTCATATGGCAGCTTAAAAATCCCATGGGATTTTGTCCTGCATAAATAGGAGTCTCTTGCCTCAATCCAGGAAAGTCATGATGCCCCTCTATTCTGCCTTGGACAAACCACTTTACCTGGAATCACACAATGTCCAATTCTGGACACCACAATTGAAGAGAGATTTTGACAAGCTGGAATGTGTCCAGAGGAGGGTGACTCAAATGATGAAGGTTCTGGAGAACAAGCCCTATGAGGAGCGACTTAAAGAGCTGGGCATGTTTAGCCTCCAGAAGCGAAGGCTGAGAGGAGACAGGATGAGGACCACGTATAAAGATTTGAGACCGGAGAAGTCATAGGGAGGAGGGAGCAGGCTTGTTTTCTGCTGCCCTGGAAACTAGGGTGTGGAACAATGGCTTCAAACTACAGGAAAGGAGATTCCACCTAAACATTAGGAAGAACTTCTTGATGGAGAGAGCTGTTCAGCAGTGGAACTCTCTGCCTCAGAGTGTGGTGGAGGCTCCCTCTTTGGAGGCTTTTAAGCAGAGTCTGGATGGCCATCTGTTGGGCGTGCTTTGAATGTAATTTTCCTACTTCTTGGCAGGGGGTTGGACTGAATGGCCCATGAGGTCTCTTCCAACTCTCATCATCATCATCATCCTACATTAATCTCTTTGATTGAGATGCAATCTGACTAACTGCTGCAGCCTCTCCAACCTTGCGTGTTCATCTTCATTCATAACTTTGGTCACGTTGATCATATTCTGATGTTATTTGGACACATAAGTTATAGTTTCCATCTTTGAAAAGTGCAGGGCATAGCTGTAGTCGCTGTTGTGTGTCTTCAGGTTGATTCCAATGTATGTTGATCTTATCATGGGGTTTTCTATGGCTGAGAGAGAGTGACTCACTCAAGGTCACCAGTGGGTTTTCCATGGCTGAGCAAAGAATTGAACCCTGGTCTCCAGAGTCAGAATCCAACTTCCAAACCACCATGGCATCAATGGTTGGACTTGGGTTTGTTCCAGATCTTAGTAGGAAGATGTTGACTTGGGGTGCATCTACACTATAGAGTTAAGGCAGTTTGACAACACATCATGGCCGAATGCTATGGAATCAATAGAGTTGTAGTTTTATGAAGTCTTTAGTCTTTTCAGCCAAATAATGCAGGTGCTTCATCAAACGACAACTCCCAAGATCTCAAAGTATCAAGCCATTTATTTCATTTTATGTATTTACAGTATTTATATTCCGCCCTTCTCACCCCGCAGGGGACTCAAGGCAGATTACAATGCATATATACATGGCAAACATTCAATGCCAATTAGACATACAACATATATAAACAGACACGGAGGCAATTTAACATTCCAGCTTTTTCCGGCTTAATGAGGCTATGCTCTATTCCAGCCACAGGGGGCGCTGTGACACCGAGTCCTTTGATGGAGTACTTCCTCATTCTTCTGCATGCTGCTGGAAGGTTTTATGGCATCGTAAATTATGTATTTATTTCATATATTTATATCCCGCCCTTCTCCCCACAAGGGGGACTCAGCGCGGCCTCACATGAGCATCAGAGGATGCTAAAAGCATAAATACCATAAAAATTACAATTCACAATAAAATAATTTTAAAACATTGTACAACATCATCAGTAAAAATTAACAATAAATTAATTGATTAACATGCCAGTAAAACCGAGCCAAGCCGGGAGAATCTATGTCGCAAAATCCAAATTTCCTTTTCCTATTGCCACTGGCCTCTAATCGATTGGCTTTTTTTTTTGTCATGTCAGGAGCGACTTGAGAAACTGCAAGTCACTTCTGGTGTGAGATAATTGGCCGTCTGCAAGGACGTTGCCCAGGGGACGCCTGGATGATTTTTTTTGATGTTTTATCATCCTTGTGGGAGGCTTCTCTCATGTCCCTGCATGAGGAGCTGGAGCTGATAGAGGGAGCTCATCCGCCTCTTCATGGATTCGAACCTGCAACCTGTCCTGCCGGCACAGGGGTTTAACCCACTGCGCCACCGGGGAGTCCCATCGAACGCCTGACCCCAGTGCGTTTAAGTTAGTTAAATTGGAAGGTTTTATGGCATTGTAAATTACTTAAATTAGACTCCCAGCATAAAGCGGTACCTAAATTTCCTACTTGACAGATGCAGCTGTCTTTCAGGCTGCATAGGTCAACAGCAAGCTAGACTAATGGCAGGAAGCTCACTCTGACCCATGCTGGCTTTGAACTCAGGACTTCTCGGTCAGTAGTGATTTAATGCAGCTGGCTCCCAGCTAGCTGCGCCACAACCCGGCCCGTGGCAGTTAACGTGGTATCAAGTTGCATTAATGCTAGTGTAGATGTGCCCAAGTCAACATCTTCCTACAAAGATCTTCTTGCTAAATGAATCCAAAATGAAACAGGAAAGAAGTGATGACCAAAATATTCATAGCAGGCAGGTCTGGCAGCTTAGTATTTTAATGTAAGAGCTTCAAGGTTGAGTGATGTGACTTATATTATTCTACTATTTGAATACGGAAAGCACCGAAATAAGAAAAATATTTGGATGTTGGTGGGAAAACTCAGATCGGATCATCTTCCGTGCTTCTTATTCCCATACTGCCATCTATGGGACGTATAAAATAGCCAGACGGTTAAATTGAGATATTTTCATTGAGCAATTTCGGGGAACGAAGGATCTACAGCTGGAACGGAATTTGGCAGGTGTAATGGAGGGAAGAGAAAAATACATTTGCTGTCTTGCTTTCAAAATTCAAGACTAACCTGTTAATATATTCCCTCTGCAAGCTATGCCAATTAAAAGGATGCCCAGATTGTGAAGGATTCATATTTTAATGTTGCATTTTGCATGCTGAATCATGACAATTATAAAGCACCTTGGAAGGATAATCTATGCTGAAAGGTGATTCTAAAAATCCACTAACTCAATAAAAATGGATGCACATAATGAAATCCGCTGTCTTTAAGCTGGTAAACAAAATGGTGTGCAATGAAATGCTTTGGGAAATGATTCAAGCTGGAAGCAAAGGGTTGGTCATGGTCTGAACCAATAACCTGAGCAAATATTTGTCCTTTGGACAGGTGAACACTTTCCAAGCTCTTCTCGTCTCCGATGGAACGTCCTCGTTTGCCGTGTTCAACTATGAAGACATTACCTGGACCACGGGGACGGCGAGTGGAGGAGACCCTCTTACTGGTCTTGGTGGCGTCATGGCCCAGGTAAGAACTTCTGAAGGTCACCTCCATGAGCTATTGACTCAATAGACCATGTTACTGCTGTTATTTCTCATTGGTTTTGGAAAATGGAAATCTCCAGAACCTTTTGGAGATTTTGTGATCTTTGGAGAGGGGTGACCTTGTTAGAAAAATTGTGCCATAACCTCTTGGTAAAAGCATGACCTGTTAAAGCGTCGTAACCTTTTGGGAAAATGCTCCATTACATCACTACTGACCAAGAGGTCATGAGTTTGAAGCCAGCCCAGGTCAGAGTGAGCTTCGGGCCAATAGTCTAGCTTGCTGTTGACCTTTGCAGCCCGAAAGACAGTTGCATCTGTCAAATAGGAAATTTAGGTGCTGCTTTATGCTGGGAGTCTAATTTAACTAATTTAAGGTGCCATAAAATCTTCCAGCAGTGTGCAGAAGAAAGAGGAAGTGCTCCATCACAGGACTCAGTGTCACAAATGGACAGTGAAGCAGAAGCTCCCCCTGTGGCTGGAATTGAGCCAAAATCGAGCATACCCTCATGAAGCCGGAAAAGCTGGAATGTTAAATTGCCTCTGTGTCTGTGTATATATGTTGTATGTTAATTGGCATTGAATGCTTGCCATGTATATGTGCATTTTAATCTGCCCTGAGTCCCTTGTGGAGTGGGAAGGGCGGAATATAAAATACTGTAAACAACAACAACAACAAAAACAACAATAGCTTATTGTTATTATAATTATCATCATAAGTGGACAAATGCAAGATAATCCACTAAGGCAGAAAAAATGAAATGCAGAATGGGGGACAATGCCTGGCATTCATGCAAAGCAATTAGGTTTCTCAGCTGTTAAACCGATGTACCTAGATATGTCTTTGAACTGCTAGGGACAAAAATATGCCAATGCACAAACATATATACGAGGGTTGAATTAAAAGTAATGCCTCCATCTTCATAACTCCTCAACAGATGGTAGTACTGGTATGCAGGAGGTACTGGCTTGTTCAGTAGACTCTCCACTACAGTTCCAATTTGACGGGAAGCCTTAGCATTGAAAGATTGTGTTGTTAAAGTGCGAAGTATGGAATCCTGCGCAGACGGTCGGTCAATGCAACTTAAGCAACGTGGAGTCATTGGATTCTTGACAGCAGAAGGTGTCACCTCAACATCTTTAAACTTACTCGCCCAACGATGCACAGTACTCACATAAACACAATCACCATAAGCAGCTTGCATTCTCTGATGAATCTTCTTTGAGGTGACATCATTTGAATCATCCACTCTTTTGTTGTTGGGGTTGCTGATTTCTTCCATCTCTGTGCATAGAGTAGTCTGGCTGCTGTGATCATCTACTGCAACAATCTGCCACAGTAATTTCCCATAATCCAAGTAGAAAAGTCTCAGGTTTTAATTGTATACCCCCCCCCCCACTCCCCAAACTTTCTAAGTCAACTTATGGTTTTGAATCCAGCATAGTTCTGATGGAAGTTGATCATAGAGCCACATTAGACAACCTCGAAATTCCTAGAGAGATGTTCTCGTAGGTTAAAAAAATAATGTTTTTGTATTTGTGTTTTTTCCATTTTTGCTGGGGTCCCGGGCCCCTGACCCAAGTGAATGTGGAGGGCTAATATAATTCAGGGAAGTGCACTAGTTTGTGGTCCTCAAACTACAAATCCCAGAGTTTGCAGCCACGGCAGTTAAAGTGGAATCAAACAGCCATTTCCAATAAGCAAGCACTGAGTTTATTTGCTCAATTCCATTCCGTCACGGTGCCCTTGAGATGATGAACCAGCCAGCAGATAACTAAAATGTGAAAGGCATGTGTATTTCAAACTCAGGCAGGTGCTGTAAAAGTGCTGGAACACATTAGTAGCAGTGTGAAACATTCTGCCATAAAGCTGCTGAAAGGTGCACTCAGTTTGTATCTGCACTGTGCACTTATATCACTTTCAAACTATTTAAAGGACTGTGGCTGCATCTTGTGAATCGTATAGTATGGTAGAATTATTCGCACGCTAGAACTTTCTGGCAGAGAGTTCTAAATGACTTGCCAAACTATAAATCCTGGGATTTTATAGGATGCAGACATGAATTAACAGTTTTGTAAATTCTCCAACAAGCTTAGGAATGAAGATCCGTCTTATGTCATTGTTTTATTTTTGCCATAGTTCTGGATCTGGTGACCTCTTCTTCACGAAGACAATTCCAGTGAAGGATCCATAACTCTTTGCCTCCTTTCTCAGGCTGGATCTACACTGCCATATAAAACATTTTGAGAATGCAGATTAACAGCCTCAACAGCAAATATGTGGAACCAGATTTGGATCAATAACTGAGCTGTTTCTTTCTGTAGCCTTAAGGTTAACAAAAACTAAGGATCTCATGAATAGTTTTCTAAGATCTACAGAGACACTCGCTGGAAGACCTCAGCAAGCGAGAGTCCAAAAGTGGCAGGCTCAAACCCAGAACCTCAGTCAATGGCTGATACCAAATGAGAGACTCCCCCCTGGGCACACAGAGGACTGGGCGACTTGGAAGGTGCTGAACAGACTGCGCTCTGGTGCCACGAGATGCAGAGTCAACCTCAAGAAATGGGGCTACAAAGTGGAATCCACGACGTGCGAGTGTGGAGAAGAGCTCTGCTGCAATGCAACTTGAACCCTGCCACATGCACAATGGAGGACCTTCTTGCAGCAACACCAGAGGCACTCCAAGTGGCTAGATACTGGTCAAAGGACATTTAATCAACTACCAAGCTTGCAAACTTTGTGTTTTGTTTGTTTGTTAAAAATGCAATACAACTGTTTGGCTTGCTCCTTACACAATAAATAAATAAATCATATCCTGGCTTTCCCCTGTTTCTACACACTTAAAGGACATTTTAAAGATGGAGCCCTACAGAGCCCATCAAATGATGTAAAACGATGTCTGATCAGTTGTCCGTTGAACTCTGATTCTCTGTTTCAAAGAATATGCCAATGCACAAAATGGCAGTGCTTCAGAAGTGTTTTTGTGCCCCAAAATATGTCTACTCTCCCATAAAACAACTTGATTTATACTTACTTACTTACTTGGGCGATCCCTTGTAGCCCGAGGATGATGGTTCTTCAAGTGTAGTGTCTTAGCGATGGGTCCGTAGGTGGCTGTGGAGCCCTGTTCTTGATCTGCATGTTCTCCCACAGTGAGGACATTGGTTTTCAAGTGGAAGTTGGTCCTGGTCAGGGTTGGCTTGATGCAACTTCCTCTTGGCATGTTTCTCCCTTTCACTCTTTATTTGTGCCTCTTTGAATTCTGCAACACTGCTGGTCAGAGCTGACTTCTAAACTCAAAGGTCAGGGCTTCCCACTTCTCAGTGTCTATGCCACAGTATTTAAGGTTGGCTTTAAGCCCATCTTTAAATCTCTTTTCCTGTCCACCAACATTACGTTTCCCCTTCTTGAGTTGGGAGTATAGTAACTGCTTTGGGAGAGGGTGATCAGGCATTCGGACAATGTGGCCAGTCCAGCGCAGTTGATGGCATGGGAGAATCACTTCAATGCTGGTGGTCTTTGCTTCTTCCTTCACACTGACATTTGTCTGCCTGTCTTCCCAAGAGATTTGCAGGATTTTTCGGATGCAACGCTAATAGAATCGTTCCAGGAGTTGAGTGTGACGTCTGTAGACAGTCCACGTTTCACAGTCTTGTTTTATATCATGCAACCAAGAGACAAAATGAAAAAGGCTTTGTTAAAAATAACATATTTGGTTTACTCACAACTTCATGAGTTCAGAATACACAGGTTCAAAGTTTATCAGTCAGTTACAGATGTGTTTGAGATAGTTTCTGTGTGCAGATGGACAGGACATCTTTCTTCCAATCATCAGCAGGCAAGTGTTGGTCTGAGCCAGGCATCCTCAAACTGGGGCCTCCAGCTGTTTGGGCCTTCAACTCCCAGAATTCCTGACAATTGAGCAAGCTTGTTAGGGCTTCTGGGAGTTGGAAGTTCGAACAGCTGGAGGACCACAGTTTGAGGACGCCTGGTCTGAGCAGTCTCAAAGACTAATACAGTTTGATGGAGTCTATGCTCTAATAGAGTCTAAGAGTGGATCATGTGGTCTGTAGCCCCTCCCACAATTAATAATAATAATAATAATAATAATAATAATAATAATATTCTTTATTTATGCCCCGCCACCATCTCCCCGATGGGGACTCGGAGAAGCTTACATGGGGCCAAGCCCGGACAACATATTATATCAAAAGTAAAACCAAAACATAAACAACAAGCAACATCATCAAAATTACATGAGAAAAAAAATCTCTAGAAACATAGAGCAAAGGAAAGTAAGCTGCATACCACAACATACATACAATAAGTAAGCAACAGGATTATAGATAAATAAATTACTAGAGGAGGCTTAAAGAAGGTTGTAATTTCCAACATCTACTATCTCACAATTTCAGTTCTTTCTTGCAAAAGACCCCTTTGTCCTGCCTTTACTTTACTATGACTTCTCATGTTCTGGACACTTTTCTTTTGTCCTATTTTGGGTATTGCAAATAACCCTAGCCTCTTCTGTCTTGTAGGCAGGCTTCAATGGAGGAAACAGCAGCAACTATTTCAGCATCCCAGGCTCCAGGACTGCTGACATAGTCAACATCGAAGACACGACCAACGTCAATGTGCCAGGCCGATGGGTATTCAAAGTCGATGGGAGAGAAATTGACCCAGCGAATGGATGTAGTTTTAGAGGTAAGCAGCCATAGATATTTAAGAGCAGTTTCAAAATGCTTTAAAAAATCCCTGGAGGAATTATGGGTATTGTAGTTCTGGGTAGGAAATGACAAGCTATGTGTGTTTTGTAGCACAGCAGTGTATTTTTCTTACAGGAGATTAATCACTAGTATAATACAACCTCTATATTCATGGGGGATATCTCATTGGATTTTTGCATGGACATGCAGAACTATAGATAATAATGAACCCCACTGAAATGGACCAATAACACCATAGTGTCTCACTGGAGGACCTAGAGATGGCACATTTTGTTAGACACGGATATCTGAAGCTGTGGTTACAACAAGGTTCATATTGTAATTATAATGAGAGCAAAGTACTTCACCATCCTTATCTTCCTTGACAACAACACACAAATGGAATGGAGGCATTCCTTCCCCATTAAAAACAGGTCCGCATTAGCACAGTGTTCTTCTGCTTCCATTCTTATCTGTGGCAGGCAAAGCAATTAACAGATTCCTCAAGAGCCGTTGCCTTTGTCTCTTGAAGCAACACCAAACAAGAATCCAGTGACACTTTGATAAATATATTGCGGGATGTGTTTTCATGGGGGTCGTAAAGGCATGAAGTAGTCTTCCAAGCTGGAAAATCTACAGGCTCATTGGTGTTTTTTGAGTGTGTCGGGAGCGACTTGCGAAACTGCATGTTGCTTCTGGTGTGAGAGAATTGGCCGTCTGCAAGGATATTCCCAGGGGACGCCCGGACCATCCTGTGGGAGGATTCTCTCATGTTCCCACATGGGAAGCTGAAGCTGACAGACGGGAGCTCACCCCACTCTCTGTATTCAAACCACTGACCTTTTGCTGGCACAAGGGTTTAAACCATTGCACCACCAGGCGCCCATACGTTCATTGGTGCCAAGAGGGAAAGGGGCTATTTTTGGAATCCTTCACCAAGAACGACAAAATCTCTCTATCCGCAGTCATTAATCTAGTCTGAACCTCAGAGCCCGGAACCAAATCTGGTTATCTGAGTCCCAATCCGATATACTAGTGTAGGGGAATCCCGCTGGTATTCCCAAATCTTACCAACAACCGGGTCCTTGGCTAAGCCGCTTTGGATGAAGCAGAGTCCAAACAAGTTAGGGCAAAACGCGGTTTATTCATACTGCGCAATAGGAAGACGGACAAGCAGCATAGCACACTGTAGCACCGGGCTTGTGGCGCAGCTGGCTGAGTGTCAGCTGCATTAAAATCACTCTGACCAAAAGGTCATGAGTTCGAAGCCAGCCCGGGTTGGAGTGGTTGTCCAGGCCATTGTGTAACCTGTTGTCGACCTTTGCAACCCGAAAGACAGTTGCATCTGTCAAGTAGGAAAATAAGGACCACCTTGTGTGGGAGGCTAAATTTAACTAATTTATGAGGCCATAAAGAAAGAAGACTCCGGGGAATGTGGAATGCGGAAGAACTTCATCGGTGTCGTTGATGGACGATGAAAAGCAGCAGCTCCCCTGGCGGCCAGAAAAAAAGTTAAATAGCCTTTGTCTGTTAAATGTTGTTTGTCAAACTGGCATTGAATGTTTGCCATATATGTGTTTACTGTAATCCGCCCTGAGTCCCCTGCGGGGTGAGAAGGGCGGAATATAATAAATAAATAAATAAATATGCCAGTACAAGATTGTCCGCCTCAACCTGGGATGAATGTCTGACATATATACCCTACTTGTTGACAATTTTCAAAGTTCCCCTTTTCCCTTATTTGACATAGCATTAAGCCAGTGGTTCTCAACCTGGGGGTTGGGACCCCTAGAGGGGTCGCGAGGGGGTGTCAGAGGGGTCGCCAAAGACCCTCACAGACATTATTTTCTGTTGGTTGTGGGAGTCCTGTGTGGGAAGTTTGGCCTAATTCTATCGTTGGTGGACTTCAGAATGCTCTTTGGTTGTAGGTGAACTATAAATCCCAGCAACTACAACTCCCAATAACGATTCATAACAGTAGCAAAATTGCAATTATGAAGTAGCAATGAAAATAATTTAATGGCTGGGGGTCACCACAACATGAGGAACTGTATTAAGGGGTCGCAGCATTAGGAACGTTGAGAACCACTGCATTAAGCAAACATTTCCTTTAGCATAAACAACTCAGTACCCCTGTGGTCGATCCTGCGGTCAGTTGTTGTTCCAAGAGGCCCCTAAGGTAACCATTATCTTGTGGTCGGCCAGTTCCAGACAACTATGGGGCAATATGTACCTTTGTGGTCAAACAGTTAGCTATGCTGGAGGAAGCCGTCTTGGTCAGCCATCCAGTTTACCAAGTACCAAGCACAGCACTTTGCTCCAGGCCCCTTGCAATGTTCCTTATGCAGCCAACAAGTCTGAAGCACCCCAGAGACCCTAAATATGGCTTATGTCCCCCTCACTAGGTGTTTTCAATGGGCTATACCTCCTTTTCTCGATAGTTCGATGGTTTTCCAGCACCAGGTTTCCAATTATCCAAGGTGCCGAACCATATCTCAACCCTCCTAATGCCGTGACCTCTTAATACAGTTCCTCATGTTGTTGTGACCCCCAACCATAAAGTTATTTTTGTTGCTACTTCATAACTATACTTTTGCTACTGTTATGAATCGTAACATAAATATCTGATATGCAGGATGTATTTTCATCCATTGGACCAAATTTGGCACAAATACCTGATATGCCCAAATTTAAAACTCAAAAAATTGATGTTGTGATTTGGGAGTTGTAGTTGCTGGGATTTATAGTTTACCTACAATCAAAGAGCATTCTGAACTTCACCAGTGATAGAACTGAACCAAACTTGACACACAGAACTCACATGACCAACAGAAAATACTGGAAAGGTTTGGTGGGAATTGACCTTGGGTTTTGGACTTGTAGTTCACCTACATCCATGGATTTAAACAATGATGGCTCTGGACTAAACTTGGAACGAATACTCAGTATGCTAGAATGTGAACACTGGTGGAGTTTGGGGAAAATATACCTTAATATTTGGGAGTTGCCATTGCTGGGATTTATAGTTCACCTACAATCATAGAGCATTCTGAACTCCACTAACAATGGAATGGAACCAACCTTGGCACACAGGCCTCCAATGACCAACAGAAAATACTGGAAGGGTTTGGTAGGCATTGACCTTGAGTTTTGGAGTTGTAGTTCACTGACATCCAGACAGCACTGTGGACTCAAACAATGATGGATCTGGACCAAACTTGGCACAAATACTCAATATGCCCAAATGTGAACATTGATAGAGTTTGGGGAAAATAGGCATTGACAATTGGGAGTTGTAGTTCCTGGGATTTATAGTTCACCTACAATCAAAGAGCATTCTGGACCCCATCAACGATAGAATAGGGCAATAGGATGTGTGCCTCACATTTCACCCATCGTTTCCATTACCCAAGCTATGCCCATGCAATGTGCCACTAAGAGAATCCATTAAAAAAGAGAAAGAACACAATATCTTGTCCTCCATTACTGCCCACCTAATAAGTTAAGGGCCTCTTGTGTTAGGCTTTTAAAACACCAGCGGTGATAGGGATCCTATTAATCTTATCTTTACAAATGCAACACTCTGCTGATAAGAAGCCAGCTTGCTTGCTGCTGCTGCGTTGGAAATGCCACCGCAATAAAAAGATTCGACGCCTGATCACAGTTTTCTCAGCTCCTGAATTATGGATCTTAGGCACGTCTCGGGCCTCCCTGTTCCAATTTTAGTATAAAATGTTTGTGCGAGACTCGATGTAACGGGAAGCGGAGCTATTGCTGTGATCCCTTTGGGACTCGACTGCATAGAGATTATAGCATTAGTGGTTCAGAAATGGAGAGATTCCTTTTTCTTACGAGAGAAGTCTGTTCTCCTCTTAAGAACAGAATCATGGAGTTGGAAGAGACCACAAAGGCCATGCAGTCCAACCCCATTCAGCCATGCAGGAACGATACAAGTGATGGAGATTCCATCACAATATTTCCAATGATGGAGATTCCATCCCAATCCAAAGCAGCGTGTTCCACCACCAAACAGCTCTTACCATCGGAAATTCTTCCTAAAGTTGAGGTGGAATCTGTTTTCCTGTAGTTTGGATCTATTGTGTCCTAGTGTCCTTCAGATATGACCATTATGTCTCCTCTTAGAATCATAGAGTTGGAAGAGATCTCAAGGGCCATCCAGTCCAACCTGTGCCGTCGCACCTGGGGGCTATAACTCTTAGTGAAAGAGACATAGATGTGACATCTTTTCCCCAGGGGATTTCTTCTTGCCTTCCTTTAGAGAACTGGAACTCCCAAGGACCAAAACACTGTAGATAACTCAAAATAGGTTTTATTGTTCACAAAGAGTTATCCCTTTAAGGCAATAAGCTGGAAGGAAATATACATTACAGTCTCTGGTTGTCTTGGGTCCAAGGAGATTTCGCAGCTGAGAAGCTTTTCCTGTTCCCTCTTTTCTCAATGGCTGTGAAGGTCGGAAAAAAACACAACCCCCAGTCCAATGGCCTATGTTGAAGGCACAGAGTCTTCCTTTTGATGCCAAAGGACCGGTTTGAAGGTGCTTGGGTCTCCTCAACATTGATCTGGACATGAAGCGTGAGTCCCAAGGGTAAAAACCTTAGAATTGGTGATGAGAGGTAACTTAATTAAGGGCTTTAGAGCCAAGTCTCTTTCTCACGTCTATCTGATAGAAAGTTTGATGGTAGAATGGAAAAGGAAAAGCTCTGCCCTCCTCCAGGGAGCCAAGCAATTGAGCTGAGGAAGCAATATAACTGGTGCAAGCAATATTAATTGACAGCTATAAATAAACAATCAATCCAACTATATATTTACAAACTAGGCAAGTTTGGGCATGTTATACAGTTAAAACCTTTGCACTTTAAAGTTCTATACACAGGTGGCGCCACTCGCGCCGTCACACAACCCCTGCCAAGAAGCAGAAAAATTGCATTCAAAGCTCGCCCTTAACCTTCTCTTCTCCAAGCAAATAATACTCGACTCACCGGACTGATCTTCAGAGGGATTCATTGTTTCCAGACCATTGATCATTCAATCACCTTCCTCTGGACACCTTATGTCTTGTTAATATCCTTCCATTATGGCAGCATTTCTCAACCTGAGGGTTGGGACCCCTGGGGAGGTTATGAGGGGTCCACAAACCCACAGAAAACAGCATATTTTCTGTTGGTCGTGGGATTTCTGTGTGGGAAGTTTGGTCCCAATTCTATCGTTGGTGGGGTTCAAAGGGCTCTTTGATTGTAGGTGAACTACAAATCCCAGCAACTACAACTTCCAAAGATCAAAGCCTATTTTCCCCAAACTACACCAGTGTTCACATTTGGGCATATTGAGGATTCGTACTAAGTTTGGTCCACATCCATCATTGTTTGAGTCCATAGTGCTCTCTGGATGTAGGTGAACTACAACTTCAAAACTTAAGGTCAATGCCCACCAAAACCTTCCAATATTTTCTATTGGTCATGAGAGTCCTGTGTGCCAAGTTTGGTTCAATTTCATTGTTGGTTGAATTCAGAATACTCTTTGAATGTAAGTGAATCCCAGCAACTACAACTCCCAAATGAAAAAATCAATCCCCAAAATCCAACCAGTATTCAAATTTGGGCATATTTGGTATTTGTGCCAAAGTTGGTCCCGTGAATGAAAATATTTCTTGCATACTTACATTACAGTTTATTACAGTAGCAAAAATTGCAGTTATGAAGTAACCACAAAAATTTATAGTTGGGGGTCATCACAACATGAGGAACTGAGTTAAGGGGTTGTGGCATTAGGAAGGTTGAGAAACACTGTGTTATGAATTGGGGAAGTTACTTTTTTGGACAACACCTATCCCCAAGTCAGTCGGCATCACAAGGACTTGCTCAATGACATCATTGCATTCCCATTTTTTTAAATCTTGAGATGTCAGGTAAAGGGAGGCAGCTCCAGGCAACGATAGATAACGATTAAAATTCAGATGTGCCAAATGTTTTACTCGTCTACTTTTGGGATTATGAAACAGTGGTAATTAGACATCAAAGAACATTAAGAAGGAGAAATCAAGATATACCCTGTTGGATTAGGAGTGGCTTCCCACTGTGTTAGCCCCCTTTTTGGAGGAAATGAAAACTTGTTCAATTAAGAGTCTGTCTTCTCCAGCAGAGTTTGCAAGAGAAAGTGCCGCACCTCTTGTGTTCCTCCAAGACTCGCTTCACCAAATAAGGCAAAGAGGCAGCATTTGAATTACGTAACTACAACTTTACTAGTTAATTTGAAATGTACAGTACAACTCCTTCATCTGCAGGAAATGTGTTCCTGAATTTACTATGGAAACAGGAAACCGTGGATGAGAGCACACTCTATTGAAACCGTGGATAATCCACTTAAGTGTTACTCTAAACCAGTGGGGTTTTTTTTTTTACCAGGGACCACTCTCTCAACATTACTACCAAAAGGATTACGAATCAGTTTAGATTTGGTTTGGTGATTTGGGGCGCTGATTGAGAAAATTGCATTGGATATTTATTTTATTTTATTTATTTACAGTATTTATATTCCGCCCTTCTCACCCCGCAGGGGACTCAGGGCAGATTACAATGTACATATACATGACAAACATTCAACGCCATAGACACACAACATATATAGACAGACAGAGGCTATTTAACATTCCAGCTTCTGGCCATGAGGAGAGCTGTCACTTCACCGTCTGTTTGTGACACTGATGAAATACTTCCTCATTCTTTGCATACTTCCTGGAGATTTTTGTGGCCTCGTAAATCAGTTAAATTAGCCTCCCCACATAAGTGGTACCTAAATTTCCTAATTGACAGATGCAACTGTCTTTCGGGCTCGACAACAAGCTACCCAATTTTGGTCGGAAGCTTACTCCGACCTGGGCTGGCTTCGAACTCATGACCTTTTAGTCAGTAGTGATCTTAATGTAGCTGACTCCCAGCCAGCTGTACCACAGTCCTGGATATACCACATCAGCCCTAGTTTCTGATACAGAACATATGCCATCCAGTAGTTGCCATCTGCTTGCCCACATAAAACCATATTTAATTTTTGTTGTGTATATTTAATACAACAAAGAGGGGCCAACCAAGGGCAAGATGGATGGCATCCTTGAAGTGACTGGATTGACCTTGAAGGAGCTGGGGGTGGTGACGGCTGACAGGGAGCTCTGGTGTGGGCTGGTCCATGAGGTCATGAAGAGTTGGAAAGGACTGAACAAATAAACAACAACAACAACAACATATTTAATAAGCTTCAGCACTATAAGAGGGTTTTGCAAGACCAGTCGGTCTCGTTGCAACAGTGTAGTAACGGTGAGTCTGTGGACCTTATTTTAATTCTTGCAGACCATATTTTAGTTTTTTGCAGCCCACGGACCACAGGTTGGATGGGAACCACTGTTCTAGAGCAGTGGTTCTCAACCTGGAGTCCCCAGATGTTTTTGGCCTTCAACTCCCAGAAATCTTAACAACTAGTAAACTGACTGGGATTTCTGAGAGTTGTGGGCAAAAAAAACATCCTGGGGAGCTATCCAATCTAGGAATTTGCTATGTCCTCCATTGCACCTTTATGGTAGCTTCTGACAGAAGCATGTCATAGAATTAATGTGAGAATTCCTAGAGAGAACATATTTTGTCAGATGTAGGTTGGTGATACCATAGTTACTGGTGATAGATGTATGGTGGATCATATTTATTTATTTATTCATTTATTTACTGCATTTGTATACCGCCTTTCTCAGCCAGAGGCAACTCAAGACAGTTCACAGTCGGCAGCGATTCGATGCCATAACAAATATCAAAATACAGTTAAAACAATTATAAAAGCAATTCAACATTTAAAATGTAATATAAAAAGCAAATATATCTGTAAAAACAAGATCCTTGGTGTCTCCTTATTAAAATCGTTGTCCAGTTGCATCGTCAGTCATTCCATACATTCGTTTACATCTAATTATGCTCCAGTAGACAAAGCTTGCTCGAAGAGCCATGTCTTAACCATTTTGCAGAATGTTAGAAGGGAGGGAATCTGTTCAAATGTACACATACAGATTGTTTAAAACCTGACTAACTAAAGGGAAGTTTCAAATCAAGGAGGAGCTCAACCCAGCTGGAGGTCACCATCCTGAAAGATGAAGGACGGAGGGAGAGAGAGAGAAACAGATGAAAAGAGGGAGGAGTCTTTATACAGCTTTAAATACTTGGATATCTCTGTGGTCAATTGACTCTGGTTGCTTAGAGACATCGACACATTGATAACTATACATTCATTTAGATTGTTTAAATTCTCCCCTTTAGCCAAAGTCTTTGTAGATATTTATACTCTTCCCTTTAGCCAATATTATCAAAGGAAGCATATAAATCATTAATGTGACAGTTCCCTGCCCACAAACTTACAATCTAAATAACGCAAGACACACAAGAAAAAGAGGGAGATGGCAGTAGAGAAAGACATTAAGTTCAGCAGATGCTGGCTGCTCTTTCCTCCTCCAAATGCCAAATAATGATCAATGGAAAATGGAGGGCAGGCTCTCAGTAGTCGCTGAGCAAGACACTATGGCTGGCTGCTCTTCTCTCCTTTAGAGTGCAGAGCAATGGAAGCTGAAACATGGAGATAGGGCCCGACTGTTCTTCTCTCCCTCAGAGGCCAAAGTAATGATAGTTGGAAGAAGAAGAGGTGACTTCCCATCAGTTATTGGGTCAAGGCATGATAGAACTGTGCCTCTCTCCTTTAGAGCCCAGTGGGACAAGGAGGGATGATTTCTCATCAGCTATCAGAGCTGTGCCTGGCTGCTCTTCTCTCCCTTAGAGTCCAAAGCAATGGAAGTTGGGAGGTCTTCCCACCAGCTATTGGGCTAAGGTACAATGGACTTCTGCCTGGCTGCTCTTCTCTCCCTCAGAGTCCAAAGCAATGGCAGTTGGGGAACCCTTCTCATTAGCTATTGGGCCAAGCCATGATGGAGCTTTGCCTGGCTGCTCTTCTTTCTTTTAGAGTCCAAAGCAGTGGAAGTTGGAACAAGGAGGGATGATTTCTCATCAGCTATTGGAGCTGTGCATGGCTGCTCTTCTCTCCCTTAGAGTCCAAAGCAATGGAAGTCGGGGAGCCCTACTCACCAGCTATTGGGCTAAGGTACAATGGACCTCTGCCTGGCTGCTCTTCTCTCCCTCAGAGTCCAAAGCAATGGAAGTTGGCGAGCCCTTCACACCAGCTATTGTACCAAGGTACAATGGACCTCTGACTGGCTGCTCCTTTAGAGTCCAAAGCAATGGAAGTTGGGGGGTCCTTCTCACGAGACATTGGGTCAAGGTACAATGGACCTCTGCCTGGCTTCTCTTCTCTCCCTCAGAGTCCAAAACAATGGCAGTTGGGGCATCCTTCTCATCAGCTATTGGGCCAAGGGATGAAGGAGCTGTGCCTTGCTGCTCTTCTCTCTTTTAGAGTCCAAAGCAATGGAAACTTGGGAGCCCTTCTCACCATTGGGCCAAGGTATGATGGAGCCATACCTGGCTGCTCTTCTCTCCTTTAGAGTCCAGAGAAGCCTTTCTCACCCATCCAACTTTGGGCCAAGGTACAATGGAGATGTGCCTGGCTGCTCCTCTCTATGTTAGAGGACAAAACAATAGCGGTTGGAACATGAAGGTAGGCCTTCTCAGGAATCACTATGGAGATGTGCCTGGCTGTTCTTCTTTCCCTCAGAGTCCAAAGCAATTGGAGAACCCTTCTCGTCAGCTATTGAGCCAAAGCATAATGGAGCTGTGCCTGGCTGCTCTTCTCTTCATTGGAGTCCAAAGTATGGCAGGTGGAGAACCCTTCTCACCAGACATTGGGTCAAGGTACAGTGGACCTCTGTTTGGCTGCTCTTCTCTCTCCCAGAGTCCAAAGAAAAGGAAATGGAGAGCCCTTCTAACCACCCATTGGGCCAAGGTACAATGGAGCTGTGCCTGGCTGCTCCTTTCTATGTTAGAGGACATGTTTTGGACTCTAAGGGAGAGAAGAGCAGCCAGGCACAGCTCCAATAGCTGATGAGAAATCATCCCTCCTTATCCCACTGGACTCTAAAGGAGAGAGGCATAGTTCTATCATGCCTTGACCCAATAACCGGTGGGAAATCACCTCTTCTTGTTCCAGCTATCATTGCTTTGGCCTCTGAGGGAGAGAAGAACAGTCAGGCCCTCTCTCCATGTTACAGCTTCCATTGCTCTGCACTCTAAAGGAGAGAAGAGCAGCCAGACCCAGGTCCATATTGTCTTGCTCGGCAACTACTGAGAGCCCCCACTCCATATTGGAACATGAAAGTAGGGCTTTTCAGGAATCCCCATGGAGATGTGCCTGGCTGTTCTTCTCTCCCTCAGAGGCCATCACTATTACAATTACTGACTGAACACATGGGGAAAGTTCTAGAGCAAAATTGTAGCATAGAGTCATGAAGGAAACCATTATACTGTCTAAAGCCCCATTGTCTTGATGTTCTGAGAAAAGGAGCTGGAGAGAGAATGCTCCAATGGGAAGTATTCTCCACCATGCCCCAATTAAAGTAAATGTGTGTGTATATATGGCATGTGTCTGTGTGTATTATATCTGAATGTGTACATAAACCTTGGGTAAAATTGAGTACCACTGCGTGACTATCATTAAACATTTTGTTGCTCGGGAATCATGCTCCTTGATGTTTAATTATCACGACTTCAGAGCGTAGGAAAACGAGCCTAACTAAGCAATTGCAAATTAATGCCCCTTGAGTAGCAAACATAACTCACCCATTGTTATTAGAATTCAGTTAACAGCAGTAACACCGCATTTGAGATGTAATTCACGCTGCACGGATTTAGTAATTTGTAGGTGCCAGCTGCCTTCACTGCAGCTTAATTGTGGTCAATGCACTGTGATTTGAACATGCTTCGTTTTCCTCCTCTTGCGCTGGAGAACACAGGAGTGGCGTGCCTGAGAAAACACAGCAGGCTTTGAGATTCAATCTTGCATTATATGCCCGTGAAGGGTTGATTATTTTAAAAGTGCTGATGGACAATTCTGCAAGAAAGTCGCATACTTATATGGTTACATTTGTAACTTAGAGGTAGAGGTTGGGTATTTTTTGATCTGACTTTGAACAAGTTGTAATTTTTATCTTCAGAGGAAAGCAAAGTCTAAACCAGGCATCTCCAAACTGCGGCCCTCCAGCTGTTTGGGATTTCAACTCCCAGAATTCCTGGCAATTGAACAAGCTTGTTAAGACTTCTGGGATTGGAGGCCCAAACATCTGGAGGGCCACAGTTTGAGGCTGTCTGGTCTAAACCCCTCTGAACACAGCTTGCCAAGGAAACCCAGTGATGGGTTCACATTAGGGTCATGGCTTGAAGGCATACAACACCAAATATTTATTATATGGAATGACTTTCGGATCTGTGAGAACTTACTTACTAAGGTGATTCCTCTTGCCTGAGCATGATGGCCTTCAAAGTGTAGCATCTTGGCTGTGGATACTAGGTGACCGTAGAGCCCTATTCTAGATCCACACATTCTTCCAGTGAGGACATCGGTTACCAGGTAGAATGTGGTCCAGGTCAGGGTTGACTTGACACATCTTCCTCTTGGCACGTTTCTCCCTTTCGCCCTCCATTTGTGCCTCTTTCAATTCCACAGCACTGCTGGTCACAGCTGACCTCCAGATAGAGCACTCAACGGCCAGGGCTTCCCAGTTCTTGGTGTCTATGCCACAGTTTTAAAGGATGGCTTTAAGCCCATCTTTCAATCTCTTTTCCTGTCCACCAACCTTCCATTTTCCATTCTTGAGTTGGAAATATAGTATAATTAATAATAATAATAATAATAATAATAATAATAATAATAATAATAATTCCACAGCATTGCTGGTCACAGCTGACCTCCAGATAGAGCACTCAAGGGCCAAGGCTTCTCGGTTCTTGGTATCTATGCCACAGTTTTTAAGGTTGGCTTTAAGCCCATCTTTCAATCTCTTTTCCTGACCACCAACCTTCCATTTTCCATTGTTGAGCTGGGAAAATAGTAGTAGTAGTAGTAGTAGTAGTAGTAGTAATAATAATAATAATAGTCCCCAATGGGGACTCAGGGCTAACATGAGGCCAAACCATTTTAAAATACAATACAACACAGTAAAACACAAAATACCAAAAAACAAAATACATCAGAAAATAAATTACAAAAGCAAAATGAAATAGTAAAGCAAATCCACACAATATAAACTCAAACAGGATGGGCAGGCCAAATGAACAAAATAAAAAGATAAAACCCTGGGTGAAGTAGGAATAGGAAATGTGTAGCGGAGGGAGCCCAGGGAAATAAAACAGTGGGGAAATCTGCTTTGTAGCCAATCCAGCGGAATCGATGGCGTAGGACCATCGCTTCATGGAACGACTCTCAGATCTGTGAGACTAGCATGGTTTCATTTGTCTACATCCAACAATATATGTCATCTCAAGGCATTTTCTAGATCCCCCAACACAATTTGGTTTGCTATGATCTGCAGTTTTGTGTTTCCACCCAAAGTCCAGAAACATAGTCCCAGTGGACATGGGGCCATAGAGAACATTCAAACAATGGTTAGCTTTTCTATTTTCTTTAAAAATGAAGGTCTACAGCAGCGTTTCTCAACCTGGGGGTCGGAATCCCTGGGGAAGGAATCATGAGAGGGATTCAGAGGGGTCACCAAAGACCGTCAGAAAACATATATTTCTATTGGTCTTAGGAACCCCTTTGGCAGAGATGCTGGAGATCTCTCAGTCTGTCCTTTTCTTTTTGGTGAAATCTCCCACCCAAAAGCCTTCCTCCGTTGTGACTGGCCAGCCTCTCACCCAAGGGGAGGGCTGTTTCTGAGACTCTAAGTGGGGAAGGGAAATGCTGGTGTGCTTGGCGCATGCCATTGTGGTGCGCATATGCAGGCAAGGAAGAGCATGTGAGGCTGGATGGAGGCTCACACCAGGGGCTTCTGTGTGGGAAGTTTGGCCCAATTCTATCATTGGTGGGGTTCAGAATACTCTTTGATTGCTGGTACATCCCAGCAACTACAACTCCCAAATGTCAAGGTCTGTTTTCCCCAAACTCCACCAGTGTTCACATTTGGACATATTGAGTACTCGTGCCCAGTTTGGTCCAGACCCATCATTGTTTGAGTCCACAGTGCTCTCTGGATGTAGGTGAACTACAACTCCAAAACTCAAGGTCAATGCCCACCAAATAATAATAATAATAATAATAATAATAATAATAATAATAATAATAATAGTAATACTTTATTTATACCCCACCACCATCTCCTCAAGGGACTCGGAGGGACTTACATTAGGCCAAGCCCGACAACACATCAATAAAATAAAAAGCAACAATAAAAAATACAATTATTATAACTCACATATAAACAATAACACGCAAGGATTTAAAAAACCTATGGCTGGGCCAAATGCAATAGTTTAAAAGTTAAAAAAATAAACGCTGGGCATGAACAGTGGTAGGATGTATCTGGTAGGAGGATTTTAAAAGAAACCCTTCCAGTATTTTCTGTTGGTGATGGGAGTTCTGTGAGCCAAGTTTGGTTCAATTCCATCACTGGTCGAGTTCAGAAAGATCTTCGATTGTAGGTGAACTATACATCCCAGTAATTACAACTCCCAAATGACATAATCCTCCCACCCCAATCCCACCAGTATTCAAATTTGGGTGTATGGGGTATTGGTGCCAAGTTTGGTCCAGTAAATGAAAATACATTTTGCATATCCGATATTTACATTACAATTCGAGGCCATTGCTGGATGGCTGCGTGCCAGCAGGTTGAGGGTGAATCCAGCAAAGACGGAGATCCTATGGCTGGGTCGACGGCAGTGGGGATATCCAGCTGCCTACCCTGGATGGCGAGGCGCTACTCCCGTCATCATTGGTAAAGAGTCTGGGAGTCCTTTTGGACCCTCTGCTGACAATGGAGGCCCAGGTCTCCGCCGTGAGCAGAACCGCCTTCTTTCACCTGCGGCAGGCTAGACGGCTGGCCCCCTACCTGTCCAGGGACGACCTAGCTACGGTGATCCAGGCCACAGTCATCTCAAGACTGGACTACTGTAACGCCCTCTACATTGGCCTTCCTCTGTCGGTGATCCGGAAGCCCAAGTTGGTACAAAATGCAGCTGCTCGGCTTCTTGCGGGAATTCCGATGAGATGCCACATAACACCAATCTTACTACAGCTGCATTGGTTACCAATTGAGCACCGGATCACTTTCAAAGGGATGGTACTCATCTTGAAGGCCTTGCATGGTCTGGGGCCGATGTACCTGAGGGACCGCCTCACCCCCTACCAACCCCAGAGATCCCTCCATTTTGAGGACCAAGATCTATTGGAAATTCCCAGTGTCAAGACCTTGCATCTAACAGCAACCAGACACAGAGCCTTCACAGCAGTGGCACCATCACTCTGGAATAATCTGCCACCTGAAGTCCATGCCTTGCGGGATTTACCAGCTTTCCGCAGGGCATGTAAGACATACCTGTTTCGACAGGCTTTTAATGTTTGATATTGTTTTGTTAGATTTTAGCCATTCTTGTAAGCCACTCCGAACCCCAGGGGAGTGGCGGCATATAAGTTTAAATAATAAATAAATAAATAAAATTCACAACAGTAGCAAAATTACAGTTATGAAGTAGCAACGAAAATAATATTATAGTTGGGGGTCACCACAATATGAGGAGCTGTATTAAGGGGTCACAGCATTAGGAAGATTGAGAAACACTGGTCTAAAGCTTTGGACCCATGGTTATATACAGTATATTCTGGCGTATAAGACTACTTTTTAACCCAAGAAAATCTTCTCAAAAGTCAGGGGTCGTCTTATACGCGGGTGTAGTCTTATGCATGGGAGTTGTCTTAACTCTATATTTTAACTGGAAAAGTTGGGGGTCGTCTTATACGCCCAGTCGTCTTATATGCCGGAATATACGGTAAATCCAATTCCCAGTTGCCGCTATCATCCTCTTTTTCAAGCATGGGGCAGAAAACAAAACTTCAGCTCACCCATGCATACATTTGTTGGCATTTTTATTGTTACGACTGATACTTTCAAGTTCAAATCAAGTCCCCAAACTCAAAGGAAGCTGCTGATAAGGACTGTGCTGTAACAAGGTCTGCTGAGCTCTGAAAATTTATCATAGGGTGTCTGTTTTCTCTGTCTGCTTTTAAATTTTTTATTTTTAGGCCAGTTTCTCCGACAAGGAGAGATATTCTGGGAAAACGCAAACTGCTCCACCAAATGCCGTTGCCTGGATTTCAACAACGAGATCTTCTGCCAAGAGGTTTCCTGCGGCCCTTACGAAATCTGCGAGCCAAAGGACAAGTTCCACCAGTGTGTCCCAGTGGAAAGCAGCACTTGCGTGGTGTTTGGAGACCCCCACTACCACACTTTCGACGGTTTCCTCTTCCACTTCCAGGGTTCCTGCTCCTACCTTCTGGCCAGGCAGTGCTGGCCAGGGTCCAACCTGCCTTTCTTTAGCGTGGAAGCCAAGAACGAGAATCGAGGTGGTTCTTCGGTCTCTTGGCTGAAGGACATCTCTGTGGAGGTTTATTCACACAAGATCATCATCCCCAAAGGCAGCTTTGGAAAGATAATGGTGAGGTTCAGCCATTCACTACATTATGGGGAAGGACCTCAGCTGTAGCACTTTTTTCATTTCAGGAGTGACTTGAGAAACTCCAAGTTGCTTCTGGTGTGAGAATTGGCTGTCTGCAAGGACGTTGCCCAGGGGACACCTGATGTTTTTATTTTGATGTTTTATCATCCTTGTGAGAGGCTTCTCTCATGTCCCCCCAATGGGGAGCTCATCCGCATTCTCCCCAGATTCAATCCTCCGACCTGGCAATCTTCAGTCCTGCCGGTGCAAGGGTTTAACCCAGTGGTTCACAAACTGTGGGTCCTCAGGTGTTTTGGCTTACAACTCCCAGAAATTCCAGCCAGTTTACCAGGTGTTAGCATTTCTGGGAGTTGAAGGCCAAAACACCTGGGGACGCACAGTTGAGAACCACTGGTTTAACCCATTGCACCACTGTAGCACTGCTTCCTGGTAATTGTTCTCCCCATTGAGATGCTTTATGTTCTAGATGTCTGTTTCTTTGTCCAGAGAGGGGGAAAACATTGTTAAGAGGGAAGGGAAAGGTTTCATTGGGTTGCTGTAAGTTTTTCAGGCTATATGGCCATGTTCCAGAAGCATTCTCTCCTGATGTTTCACTTGCATCTATGGCAGGCATTCTCAGAGGTTGTGAGGTCCTCTGAGGATGCCTGTCACCTCACAACCTCTGCGAGCGCCTGTCATAGATGTAGGCAAAACATCAGGAGAGCATGCTTCTGGAACATGGCCACTCACAACCTCTGAGGATGCCTGCTATAGATGCAGGCAAAATGTCAGAAGAGAATGCTTCTGGAACATGGTCATTCACAACCTCTGAGGATGCCTGCCATAGATGCAGGTGAAACGTTAGGAAAGAATGCTTCTAGAACATGGCCACTCACAACCTCTGAGGATGCTTGCTATAGATGCAGGCAAAACGTCAGGAGAGAATGCTACTGGAACATGGTCACTTACAAACTCTGAGGATGCCTGCCATAGATGCAGGCGAAACATTAGGAGAGAATGCTTCTGGAACATGGCCACTCACAACCTCTGAGGATGCCTGCCATAGATGCAGGCGAAGCGTCAGGAAAGAATGCTTCTGGAACATAGAATACGGCCTGGAAAACTTACAGCAACCCAGTTATTCCGGCCATGAAAGCCTTCAACAACACAAAGCCGTCATCATTTCTTCTTCCTCCCTTAACTGAACACCAACATTTCTGTACGTTGAACTTAGTTTACTAGAACTGAAGAAAGTAAGCACAAAAAGGGATTGTGGGAGGAGAGAGACATTGTAATAGTGGGGGAAATGGCCCAACAATGCATGAGCTGTTTCTACCAAATTGGGCCAGTTAGGGCATGGGATCCTAGTCATAGCAAATAAACACCTTCTTTCATTTTGCTTGTTTTAAACACTAGCTTTTGTACCCATTCTCCAGATAGATGACTTGGTCATGTCTCTCCCCGTGGTCCTGGAATTGGGAGCCATCAAAATCTATCAGAGCGGATTGTCCACAGCCGTGGAAAGTGACTTTGGCCTCTTGGTGACCTATGATGGAGACCATTATGCGGCCATTTCAGTCCCAGGCTCCTATATCAACGCCACTTGTGGACTTTGTGGGAATTATAACAAGAACCCCGAGGACGACGCCTTGCGCTCTGATGGGAAAATGGCTACCTCTGTGCTGGACCTGGGAGAGAGCTGGCGCGTCTACCACCCCGAATGGAAGTGCTCCCCTGGTTGCTTGGACAACTGCAGTCTCTGTGACGGGGCCATGGAGTCTCTTTACTTTGGCCCCGACCACTGCGGCTTCATCAACAAAACCAGGGGGCCCCTATGGGAGTGTGGCGCCATCGTTGACCCCACGGCATTCGTCCACAGCTGTGTCTATGACCTCTGCAGCATCCGAGACAATGGCACAGGAGGACTATGCCAAGCTATCCAAGCCTATGCCTTGGTTTGTCAGGCCCTGGGGATTCCCATCGGAGAGTGGCGAGTACTGGCGGGATGCAGTAAGTGAAACAGATGGTGGGACATCACAAATGGGATGCAGACCTTGCAGAAAGGAACAGTGATGGGTTGCAGTAATGCTTCCACCTTCGTAGCTCCTCAACAGATGGCAGTACCGGTATGTGGCAGGTACTGGCTTGTTCAGTAGACTCTCCCCTACAGTTCCATTTTGGTAGGAAGCCTTAGCATTAAATGGTTGTGTTGTTAAAGTGCAAAATATGGGACCCTGCGCAGATGGTCGGTCAATGCAACTTAAGCAACGTGCAGTCATTGAATTCTTGACATAAGGTGTTACCTCAACATCTTTAAACTTACTCATCCAACGACACACATTATTCATAACATAAACAACTTGCATTCTCTGATGAATCTCCTTTAGGGTGACACCTTCTACTGTCAAGAATTCAATGACTGCACGTTGCTTAAGTCGCATTCACCGACCGTCTGTGCAAGGTTCCAAACTTTGCACTTTAATATCACAACCACTCAATGCTAAGTCTTCTCACCAAAATGGAACTGTAGAGAAGAGTCTACTGAACAAGCCAGTACCTGCCGCATACCAGTACTGCCATCTGTTGAGGAGTTACAAAGGTAGAGGCATTACTTTTCATTCAACCCTCGTAGGTAGCGATTGGGAGTAGATAAATGTGGCACCATCCATCACACCCCTAATACTTGAAAGATGCACCACTACCTAAATTCCAGGTTCACCTCTTAGATGGTCCATGCTCTGGTTGCATCTCATATAGATTACTGCAACATGCTCAATGTGGGGTTGCCTTTGAAGACTGTTTGGAAGCGCTAACTGGTCCAGCGAGCGGCAGCCAGGTTGCTCACTGGAGTGGCGCTCAGGGAGCACACAACCCCCTGTTGCATCAGCTCCACTGGCTGCCAGTTTGCTACTGGGCACCATTCAAAGTGCTGGATTTAAACTATAAACCCCTAAATGGTTGTGGCCCAGGCTGCCTGTCCGAACCTATCACTCCCTACAGACCAGCACGGAGACTAAGATAATCTGGGGAGGCCCTGCTCTCAGTCCTGCCGGCCTCACAAGTGTGGCTGGCAGGGATGAGAGACGGGGCCTTCTCAGTGGTGGCCCCTTGGCTGTGGAGCTCCTTCCCTAGTGACATCAAAGCAGCTCCCTCCCTATTAGCCTTTAGGAAAAGAGTCTGGGAGTAGGCTTTTGGAAATTAAGGCAATGCAGTACTCTGAATTGAAAACTTTGTGTAATTTGACCTGCGTGCTTTTAACTTCAAATCTGTTTTAACTCTATCTAATATGTTACAATTTTTAAATTTTTAGGCAATTGTGGTTGAGGCACGATGTATGTGCCACTATAAGCCACCTTGCATCCCCCTGTATGGGGTAGAGAAGAGGCGGGGTATAAGTATGGCAAATAAACAAACAATACAAGGAAATTCCAGAGACCTCTGTGTAGCAGTGCCTGGTGGCTTCCAAGGCAATTGACTAATTTAGGAGATGGGGCTTAGCATAAGGGGGAGATCCTTTAACAGCAATGTATTTATTTTGCCTCTCCCAACCTCACCCCATAGCTATACCCCTGGGTGGAGGCTTACAAGATCCTCTCTGAAAGGGTAATTCTACCTGTAGGGAAGCACCCTTAATCATAGAATAATAGAGTTGGAAGAAACCACATGAGCCATCAAGTCTTCCCCTGCCATGCAGGAGAAGCACAATCAAAGTATCCTTGACAGATGGCCATCTATCTATCAAATCAATTCCAAAGTATGGGAGGAGCCACCAAAAAGGCGCTCTTCTGTTTTCCCACCAGATGTGCCTGTGAAGGTGGTGGGACTGAGAGAAGGCGTCCTGAGATGTTTTGGGATAATGGCAGAGCATGAAAGAATGAGTGTAATGAAATTCTCTTGTCTGCCCTTTCCAGCAACCGCCGTGCAGTGTCCGGAGTTCAGCCACTACTCCGTCTGCACTAGCAGCTGCCCAGCCTCCTGCTCCGACCTCACGGCTCCCCTGGCCTGTGCCTCACCCTGCACTGAAGGCTGCGAGTGCAATGAGGGTTATGTCCTCAGCATGGATCTCTGCGTCCCGATCCACCAGTGCGGCTGCGATGTGGACGGCCGATACCATGCCATCGGTGAATCGTTTTGGGCCTCCGTAGACTGCGTGGTGCAATGCTGGTGTGAGGATGGAGGTGACATCGCCTGCTTCAATTCCACTTGTGAGGAAGGGGAGGTCTGCACCGTAGAGAATGGCTACCAAGGCTGTTACCCTAAGCGGGAGACATCATGCTTGGTCTCTCAGGACCACGTGCTGCAGACCTTCGATGGTGCCACCTTTGCCTACCCTCCGGACAGTTCTTACACGCTGATCAAGACCTGCCCGGACAGACCCAACTATCTGGAAGTAGACATCAGCAAGAAGAAACCAGAAGTCAGCCCAGACTGGCTTCGGACCTTGAGGATCCAAGTTGCCAACCAGGAGGTCAAGATAGGAGGCATAGACAACTCAGAAATCAAGGTAGGGACCCCAGTGGGAAGTTGGGATGAAGGGATATTTTGCACCACTTTGGAGAAGGGATCCTCAACTAGTGTATTGATTTTATTTATTATTTATTTACAGTATTTATATTCCACCCTTCTCACCCCTCAGGGGACTCAGGGCAGATTACAATGCACATATACATGGCAAACATTCAATGCCATAGACATGCAACATATATATATATTAGGCCTGTGCGGTTTCGTTCGTTAATTCGTTAATTCGTTATTAATTCGTTATTTTTGGCATTTCCGAAGCGATATCAAAACACATTTTCAAACCCAGAAGGGTTTAAAAATATCGAACCGGCAACCCCCATAGATTTAACGAGCTTCCGCTCGTTTCGTTAATGGGATGGAGGCTGCTGGTGCCTGGGAGCCAATCCGGCGCTCCCAAGCAGTGCCTAGGATCAGCCCCCCAGA
Source organism: Anolis sagrei ordinatus (assembly GCF_025583915.1). Lineage (NCBI taxonomy): Eukaryota > Metazoa > Chordata > Lepidosauria > Squamata > Anolidae > Anolis > Anolis sagrei. The sequence goes on along the minus strand of NW_026847882.1, from coordinate 37,357,584 downwards.
GTTGTCTCCGAGGAGGAGGAGGAGGAGGCGCCACTTACCATCATGTTCCCTTGCATTTTTGCCGTTTTGATCATGGCCTTTTCCTTCATTTTGATGGAGAGGAGAGGAGAGAGAGAAGGAAGGAGAGAAGGACGGCGCGGAGGAGCCGGGAAGGAGGAACTCGCCTTCGCCGCCGCCGCCGCTCCCTCGGCCCATGGAGGCTTTACTACTTAATAATCCACCGTCTTGGCCACTTTAGCCAGGAAGCGGGCTTTACACTTGCCAGGAGATGTGTTTATTCGTGGGGAAGCGGCGGAGGGAGGGAGGGGGGGGCAAGGGGAGAGAGAGAGAGAGAGAGACGGGAAGCGCGAGGAGGAGAGAGGAGGAGGAGCAGGGGGAGAGTTGGGATGTTTTCTTTTCTGTTTCTTTTCAAGCTCAACGCCCTCTTTTGAAAAAACAACAGGAATCATAACAGAGGTGGGGGGCTCCTCATCCCTGCCTTACTTCTTGCCGTAGCCAAGAAGGAAAAGGAACGGATTCCAAGGGAGGAAACGCTCTCCGCTTTCAGTCAGAAGAGCAGCCTCTCCGCGCCTCGGCTTCCCTCCCTCGCCGTCTCTCTCATTCCCACGGCCACCACAAACCCGACATGGCCATGAACCACCACCACCACCGCTGCTGCTGTTGCTCTGCTGAGGTTGGGCGTGAGATTGACCTCAAGTAACACCACTTTGAATTGGGGGGGGGGTCTCCTGTGTGCCTTTCCTACAGGAAATACTGCTTCCTGCCAGGGCGTGTCCCTTTCCTTGCCTTTTCTTTCCTTCCTTCCTTTCCCCTTTCTTTCCTCCCCTCTCCTTTCCTTTCCTCTCCTTCCCTTTCCTCTCCTTCCCTTCCATCTCCTTTCCTTTCCACACCTTCTTTTCCCTTCCCTCTCCTTTGCTTTATTTTCCTTCCTGTCCCACTCCTTCCCTTTCCTCTCCTTACTTTCCTTTTAATATTATTTTAATATTATTCTTAAAAAATATTCTAAAAAAAGAAAAGACTCTTCTGTTGGTGTGTGCTCTCATTTGCTGTCTCCTGCCTGTGTTTGGTCCACATTTGGGCCATTTTTTGGTTAATTTTCCATTTTTAAATATTTTTAATATTATTTTTTAATATTATTTTATACAAAAAATATTCAAAAAATTCGTTAATATTTACAAAATTTTGTAAATACCAAAACTTTTTTTGGGAAAGTTTTGTAATTATTTTAAATATCGAAACAAAAAAACGCCCCAATTACAAAACGATTTTAGAAACAAATTTTTTCTTGATCAAACAGGCCTAATATATACACATATCAAAAACTTTATCTCACTGGGTATGCTCATTTCCGGTCACAGGGGGAGCTGTCACTTCACCATCCACTTGTGACACTGAGTCCTTGATGGAGTACTTCCTCATTCTCACGCACGCTGCTGGAAGGTTTAATAATAATAATAATAATAATAATAATAATAATAATAACTTCATTTATACCCCACCACATCTCCCCAACGGGGACTCAGGGTGGCTAGCATGAGGTCAAGCCCAAACAATTACAACAAATCAAAATAAAATACATATAGCAAATTTATTTATTTATTTATCATTTCAGTATCAACCAGACAATTGTATTACATTTTTAACAAATTTTTAACAAACAGACAAAACAGGGTTTGCAAGCTTGGTAGTTGATTAAATGTCCTTGACTCCAAGTAGCTGGCCACTTGGAGTGCCTCTGGTGTTGCTGCAAGAACGTCCTCCATTGTGCATGTGGCAGGGCTCAGGTTGCATGCAGCAAGAAATAAGGAACACGGTTCCTCCATTGGCATGTAGGCAGCAGGCCTCCATGGTTGCATTGCAGCAGGTGGTCAGTGGTTTTTTCTTCTGGTTGTGCTTCTCCACACTCGCATGTCTGAGGATTCCACTTTGTGCCCCATTTCTTGAAGGTTGGCTCTGCATCTTGTGGTTGCCAGAGCGCAGTCTGTTCAGCGCCTTCCAAGTCGCCCAGTCCTCTGTGTGCCCAGGGGGGAGTCTCTCATTTGGTATCAGCCATTGGTTGAGGTTCTGGGTTTGAGCCCGCCACTTTTGGACTCTCGCTTGCTGAGGTGTTCCAGCGAGTGTCTCTGTAGATCTTAGAAAACTATTTCTTGATTTAAGTCGTTGATGTGCTGGCTGATACCCAAACAGGGGATGAGCTGGAGATGTCTCTGCCTTGGTCCTTTCACTATTGGCTGCCACTTCCCGGCGGATGTCAGGTGGTGCAATACCGGCTAAACAGTGTAATTTCTTCAGTGGTGTAGGGCGCAGACACCCCGTGATAATGCGGCATGTCTCATTAAGAGCCACATCCACTGTTTTAGCGTGGTAATAATAAAAACTTCATTTATACCCCGCCACATCTCCCCAACGGGGACTCGCGGTGGCTAACATGAGGCCAAGCCCAAACAATTATAACAAATCAAAATAAAATACATATAGCAAATAAAACATCAAATGAAATGTAAACAAAACAAATTAATACAAAATCAAATACAGGGAATGAAATAAGAAAATAAAAATGTGCACAGTGGGCTGGGCCAAGGTACAAGGGGTAAAATAAAACATAAAAACCCTGGGTGAGATGGATGAATAGGATAGTGTGCCTGGTGGGGGATTTCGAATGGGAACCAGTAATGGGGTGAATACCACTAAAGGATGAGATAAAGTGCATCAACAGACATATTGTGCTGAGCTGGTCATGATGTGGGGATTATATTCATTCCTCAAAGGCACACCAAAACAGCCAGGTTTTTAGGCTCTTCCATAAATTAGTTAAATTAGCCTACCCACATAAAGTTACTCACCACTGACCTAACCCAGGTCCCCACCAGACAATTAGTGCTCTGTAATAATAATGAAATTAATAATAATAATAATAACAATAATAATAATAATTTTACAGTCTTGTTGTCTGCTCTCCGAGAGTCTTTTAATTCCTCAGCATACGATGAAAGCAAGCTTCCGTTCTCTCTTTAATCCTGCTGAGACAAAGGATCGTGTGTGATAGGAAAGGCAAAGTGTCTCATTAGCTACCCACCCCTGTTGCTGACATTCTTGTCTGGATACACATTTCACCCTGCGATTTTCATGCTAATGAAAGACGATGGGGAAAGAGACAAGAGGAGGGATCAAACAACCTCCCTTTGATTCTGTGTTACTTGTGGTTAGAATAATGCTGTGTCTCTTAAAGACAGAGGGCTGGTTGCTTTAGAAAAGACACATCTAGATGGGTTGGCAGCAAAACATCTTTGACGCCCACCTCCAGGGTTGTAGTTACAGGTTTTTGGAGACAATATGAAGATCTTCTCCTCCCTTAAGAGTTCTTTTGTTGTTGTTCATTCGTTCAGTTGTTACCGACTTTTCGTGACTTCATGGACCAGTCCACGCCAGAGCTCCCTGTCGGTTGTCACCACCCCCAGTTCCTTCAAGGTCAATCCAGTCACTTCAAGGATACCATCCATCCATCTTTCCATTGGTTGGGTCCTCTTCCTTATTCCTTCCATTTTCCCCCAGCATCATTGTCTTCTCTAAGGTTTCTTGTCTTCTCATGATGTGGCCAAAGCATTTCATCTTTGCCTCTAATATCCTTCCCTCCAATGAACACTCAGGCTTTATTTCTTGAAGTATGGACTAGTTGGATCTTCTCACAGTCCAAGGCACTCTCAGCACTTTCCTCCAACACCACAGTTCAAAAGCATCTCTCTTCCTTCGCTCAGCCTTCACTAATGTCCAGCTCTCACATTCATAGGATACTACGTGAAATACCATTGTTTTGACTATGCGAATTTTTGTCGCCAGTGTGATGTCTCTACTCTTCACTCTTTTATCAAGATTGGTCATTGCTCTCCTCCCAAGAAGGAAGCGTCTCCTGATTTCCTGGCTGCAGCCTGCGTCTGCAGTAATATTTGCACCTAGAAATACAAAGTCTGTCATGGCCTCCCTCTATTTCCCAGTTGTCAATCATTCTTGTTGCCATAATCTTGGTTTTTTGATGTTTAACTGCAATCCAGCTTTTGCACTTTCTTCTTTCACCTTGATTAGAAGGCTTCTCAGCTTCTCCTTGCTTTTGGCCATCAAAGTGGTGTCACCTGCATATCTAAGGTTGTTAATGTTTCTTCCAGCAATTTTCACCCCAGCCTTGCATTCCTCAAGCTCCTCACATCACACGATGTGCTCTGCATACAAGTTGAATAGGTTGGGGGAGAGTATACAACCCTGCCGTACACCTTTCCCAATCTTGAACCAGTCTGTTGTTCCGTGGTCAGTTCTGACTGTTGCGACTTGGTCCTTATACAGATTCCTCAGAAGAGAGACAAGGTGGTTTGGTATGCCCAAACTACCAAGAACTTGCCACAGTTTATTATGATCCATATAGTCAAAGGTTCTTCAACCCCTCAAATAAATGGGTTTTAGAGGAAATAAAGTCTGAACTCTATTCAGAAGCCAAAATGATTGAATTGAGCCTAGTGTCCTTTGGATTTATCATGAAAGACATAACGAATTGAGGGAAGGGGCGGGGGGTGATAATGCTCAACCAAGTGGAAGGCAGGAGGAAAAGAAAGTTGCATTACGGCCGGATTGACTCGATCAAGGAAGCCACGGCCCTGAGTTTGCACAATCTTAACAGGGCTGTTAATAGGAGGGTGCCTTGGAGGTTTGTCATTCCAAGGGTCGCCATATGTTCAAGCTGACTTCACAGCAATTAACAGCAAAGAAAAATAAAACCATTCAAGTGATACAATTTTCCCCAGTGTTGACTCAGTATTCAGCAACTGATGCCCTGGCTCGACTCATGTTGGGACCAATCAATAGGATACGGGTCATTGTTTCCCTCACTCTTAAGTTTTAATTCTGCAGGAGTTTCTAGACAAATAAATGTTGTAAGTTTCGGAAATATGTTTACAACGTCAGTGAGTCAGGCACGAAAGGTAGGTGGCCTTCTGTAGCTGGCAGATAGTAATTTTGTCAGTGCCGATTGAGCTTAAGTACAGGCCAAGGTCTTTAGGCACTGCACCCAGTGTGCCAATCACCACTGGTACATTGACTGGCTTGTGCCAGAGTCTTTGTAGTTCAGTCTTGCAGTTCAAGCTTAGTCAGCATGGGGTCATGATCTGAGTGTTGGACTAGGAGACTAGAGTTCGAATACTTGCTTGGCCATAGAAACCTATTGGTTGTCTCTTGTCCTCAGAGGAAGGCAGAATTACGCCCCCCACCCCCAAACCAAGAAAAGCCCATGATAAGTTCACCTTGTCATTTTGTCAGCGCCGATTGTGTTTAAGTGCAGGCCAAGGTCTTTAGGCACTGCACCCAGTGTGCCGATCACAGCTGGCACATTGACTGGCTTCTGCCAGAGCCTTTGCAGTTCAGTCTTGCAGTTCAAGCTTAGTCAGCATGGGGTCATGATCTGAGTGTTGGACTGGGAGACTAGGGTTCGAATACTTGCTTGGTCTTGGAAACCCATTGGTTGTCTCTTATCCTAAGAGGAAGGGAGAAGCTACCCCCCTCCAAACCAATCTTGCCAAGAAAAGCCCATGATAAGTTCACCTTAGGGTTGGTATAAATAATTATTCAAAGCCATACAACAGCAAACTGAACCTCTTAAGAGGCTCGTCCTTATAGGCAACATTGCCCCCTTGTGGGTGGAAAGACTTTAACAATCTCGCTCTCCGAGTACAGTGGTTCCCAACCTTTTTTTGGACCAGGGACCAGGTTGACCAGAGACCACTCTCCAACATGAGTACAAAAATGGTTACAAATCAATTTTTGGTCAACTTTGGATTCGGTTTGGTTATTTGGGGTGCTGATTCAGAAAATTGCATTGGATAAACCACATCTGCTCTAGCTTCTGATGCAGAACATATGCCATCCAGTCGTTGCCATCTGTTCCCCCACAAAAAAGCATATTTAACAATTTAGAGCTGATGTGGTAGTAGTAATCTTTCGTGGGTAGTCAGCCTTTCACCTCCCAACATCCCTGTTACCTTGACACTATATGAAGGTTTCGTGAGATCAGAAAATCTCATTGCCACGTGGTTTCGAGGCAACAGTGTAGTAATGGTGAGGCTGCAGACCGTATTTTTGTTCTTGAGGACAACTGGTGGTCCATGGACCGCAGATTGGGAACTACTGCTTTAGTATTTTCAGGGCAAACAGACCAATGAAGATTGCCTGCTCTTACCTTAAACATATTCCTACTGTTATGATTACAAATGTCATAAATTACTTTACATACTTAGGTGATCCCTTGTTTTAGGATTATCTTCCAAGATCAGTGTCCTGGCGGTGGGTCTGTAGGTGACTGTGGAGCCCTACTCTTGACCTGCATGTTCTCCCGCAGTGAGGGCATTGGTTACCAGGTGGGAGGTGGTCCTGGTTGGGGTTGACTTGATGCGCCTTCCTCTTGGCACGTTTCTCTTTTTCACCCTCCATTCATGCCTCTTCAAATTCTACAGCACTGCTGGTCACTACTGATCTCCAGCTGGAGTGCTCAAGGGCCAGGGATTCCCAGTTCTCAGTGTCTATGCCAGAGTTTTTAAGGTTGGCTTTGAGCCCATCTTTGAATCTCTTTTCCTGCCCACCAACATTCCCTTTTCCATTCTTGAGTTTGGAGTAGAGCAACCGCTTTGGGAGACGGTGGTCGGGCATCTAGACAACGTGGCCGGTTCAGTGGAGTTGATGGCGGAGGACCATCACTTCAGTGCTGGTGATCTTTGCTTCTTCCAGCACGCTGACATTTCTCCGCTTGTCTTCCAAGAGATTTGCAGGATTTTTTGGAGGAAGCCATAAATGTATGGTGGTTCAATAGTTGACATTTCTAGAGACCTGGGTTCAAATCCCTGTTTGGCCACTGGAACCCACTGGGTGGCCCGGTCAAGTCACACTCTTTCATCCTCAGAGGAAAGAGTAAAAAACCATGTGAAGAAAACTCTGTGATAGGTTAGTCTTAGGGTCCTCTAGTGGTCCTGATTTGGTAGACACAATCTCAATTTATTCTCTGCGATCACTTTTCTCAGCTGCTCCCAAAATGCTAATTTCTCTCTCCATCTTCCATATTCTCCCTTTGTCTTTAGCTCATTTCCATTGCTGCAAAGTGAAAAAATAGATAGTATTCGGTTCATTCAGCAGAAGGAAGAAAAAAGGAAGGATGCATGGAATCTTCTCCTTCCCAGTAGGTTCAGGGAAAAGCAAACTGTGATTGCCTCTCATTGCTTTGTCTATCTATTCATTCATAATTTTTGCCATCTTGACCTCACTATGGTGCTTTTGTTTTCCTCTGTGAAATGTTGGAGGGTACAGTTTCTATTCTCTCCAAGTATCTAGGAATCAATGTTCCCACCGCTCTATGGTGACATTTTGGGATGACATTTTGTCTGGAGTACTGACTGTACATAAACTAATTGTCAGCTTTCATTACAGCCTCCTGCTGCTTACATCCCTTGGCTTCCCGCTAAATGCACACTTGCGCTGGGAATCTTCCATAGATCAATGTGTCTCGCAGACATCTATCAAATATAGTGCCTCTGACCTGTCATATTTCTGTCATGTAGATCCCAAGGGCTTTTGAGTATCAGAAACACAGAGGTCCAAGGGAACTGACCCAGAACAATTGCAGGAGCAAATAGTTCCCCTAAGGTCAAGGCAGAGTTGGATAGATCAATGAAAAACAAAGTCCATGGTTTCTTGGAGATTTGGAGAGGTCTTACAGATCATTGTTTCAGTACATGAAACCTATTTTTGAGGATTAAATGGAGAAGGTTCTACCAAATACTATGATGCATAATAGTGAGGAAAGTTACTTTGCAGAGCCAAGAAAGACCTTGAGAGTCAGCATACTACACAAGCAATCTTGGTTTCAGTTCAAGGGAGAACAATGGTGTCCATATTGGTATAGAGAGGGCACAATTTTTGCCCACACAACTTTCTGGACACAGCAAAGGCTTTACTACAACACAAAACAGTGCTTTTGCTTAAGTAGGTTGTATATCTATGGAAATTCCCTTGTGGGAGACCAAACAAGTTCGTTGTAGAATCCTGTATTCTCTTTAATATATGTCTTGACCCAGAGAGCTTTTCAATTGGTCTTCAGCCAAAAAGAATCTTAGGCATCTACTGAGTGCAACAAACATGTCTCCATTGTTCATCTCTGCTACATCTTTTGTAGGAAAATAAAAGCCACGGATTGCTTTGACTCATTCCATTAATGTTCCTCTGCACTCATCCCATAGTCTTTCTCCTTTTTCACTTATAGGTAAATGGATATGAAACAGAACTGCCATATTTCCACCCTTCAGGCCAACTGGAAATCTACCGAAGCAAAAATGGGACTGTTGTTGAATCAGAAGGACTCATACATATCCAGTACTTTGACTCCGGCTTGTTGGAGGTACGCCTTTCCACCATGTACTTCAACTGCACCAGGGGTCTCTGTGGTTACTTCAATGGAAACAGCAGTGATGAATTCTGCTTCCCCAATGGGAAATGCACAGATAGCCTGGTGGTTTTCCTGGAAAGCTGGACCACCTTTAATGAGATTTGCAATGGAGAATGTGGTGACCTGCTCAAGGCCTGCAACAACGATTCAGAGCTCCTGAAGTTTTACCGGAGCCGCTCCAAGTGCGGCGTCATCAATGACCCCACCAACAGCTCTTTCCTGGAGTGTCATTCAGTGGTGAACGTGTCCGCCTACTACCGGACCTGCCTCTTCCGCTTGTGCCAAAGCGGAGGCAACGAGTCAGAGCTTTGCGACTCAGTAGCCCGCTATGCAAGCGCCTGTAAGAACGCAGAGGTGGACATTGGCCAGTGGAGAAGCTTCAACTTCTGTCGTAAGTAACTGCTGGCAGAAGAGGGATGAAAGCATCCCTCTTATTACCCTTGTCTTATTCTAGAAGGCCAAAATACTCCCAAGGCAGTAGATCCCACCTGATATTAGACGCTAAACAGGGTTATTTATTTCGTATCAAAAGCACTGCATAAATTAGTATAAAACCGATAAAAATAGAAGGAGTGCAGATGGTTAAATATCTTTTGACCAAAAACGGGCAACAGCAACAGCATTGTCTGTAGCCTCCAACAATTCTTCCTCTGTAGATGAGGCAGGGCATAGTAGACAAGCATACAGATGTGGAGTTGTCTGTTCTGCTCCACAGTCACACAAGGTGTGGGATTCTTTTATGTTGTGCCATTTTGCCAGATTGTCCCTTGATCTGCCCACTCCACTTCTGAGTCTGTTCAGGGACTTCCAAGTTGCCCATTCTTGGTTTGCCCCTGGAGGAAGACCCTCGTGGGTGGGTGGGGGGGGGGGGGGGGGGGGGGTCATCCATTTGGGATTCCCTGGTTTAGCTGCCCAGAGGGATACCCTTGCTGTTGCTGGGGAGACAGCAAGAGGAGTGGTAGTTCTCATAAAGCTTTTCCTTGATTTAAGTCTACTGGGAGGAGGCTAGTAGCCATGTAGTGGGAGGCTTTCTCAGTGTTCAACCTTATTTCTCTCACATCAGGCAGGGCAACGCGAGCTAGCTTGTAGAATTTATCAACAGGTGTAGGTTTAAGACATCCCATGATTATTCTGCATGTTTCATTCAATGCTATGTTCACCTGCTTTGCCTGGGCAGACCTATGCCAAACAGGGCAGGCACACTCAGCTGTTGAGTAAGACAAGGCCAGAGCTGATGTTTTTATTAATTGTGGGTCTGCACCCCATGTGCTGCCAGTAAGTTTCTGAAGGATGTTATTGCGTGCAGCTACTTTGTGTTTGGTGTTCAAGCAGTGTTTCCTATATGCTAGTATTCAATCTAAGGTGACACCGAGATATTTAGGATGGAAACAGTGTTCAAGCTCTTGATCTTCCCAGGTGCCTTTCAGTTTCCTGAGCTAAACAGGGTCAGTCCTGGTTAGTACTTGAATAAGAGACCAGCTTATTCAAGTACTGTGTCATAGGCCTATTGTAGGAAGCAAAGTAGAGCATTGCATACTTCCCTGGCCTTAAGAGAGCTGTCCTTTAAACAAATCTGTACATTTTTACTGCTCATGGCTCCTTTTGTTTTAAAGATCCAGACCAGGTTTCTTATATGCATGGAAACAATATTATTGGGAGCTCCTCAGATTCAGTGGTTTGAAGCACTAGGGAGTTTTGTGGAACAGCGATTGGCCAAGTGTGAATTAGGAGTTTCATATGTCACCCTTGGATAGCTTTGTGACCACAGGACTCCACATTATTTTAAAAAGCCTTCGAATGCCTTTTGGGGCATAGAGGCACTTGTGGCAAGTTTTGGAGCCTGTTGATGCTGTGTACTTTCAGGGTTTTCTAATTTACAGCAACTTTTCATGTGGTTTTCTCAGGCTGAGAGTGTGTGACTCACCCAAGGTCACCCAGTGGGTTTCATAGCCAAGCAGGGAATTGAACCCTGGTCTCCAGGGTTGTAGTCTAAGACTGAAATCACACTGGATCTACAGGGTTATTTTAAGTCCGAGAGAAGCTTCCTAGAGTATTGTATTTCACACATATCCATCGTTATGACAATCTTCCCTTCTCCACAACTGATCCTGCACATCATAATGATAGGCATTTGCCTAATTCGTAGAGAATGTGTATCAAGACAGTGTTTTGGAAGCATTATCTTTATGCCTACAACATTGCCTCATTCCTTAGCAGCTGCAGTTTACTTCCAGATGCACTTTGCTAATTAAGTAATTTCATAGACGGCATTTTAAAGAGACATTAGGAGGTTTTTATGGTTCCACACTGTTTGATTGCAGTCAGGACCCTGGCTTAAGCTCTGACAACAGAGTCTCATTTGAAGGCTAGAGAAAGAGAGGAATGTTTGTGGAGAAGTGTACGTATGTCCTGTTTTGTTTAGCTATGGTAATATTCTTGCTGCCAGAGATACGATTATCATAATCTAAAGAAAACATAAATGCTCCACATTGCATACAAAAGCACAGAAGGCTTAGCTATGTCAATGAAAGATGATGGTAGGGGGTATAATCAGAATTGTGCCCAGATCTTTATGCCATTTTGGAGTGCGGCTTAGTTGTGACGTGCCTTCAAGTCATTTCCGACTTGTGGCAACATTAAGGCAAACCTATCATGGGGGTTTCTTGGCAAGGTTTGTTTACTACGGACATCTTCTGAAGCTCAGAGTGTGTCATTTGCCCTAGGTCATCCAGTAGATTTCCATGGCTGAGCAGGGATTTAAATCCTGTTCTCCCTGTATCCTAGTCCATTAAGATTTAATCTGCTATGGAATTTAGTCTCCAAGGTGCTGAACCATATTCTCATAATAGGATCAGCACCTTGGATAGCTCCATAAAAGCTTTGCCTATATCACAGAGCATAGCCATCCCATTGACATAGGAGCCATCTGTTTCCACTGAGGAAGAGCCAATTTGATTAGAAGAAAATAGTATTTTGCTGCTGATGTATATTTTCTTCCTTTCATTCCAGCTCTCACCTGCCCTGAGAACAGCCATTTTGAGGAGTGCATGACTTGCTCTGAGTTCTGTGAAAACCTGAGTACAGGACCAGTGTGTCTGGACAGTTGCACAGAGGGTTGCCAATGTGATGAAGGCTTTGCCTTCCGGGGCACCAGGTGCATTCCCAAAAGCGAATGCGGCTGCAGCTTTGAGGGGCATCAGCTTGCCACCAACCAGTCCTTCTGGATGGATATTGACTGCCAATATTTCTGCTACTGCAATGGATCCGACAATAGCGTCCGCTGTGAAAACCTCCCCTGCAAGGAGGATGAGTACTGTCTAGAGGAGAGTGGACTCTACTCCTGCCATCCACGAACTGATGCCTCATGCATTGTCTCTGGCTATAACCATTACTTGACCTTTGATGGCTTTGCATTCGATTTCCAGAGCAGCTGCCCTGTGGTCCTTTGCACCACAATCGGCAGGCAGAGGTCTGAGAGGCCGGACATGTTTCCAGAGTTCACGGTCACAGCCAAGAGTGAGGATCGGGACCCTTCCTTGGCCTTGTGGGTGAAGCAGGTGGAGGTGGAGGTCTTCAGTTACTACATCGTCATCCACCGAGCCTACAAACACACGGTGCTAGTAAGCAAAGCCAACATCAGGTGGTAAAGGCCTTAGAGCAGTACCAAAATTTGCCCCCTTTCCTTGTGCGCATGTGTGTGTTCCCCATTCAGGTGCACAAGGGGGGAAGGGAGTGAGATCCCAGCTGGTGGAAACAATGATGATGATGATGATGATAATTTTATTTCTTTCTCACCTCTTCTTACAGCTCGAGGTGGTTTACAACATTGGGTTGTTGTAGGTTTTTTTGGGCTATATGGCCATGTTCTAGAGGCATTCTCTCCTGATGTTTCACCTGCATCTATGGCAAACATTTTCAGAGGTTGTGAGGTCTGAGGATGCTTGCCATAGATGCAGGCAAAACATCAGGAGAGAATGCTTCTAGAACATGGCCATATAGCCCAAAAAAACCTACAACAACCCAGTGATTCCAGCCATGAAAGCCTTCGACAGTACATTGTTTACAACATTGCTAAAACACATAAACAAAACACATAATCATTTAAAACCACTTTGTAAAATACACATATTAAACACACATAGTTCCATAAAATAATATTGAAATACACAAAACAAAAATCAAACCTAGAGTGGAAGTTTAAAATTCATAATTCAAACTGTCTGGGTAGGCCTGCCGGAAGAGATCTTCGCTTGTGTCTTAAATTCCAACAGCGGCAGGTCGTTCCACAGTTGTGGGGTGGCTGATGAAAAGGTCCTCTGGGTGATGGTTGCCAAAATGATGCCAAAGGCTCAAAGGCAACAAGACCAAAATATTACCCATTACTTTACTCACTCCACAGTAGAGATACAATTCTTATTTTCTTACTGATGGAAGTACAGTCAGCTCTCTACATTTGGTGAGGTTAGGGGTACAGGGCCCCCACAAAAGTGAGGAATATGTCAAGTATGAAATGAGGAGCACCTCATTCTCCTAATTTGTATGATCACTAAGGAACTGAGTGTCTTTAACTGAGATTCATCTCACTGAATAACCTCCTTGCATCTCTTTGCAGATCAACAACGAACGGCTTTACCTGCCCTTGAAGCTGGGTCAAGGGAAAGTGAACATATTTACCTTTGGCTTCCATATTGTTGTTGAGACTGACTTTGGGCTGAAGGTTGTATATGACTGGCGGACCTTCCTCTCGGTCACAGTTCCTCGGAGTTTCCAGAACAACACATTCGGCCTCTGTGGACGATACAACGGCATCCCTGAGGATGACCTCCAGACCTCTGGAGGCCTTTCTGTCTCCAGCATCAATGAGTTTGGCCACAGCTGGGCCAAGCGGGACCCCTTCTGCCAGGTGGGCTGTGGGGACAGGTGCCCGGCCTGTCGCAAAGTAGAAGGTTTCTGGAAGCCTCAGCAGCTGTGCAGTTTGATCCCTAGCAAGAGTGGGGTCTTCTCCAGGTGCCACAGCAAGGTCAACCCCACCTTCTTCTACAAGAACTGCCTGTTTGACACCTGCATCGATGGTGGAGCTGTGCAGACCGCTTGTAGTTGGCTGCAGAATTATGCCAGTACTTGCCAGACCCAAGGAATCGCCGTAACTGGCTGGAGAAACTTCACATTGTGCTGTGAGCAGAGCCTTTAAAATATCTTCATGCACGAAAGCTGCCTATCTCCTCTTGTTCCACTTAAATTGAATTATTTCTCTTTCAAGGTTTTTATTCCCTTCTTCGTGGGAAAGGGCTACAATTTGTGGTACATGGGTTTAAAATTCACCCTCTGGCATCTCCTGTTTAAAAAACTGAGTGGGTGACAATATGGTGGGCAACCTTTGTGGAAGATCTTGAAAAGCATTGTCGAAGGCTTTCATGGCTGGAATCACTGGGTTGTTGTGTGTTTTCCAGGCTGTATGGCTATGTTCCAGAAACATTCTCTCCTGATGTTTTGCCCACATCTATGGCAGGAATACTCAGAGGTTGTGACCTCAAAACCTCTGAGGATGCCTGCCATAGAACCAGGTGAAACATCAGGAGAAAATGCTTCTGGAAAATGGCCATACAGCTCGGAAGATAATAATAATAAACTTTATTTATACACCACCACCATCTCCCCCAACGGGGACTCGGGGCGGCTTACGTGAGGCCAAGCCCAAAGAACAAATTACAACAAAATAGGATAAAAGGTAAAGGTAAAAGTAGTCCCCTGACATTAAGTCCAGTCATGTCTGACTCTGGAGTGTGGTGCTCATCTCCATTTCTAAGCCGAAGAGCCAGCGTTGTCCGTAGACACCTCCAAGGTCATGTGGCCGGCATGACTGCATGGAGCGCCGTTACCTTCCCACCAGAGTGGTACCTATTGATCTACTCACATTTGCATGTTTTCGAACTGCTAGGTTGGCAGAAGCTAGGGCTGACAGCGGAAGCTCACGCCGCTCCCCGGAATCGATACAATCGATACCCCGAAATAGGATACAGTGAAATAAAAAACCAAAACGCAAACAGCATCACAGTAAAATACAAAACATATGAAGACAATAAGCAAAATACACAAAATATAAGAAAGCAATAAACAAACATAATGACAGTGAGTGGGCCGGATGTACGATAAAATGATTTAAAAACTCAGGGTGAGATAAAAGGAGAAGATTATTTGCAAGGGAGAACTCACAGAGAAACGTAATAGACATACCTTCGTACAAGGGGGGGGGGGGGGGGTACTCCTAGGACAAAAAAAAAACACATTGAGGGGAACAATAGCTTAAGATTGTGTGGCTACTCTCCAAAAGCGCAGTGGCAGAGCCAGGTCTTGAGATTCTTTTTAAAGGTTTCTAAGGTAGGGACTTTCCTAATCTCTCCAGGCAATGAGTTACAAGGACGGAGGGCCACAGAGGAGAAGGCTCTCTCCCTTGTACTCACAAGACGAGCCTGAGAAACTGGCAGAGGTGAAAGGAGGGCCTCCCGAAGATCTCAAGATGTCGGCTGGTTTTGGAGAGTAGCACACAATCTTAAGCTTTGCTCCCCTCAATGTTTTGTCCTACCCCCCCCCCCCCCTTGTATGAACGTATGTCTATTACCCTGTTTCTCTATGAGTTCTCCCTTGCAAATAATCTGCTCCTTTTATCTCACCCTGAGTTTTATGTACATGAGGCTCAGTTATTAATCTGGCTGCCGAGCGTTGGACAAGTTGTAATTTCCACAACAACCCAAATCTTAAAAAGCAGACGACACTTGCTTGGATAGAAAAATAAACCAGGATACCAAACAAAGTGACAGATCACAAGAAGGAGATCAATAATGGAAGCAATGATGGGAGGAAGACAGTAGGAGGTAGTCAGCTCCAGGCTTCTTATTTCATAAATATCTGGTTGCAGAGGGCCTCAGAGCCAAGGAACTATGGAAAAAAGTGGTTTGGAAAATCACTTGCACAGACAATTTTCCAAGTGATCCTTCCAAAAACAGCCATGTTCAAAGGAAGAGAAGGCTGAGAGGAGATATGATAGCCATGTATAAATATGTGAGAGGAAGCCACAGGGAGGAGGGAGCAAGCTTGTTTTCTGCTTCCTTGGAGACTAGGACGCGGAACAATGGCTTCAAACTACAAGAGAGGAGATTCCATCTGAACAGGAGGAAGAACTTCCTGATTGTGAGAGCGTTCAGCAGTGGAACTCTCTGCCCCGGAGTGTGGTGGAGGCTCCTTCTTTGGAAGCTTTTAAACAGAGGCTGGATGGCCATCTGTCAGGGGTAATTTGAGTGCAATGTTCCTGCTTCTTGGCAGGGGGTTGGACTGGATGGCCCATGAGGTCCCTTCCAACTCTTTGATTCTATGATTCTATGATCCCTCTAATCAGGTGTTAATGAATGGGATGGGTTAGGCTCCTTCTTTGGAAGCTTTTAAACAGAGGCTGGATAGCCATCTGTCAGGGGTGATTTGAATGCAATATTCCTGCTTCTTGGCAGGGGGTTGGACTGGATGGCCCATGAGGTCTCTTCCAACTCTTTGATTCTATGATTCTATATCCCTGTTTTCTTATTACTGGAATCTTCTTCCTGTTACAAACAATGGGTCCTTCTTCTTTTCTCCATTCACTACTTCAATTGCTGCTCTGTCATCTCATATTAAATTGACTAGCAGATCTCTAGGATCTTCGACAATGAAAATCAGGTTCTCTGTTTGTCCCCAAGAGCAACAGAGTGTAACCAAAGGACCTAACGTTAGCCAGGAGCACAATTGAGATAAAAGTTTCTTTAAACTGTTGGTGCTGGTGATCTTATCACAGGGTTTTCTGGAGTTGAATGTTATGACTCATTCCATGGCTGAGTGAGAAATTGAACTCCATCTCCAGAGACACAGTCCAACTTTCACATGGCTACATATATACTGATAATGTTAGGAAGATATCTGACTTCGTTATACTGGAAGTTCTGTCTGGGTGCTTCAGTGCTTCGAACCCTGATTCCACTATACTGCTTATCCACACTATACATATTTTAGATCCAAGATTTCAGAGATGTAGTGGACCTTGAACTCCTGGCATAGATTCTTATTCTAAGTGCCCAAACTTTTGCTCACTCACAAGGCAGACGGGTCTTTGGAGTTTCCAGCATACTCTGCAGAGGATGTTGAATGGGTCACCTATCTCTGTTCCCTCTTGACTGGCTAGCCCATGGCCTTTGCATT
This sequence comes from Anolis sagrei ordinatus, assembly GCF_025583915.1. NCBI lineage: Eukaryota > Metazoa > Chordata > Lepidosauria > Squamata > Anolidae > Anolis > Anolis sagrei. Next base: position 37,340,891 of record NW_026847882.1, on the reverse strand, counting down.
TCCTCCCTTTTCTGGTCACTCTGTGGTCTTCTTTACAGCAGCAGATTTGTCATAATTAATAGCTTAGGGAGACATTAGAATTGTTTCTGGTCTCTGGGTCTGACCTTCATAGTAGATTTCATCCACATCCTTTAATTAGCATCCTTCAAGTGGAGATAAAAGTATCCATATTTTTTTGCCTTCGTATCATGGGAGAAGACCCCGTCTAGTATCAAAGACTGAGGGTGGCTATGTAATGCTAACTTTTTTGGGGAAAAAGAGATGATGAGCAAAGTGTCAGGGATATGGGAAAGGATTGAGAGTGTTGTTTCGTGCACCAAGGATTGCCAGAGACAGAGACAGAGAGAAAAAGAGGGAAGGAGAGACAAAGATTAGTGAACGGAAAGTATTGGATAACAATGACACAGATAAGAAGAGACAGCGGAAAAGAATAGCTCAACAAGGGCCTCAACATAAAAGAGACATGTACTGGAGTCACGGGAGATTATCTCTCATGTCACCGATTTCATAAAGGAGCCAGTGCAGCAAGAGGATGAATTATGGGGTCGCTCCTCAAGCCTGACAGATATTTAAATGCTCCACATGAAATCTTGGACATGGTTTTGGCAATCTTTGGGATTCATTGCTGCAATGTGTCATTTCCCAGCATGACCTGCAGGTGAGAGTTGGGCCGTGGTGATCCTCTAGACCAGGGGTCCTCAAACTAAAGCCCGGGGGCCAGATACGGCCCTCCAAAGTCATTTACCTGGCACTTGCTCAAGGTCAGCCTAAGTCTGAAACGACTTGAAAGCACACAACAACAACAACAACAATCTTATCTCGCCAACAAAAGCAGGCCCACACTTCCCATTGAAATACTAATAAGTTTATATTTGTTAAAATTGTTCTTTATTTTAATTATTGTATTGTTTTAAAGTGTTTTTGCACTACAAATAAGATATATGCAGTGTACATAAGAATTCATTCATGTTTTTTTTTTTCAAATTATAATCCGGCCCTCCAACAGGTTGAGGGACTGTGACCTGACCCTCTGTTTAAAAAGTTTGAGGACCCCTGGTATAGACCAATGGTTCCCAACCTCTGATCCTCCAAGTGCTTTGGACTTCAACTCCCAGAAATCCCAGCCATCTTACCAGCTCTTAGGAACTATGGGAGCTGAAGTCCAAAACACCTGGAGAACCAAAGGTTGAGAACCACTGCTCTAAACATTCTGGGGACATTTGGCATCACCAGTGGTCAAGGATAATGGAGGTTGCAGTCTAAGAGCCTTTGGAAGGTCACTGATATAACACTTAAAAGAATTATCCTTGCATTGTGAGGAGTCAGATTTGGCCTGTGGATCACCAACAGTGGACCATTCCTGAATTCAGCAAGTGAAAAGCTTTGCACAATGCAGGATCTATTTTCAGTCATAGGGTATTAGGTGAAATGACGGAGATAGGAGTATTAGAAAGATTTTTTTTCCTGAGATATTGGATCAGCAGTCTATGGACAGCCTCATACACTCATTGTAAACCCATACATTTATCTCAAGTATTGGTCCTATAAAAAGCTTGATTTTGCAGCATTGTCTACATTGGATTATAATTTAGGATTGATGTGATAAAGCAGTCTGAATGTTGGGCTATGATTTGGGAAGGGTTTTTTTTTTGCCAGAGAAACTGCAAGTCGCTTCTGGTGTGAGAGAATTGGCCGTCTGCAAGGACGTTGCCCAGGGGACGCCCGAATGTTTTGATGTTTTATCAGCCTTGTGGGAGGCTTCTCTCATGTCCCTGCATTGGGAGCCGGAGCTGACACAGGGAGCTCATCTGCACTCTACCCAGATTAGAACCTGCAACCTGTTGGTCTTCAGTCCTGCTGGCACAGGGGTTTAACCCACTGCACCACGGGGGCTCCATATTTGGGATGGTAATGGTTCAAATTCCCCACTCAGCTTTGGAAACCTCTGGATGGCCTTGGGCTGAATTTAGAAGAAAGAAATGGCCAACTGTTCCTGAAGCAATCTTGCCTTTAAAAATCCAAGGATAAGGTTGCAATAAATCAGAATCAGCTTGTAGGCACATAACTGAAATGAACAATTTTAATTGTGGATTGAAATGAGAATCAGGCCAATAAGGAATGCTAAATGGGCTTAGGTACAACATAGGGATGATCAGGCAGGTGCGGCATTGGGTTATCTACAACGTTTGTGCTCTTTCTGTCAAATCGAAGCATAGGAGAATCCCTTTTTTGAAGGCAGTAGGCCAGTGTCACTAACTTGGGGATTCTGAGTTTGAATCCTAAGAAAGAAAGAAAGAAAGAGCATTTTATTTGAGAACACAGAAATGCTGGAGCACTCTCAAAACCACCATGTCAGACTACGCAGGGAAGCCACTGAAATACACAAGCATGTGGACAATTTCAACAGAAAGGAGGAAACCATGAAAATGAACAAAATCTGGCTACCAATATTTTAAAAAACTCAAAAATTACAACAGCAAAACAACAGAGAGGAAACAATCAGGGACATCTAATCACCTCTCAACAAAAGATTGCCCCAGGCACTGCCGGTCCATCAAATGCTAATCAAGGTGGTCAGTTGAAACATTTACACCTAGCTCCAACAGACAAGAGTTCTTTGTCCCACTCTGGTCATTCCACAGATATATAAACCCCTTTTCCTAGTTCCAACAGACCTCACTACCTCCTAGGATGCTTGCCATAGATGCAGGCGAAACGTCAGGAGAGAATGCCTCTAGACCATGGCCATCTGGCCTGAAAAAACCTACAACAACCCAGTGATTCCGGCCATGAAAGCCTTCGACAATATATTAAACCTTTTCAATCTCTCTTCCAGGTGTCTTTTGCTCTTCTGAAGATGGAAAGTTGGTTAAATTGCTCCACTTTGTGGAGAGAGGAGAAATAGTTCAATGAGTAAAGTTACTCTTTTTTTGCCGACTGCACATCCATTCCATAAAGAAAGCCAGTCCCAAAGGCCGCCGTTCTTCATTTGTCAAATGCAAATGTTATTAGTTTATGCACACCAGGGAAAGAGCATGCCATTTTTTCCTTCCCAAAGAAGGTTTGCGTCTGCGGTCAATAGGCTTACAATGTATCGTTCAATTACCTTCCTCATAAATGAAGATGTAAAGCATCTCCGGCAGGCAGGCCGTCTGGCAAATCAATTGAAAAGTCATTTTCATCACTAATAAGATTTAAAAATTAAATTTGGATCATTTTCTATCCACAAATTGATGGTTTAAATCTGCCTTGTTCCTGAGATTCACGGACCCAATAACAATTGTTAGAAGGAGTAGGGCAGCAGGGCGGAGGATGGGGGGGAGGGGGGGAATTCGGAATTACAGGTTTGTTCCATTTCTGAGATATTCACACACACTTCGATTGATTTCTGTGATAGTTTAATTACTTACTTTACTTAGTTGATCCCTCGTTAGCCAAGTAGGATAGTCTTTCAGGATCAATGTTTTGGTGGGTCCGTAGGTGACTGTGGAGCCCTATTCTTGATCTGCATCTTCTCCCGCAATGAGGGCATCGGTTTCCAGGTGGAAGACAGTCTCGGTCAGGGTTGGCTTGACGCGCCTGCCTCTTGGCACGTATCTCTCTTTCGCCCTCCATTTGTGCCTCTTCAAATTCTGCAGCACTGCTGGTCACAGCTGACGTCCAGCTGGAGCGCTCAAGGGCCAGGGCTTCCTAGTTCTCAGTGTCTATGCCAGATTTTTTAAGGTTGGTTTTGAGACCATCTTTAAACCTCTTTTCCTGCTCACCAACATTCTGTTTTCTGTTCTTGAGTTCGGAGTAGAGCAACTGCTTTGGGAGATGGTGGTTGGGCATCTGGACAACGTGGCCGGTCCAGTGGAGTTGATGGCGGAGGACCATCACTTCAATGCTGGTGGTCTTTGCTTCTTCCAGCAGGCTGACGTATGTCTGCCTGCCTTCCCAAGAGATTTGCAGAATTTTCCGGAGGCAGCGCTGATGGAATCGTTCCAGGAGTTGCATGTGATGTCTGTAGACAGTCCATGTTCCACAGCCATATAGCAGGGTTGGGAGGACAATAGCTTTCTAAACAAGCACCTTGGTATCCCTACGGATGTCCCGGTCCTCAAACACTCTCTGCTTCATTCAGAAAAATGCTGCACTCGCAGAGCTCAGGCGGTGTTGTATTTCAGTGTCGATGTTGACTTTTGTGGAGAGGTGGCTGCCAAGGTAGCAGAAATGGTCACCATTAAGCTGTATCTCTGGCATTGGCTAGTTTAATACACACGGGGTGTAAGGGGTATTGTTAGGCTGTAAATCTCAGCAGCGTTGGCTTAAAACAGTGGTTCCTAACCTTTGTTTGACCAGGGAACACTCTGATCGGAGACCATTTGACCAGGGACCACTTTGAACAGGGGCCACTCTCCAACATTAGTACCAAAAAGGGTTACAAATCGGTTTTTGGTCAATTTTAGATTCAGTTTGGTTATCTGGGGTGCTGATTCAGAAAATGGCATTGGATAGACCACATCAGCTCTAGTTTCTGATACAGAAACCATCCAGTAGTCGCCATCTGATCACCCACAGAAAACCATATTTAATAATCTAGAGCCGCAGACCTTATTTTAGGTCTCGCAGCACACCAGTGGGCCACAGTCCACAGGTTGGGAACCACTGGCTTAAAGAGTAAATGCTGGGCAATGCTAGAGAAGCAGTACAATGGCATCTAGGTTACTGAAGCTTAGTTGAACAGAGTGGGTTTCTTTCAGCTCTGTCATTGGCATTCTGCAGAGACCTGTGACATTGCTCTTTATGGAGACATGCATTTATTTTGTCCTGCTGCTCCCTGTGGTAAAGTGTTTTTGTTTTTAATGTCTGGGGGTCAGAGATAATAATAATAATGCTGCTACTTTTGCTAGTGAGGAATGTTGAAAAGAGATTGGGAAAGACCAAAGGCTTAACAAGCAAATAGATATATCCTGGCATATGTTTTGCATCTCAATCAAAAGTTCAACCAAGGATAAATATAATGATGGTGGTAATGATGATAGTAATACAATACAATATACTACTACTACTACTAATAATAATAATAATAATAATAATAATCTATATAAATAAAAATGTAATGTTCATTTGTGGAATTAACAGAACTCAAAAATCAGTGGGCCAATTGACACCACATTTGGACAGCATACACCTAACAACCCAATGTATGTCCTTCACTCAAAAAAAATTCGATTCTGTCATTTGGGAGTTGTAGTTGCTGGGATGTAAAATTAACCTACAATCAAAGAGCATTCTGAACTCTGGTAGCATTATAGCATTGAACCAAACATGGCATACAGGACTCCCATGACCAACAGAAAACACTAGAAGGGTTTGGTGGGCATTGACCTTGAGTTTGTGAGTTGTAATTCACTTACATCCAGAGAGCACTGTGGACTCAAACAATGATGGATCTGGACCAAACTTGGTACAAATATTCCATATGCCCAAATATGAACACAGTTTGGGGGAAATACACATTGACATTTGGGATTTGTAATTACTGGAATTTATAGTTCACCTATAATCAAAGAGCATTCTGAATCCCACAAACGAGAGAATTGGGGCAAATTTCCCACACAGAACCCCCATGACCAACAGAAAATACTTAAGGCCATCCAGTCCAACTCTTTTCACCAGGGCAAGAAAATGTAATCAGAGCCCTCCTGACAGAGAGCCATCCAGCCATAGATAGAGATAGATAGATAGATATGATTCACACGCACACACAGATATAGTATCATAGATTTGAAAGGGACCCCTAGAGAAGGACAATTATATCTTGCATATTCCAGATTAGGCAAACCAGACACTCTCCACATCAACACTGACAAAGAAACAACAAGTATAAAGAAATTACATATATTAGAAACCAACATTTTCTCATTACTTTATTTTCCAGATCACCAGATTGGGCCACAGCAACGCATGGCAGGGGATAGCTAGTATGATATTATAATTATATATTTTATATTATATGTAATATTACTAATAATATTACAATATAATGGTATAGTACAATATAGTAATATATAATACTGATATTGTGCAATGCTAATAATATAATATATTGTGTGTGTGTATGTGTGTATGTATATATATATATATATATATATATATCTTGTAAGCCACTCTGAGTCCCCTTCGGGGTGAGAAGGGCAGGATATAAATGTCATAAATAAATAAATAAACAAACAAACAAATAGTAGTAGTAGCAAGTTGTCTGCTACCAAGACAATTTTAAGTCATGGTGATCATGTAAATGTGAGTTCTTTAAGTTCTCAGTGATATCACAGTGGTTCTCAACCTGTGGGTCCCCAGAAGTTTTGGCCTTCAACTCTCAGAAACCAGCTGGTAAACTGGGGACCCACAGATTGAGAACCACTGCTCTATCATCTAATGCTCTGCTCAGGTACTGTGAACTCAAGGCTATTGTTTCCTTAGTTGAGTCTACCTCTCTGGAATGCAGTCTTCCTCTTTTCCAATGACGTTCTACCATCGACTTATGGTGAATAAGAGACCTCTGTCACCCTATCCTTAACAGCCTTGTTCAAGTCTCTGGGCAGCCATGCTTTTTCAGAGTCCATCCATCTGGAATGTGGTCTTCCTCTTTTTCCATTCCCTCCATCTTTCTAAGCATTGGGTTGTTCATTCATTCATTCATTCCTGGTACAGATCTGCAAGGGGTTAGTGAGGCCTCATGTTATGGATCATACAAGCACAGAGACATGTACTGCCTTGTAGAAGTGACTTTCCTCCTGTGGTTAACACAGCGGGCCTCTGAGACAGGCTAATTGGTACCAAGCAAATGCCACTTTTCATGTAAACAGTTTTGCTGCTGCTTGAGCTCTGCCAAGTTATCTCACCCTTGTTCTGATAAGGCTGATTCCCCCATCTCAAGAAATGTCTAAAAAGCTGTTTCCTCAGAGAAAGGTGATTTATCTCCCAGCTTGTGTGGATTTACAGGCACCTTCTAAATCTAAAGCAAGGGCAAAAGGTATTTCAGAGTGCAGGAAGGACAGATTTTTCACTCTTACTTTGTGCAAGCAAATCAATGGAAACCTTGGCCTATAGGGCTGCAAATGATCTGTTGTTGGGGACTTATGAAAAGGCCCATCTTTGATAAAGGCTGTCTTTGCTTGCATTTCTTGTTTCCACCTCCATTTATTACCTGCGTGTGATCAACAAACAGTCCTCTTTGTTGCACCTGCAACTCTATTATATGTTTCGGCAATTCTGGCTTTTATGTGAGCAGAGCAGGCTCCTGGGATTATTACTCTGCCAACTGCTCCAGTCTGAAAAGCTAATATGAGACAATGACCTTTGAAGAGCATCAGGTCAGGGAAAATAGCTTTAATGCTTCCTGCTTGCCTGTCTTGAGTACTAATACTCAATTTGTGCCCATGCTTATGCCTCAGTAGCACCACTTGACCTTATGCTGCCAACGTGTCGTATCAATGTCCTTCCGCTTGCCCCTATGCCCTTCCAATTTCCATTATAGTGGCGAGTGATTTCTATGCCATTGGGACCATAGTCTAGGTTTTGGATCAAACTTTAATGCTGCTATTCAAGGTACTGGGCTTATTTTGGAGGCAGAAATCAGCACCTTGGATAGCTCTTTCAAAATGCAGCTTACGAACTAGTGTGGGTTCAGTGTCCCACTTTCTTGGAAGCTGCCAACCACTGTTGATGTGGTCTTTCATTATGTCCTTCCGTTTTCCTTCAACGATAGTTAGGGGAACAGGAAGGAAGGTGGTTACAAGGTGGAACTATCTTTGCTATGCATAGTTGGTTATGCACATCACATCAATGGTTTGGAGAAGAAGCTAAGCTTTAATGTAGGAACTCCATTCTAAGATAGGAAAGTTGCTTGTGGTGATATCACAACTTAAAAGAAGACTCATGGGAAGGACTGTGGGACTGTGGCACAGGTGGCTGAGTGTCAGCTGCATTAAGATCACTTCTGACCAAAAGGTCATGAGTTCGAAGCCAGCCCGGGTTGGAGTGAGCTTCCGACCAATTGTGTAGCTTGATGACGACCTTTGCAACCTGAAAGACAGTTGCATCTGTCAAGTAGGAAAATTAGGTACCACCTATGTGTGGGGAGCCTAATTTAACTAATTTACAAGGCCATAAAAAAGACACCAGCAAAGCAAGTGGGGAATGCGGAAGTACTTCATCGGTGTCTCAGATGGATGATGAAAGGGACAGCTCCCCTGGTGGCCAGAAAAGTTAAATAACCTCTGACTTTCTGTCTATATCTGTTGTGTGTCTTTGGCATTGAATGTTTGCCATATATGTGTACATTGTAATCTGCCCTGAGTCTCCTGTGGGGTGAGAAGGGCAAAATATAAATACTGTAAATAAAAATAAGTAAATAAATAAAATTTGAAGGCAACATGTCTGTAAGCAATGGGGAGATGATGCAGACATTTTCATCACCCAAACATTTTGCCAATACGTTGTTTTGAAAAGCTCCTTTGGGGTGCTACAACTCCCAGAATCCCTACAATGACCATGTTGACTGGAGAATTCTTGGATTAGTAGTCCAAAAAGGAAGTCTTTAGGAGCTGTGAATGTGCATACTGCTTAGAATACAACAGGGCATACTGTACTGCACTGGATGTGTGATACAGCCATGTTAAGACCCTGTCCCCTTTTGTTCTAGCGGTCACCTGCCCTCCTAACAGCCACTACGAGAACTGCGTGAGCGTCTGCCAACCCCGTTGTGCTGCCATCCGGTTGAAAAGCGACTGCAATCATTACTGTGTGGAAGGCTGCCAGTGCGATCCAGGCTACGTCCTCAATGGCAAGAGCTGCATCCTTCCACAAAACTGTGGCTGCTACTCTGATGGCAAATATTATGAGGTAAGATCCTGTTTCCCAAACAGTGGCTTCTTGGGGTGGCTTATGGGCAACATTGGAACTGCCCGAAGAGAGTCACAAGTGGTTGCTGTGTGATCAAACTCATTTGTTCTTATAGTTTATCAACATAGGATAAAGCCTTCCTTCCTCACAGGCACAATGGGTTAAATCCTTGTGCTGGCAAGATTGCTGACTGAAAGGTCAGTGGTTCAACTCCAGGGAGAGCAGGTTGAGCTCCCTCTGTCAGCTCCAGCTCCCCATATGGATACATGAGAGAAGCCTGGTGGTAAAACATCAAACATCCGGGTGTCCCCTGGCAGACAATTCTCTCACGCCAGAAGCAACTTGTAGTTTCTCAAGTTGTTCCTGACACAAAAAAGCATGGTTCCTAAAAGTGACTTACAACCATTTAAACCAAGATGAATGAATTCAGACATGAACTCGGGGGCTTCTTAATGTTTGTGGTTCCAGTGATTTGGCTTTTAGAGCCAGTCCCAGGCAGACAACAAGAGGGAAAACAGTCCCCTTGTCAAATATACTTGATGAAAGAAATATCTTTAATGCAATGAAATAAGCAATGATATTAAAACACTCTTAATTCTAAACAGTATATTTGACAAGGGGACTGTTTTCCGTCTTGTTTTCTGCCTAGGACTGGCTCTAAAAGCCAAATCACTGGAACCACAAACATTAAGAAGCCCTCGAGTTCATGTCTGAATTCATGACTTTGGATAAACTCCAAGAGTTTCCTTGGGAAAGCAACAATAAATTGTAAAACTTTTATGAACTAAACTTTTTCATTAAATCATGACTTGGGTACTTTCTTAAAGAGAGAGAGAGAGAAAAATAGTCTGGATTACCTTTTCGTGTGCATGCATACACATTCCCTTGATAGATTCTTTCTGTTAACTTGGCTGAATTTTCCACAAGGGTAAAAATGTATGAAGGACAGCGGAGGACATGTTTAAAAAGTGGAGTGCATTCCTGCTTTTAAGCTCTTTTTTACTAATACAGATGTCGCTTTTAAATGAGCAGCGACTAATATAAAGTATGGCGGCAGAATTCTTGGCTCCTCATAGGAGCAATTTGCACAGAGATACTCATGCCATGGATACTAAGTCCTCCAGGCAATTCTATGATGTAATTCCCCTAACAGCGTACAATTTCATTGTAGGACCAAAACATTCCTCGACAGGATATCTCTCTAGGTCAGGGGTCCTCAAACTAAGGCCCAGGGGCCGGATGCGGCCCTCCAAGGTCATTTAACAGGCCCTCGCTCAGGGTCTGAAATGACTTGAAAGCACACAACAACAACAACAACAACAACAACAACTCCTATCTCATCAGCCAAAAGCAGGCCCACACTTCCCATTGAAATACTAATAAGTTTATATTTTTAAAATTGTTTTTCATTTTAATTACTGTATTGCTTTAAGTGTTTTTTGCACTACAAATAAGATATGTGCAGTGTGCATAGGAATTCATTAATTTTTTTTCAAATTATAATCCGGCCCTCCAACAGTTTGTGGGACTGTGACCTGGCCCTCTGTTTAAAAAGTTTGAGGATCCCTGCTCTAGGTCCTCAAAACAACTTTATAATGTCCTGGGACTGGAAGTGAAGAAATTGATTCGTGGGTTGTTGTAGGTTTTTTGGGCTATATGGCCATGTTCTAGAGGCATTCTCTCCTGATATTTTGTCTGCATCTATGGCAAGCATCCTCAGTAGTTGTGACCTCACAACCTCTCTGAGGATGCTTGCCATAGATGTAGGCAAAACGCCAGGAGCCAATGCCTCTAGAACATGGCCATATAGCCCCCCCAAAAAAACTACAACAACCCAGTGATTCCAGCCATGAAAGCCTTCGACAATAAATTGATTCATGTTTACTAATATCTATAGTTTCATGTAACAATGTTCCAGCTGGGAACATATCCCAGGGTCTTACTGTATACAAGTGGGGGCATTGCAGCACACCAAAATACCTGGGAGTTACTCTGGATGCTAGAAATAATAGCATATGAAAACTGACTGGCACAACCTGGGGTTCACAACCAGACACAGTGAAGACATCTGTCCTTGCTCTTGACTACTCTGCTGCTGAATACGCATTCCCAATGTGGAATAAAACAATGGATGTGGCTCTTAATGAGACATGCTGCATTATCACAGGATGTCTACGCTCTACACCACTGGAGAAATTATATTGTTTAGCTAGTATTGCACCATCTGACATTCGCTGGGAAGTAGCAGCCAACAATGAAAGGATCAAGGCAGTGATATCTCTGGCCCATCCTCTGTTCGGATATCAGCCAGCACACCAATGCTTTAAATCAAGAAATAGTTTTCTAAGATCTACAGGGATATTCGCAGGAACACCTCAGCAAACAAGAGTCCAAAAGTGGCAGGTTTAAACCCAGAAACTCAATCCATGGGTGATACCGAATGGGAGACTCCCTCCTGAGAACACAGAAGATTGGGTGACTTGAAGGATGCTGAACAGACTGCATTCTGGCACCACTAGATACAGAGCCAACCTTAAGAAATGGAGCCACAAAGTGGAGTCCACAACATGCGAGTGTGGAGAAGAGCAAACCAAAGACTCCGTATTACCATGCAACCTGAGCCTTGCCACATGCACAATGGAGGACCTTCTTACAGCAACACTAGAGGCACTCCAAGTGGCCAGCTACTGGTCAAAGCACATTCATATATATATATGTGTGTGTGTGTGTGTTTGTGTGTGTGTGTGTATAGACATACACACACACACATAGTCATGTCAGGAGCAACTTGAGAAACTGCAAGTCACTTCTGGTGTGAGAGAATTGGCCTTCTGCAAGGACGTTGCCCCAGGGACTCCTGAATGTTTTATCATCCTTGTCGGAGGCTTCTTTCATGTCCCTGCATGAGGAGCTGGAGCTGACAGAGGGAGCTCATCCACGCTCTCCCCGAATTCGAACCTGCGACCTGTCGGTCTTTAGTCCTGCCAGCACAAGGGTTTAACCCACTGCGCCACTGGGGGCTCCATCTATATAAATAAAAATGTAATGTTCATTTGTGGGATTAACGTAACTCAAAAACCACTGGGCGAATGAACATCAAATTTGGACAGCATACACCTAACAACCCAATGTATATCCTTCACTCAAAAAAATTGATTTTGTCATTTGGGAGTTGCAGTTGCTGGGATTTATAGTTCACCTACAATCAAAGAGCATTCTGAACTCCACCAATGATGGAATTGAACCAAACTTGGCACACAGGACTCCCATGACCAACAGAAAACACTAGAAGGGTTTGGTGGGCATTGACCTTAAGTTTGGGAATTGTAGTTCACCTACATCCAGAGAGCGCTGTGGACACAAACAATAACGGATCTGGACCAAACTTGGCACAAATATTCCATATGCCCTAATATCAACATGGATGGAGTTTGGGAAAAATACACCTTGACATTTGGGATTTGTAGTTAGTGTGATTTATATTTCACCTACACTCAAAGAGCATTCTGAACCCCACCAACAACAGAATTGGGGCAAATTTCCCACACAGAACCCCCATGACCAACAGAAAATACTTAAGGCCATCCAGTCCAACTCCTTCATCAGGGCAAGAAAATGTAATCAAAGCCCTCCTGACAAAGAGCCATCCAGCCACAGATATAGATAGATATATATGATTCACACACAGAGAGATATAGTATCATAGATTTGAAAGGGAGCCCTAAAGAAGGACTGTGATATATTCCATATTCCAGAGTAGGTAAACCAGACAATCTCCACATCAACACTGATAAACAAACAAGAAATACGGTTTACCCACAAGCATAAAGAAATTATATATATTAGAAACCCACACTTTCACATTACTTTATTTTCCAGATCACCAGACTGGGCCACAGCAACGCGTGGCAGGGGACGGCTAGTATTTAGTATAATGTCAAGTTTTTAAACTTTGTGTTTTTAAATATATTACAACTGTACCCTCGGTTCACTTCTGACATGATAAATAAAATAAATAAAACTGTATACAAGTGTGCTAAGTAACCACCTGAGATTTTTGAATGGGTTCTAGTTCAGCGGTGAGTTTCTTCCCCCAATCTTCACATTGCTTTGGGGAATTAATAAGGGCCTTTATTGCTTTAACATTATATCTGAGGCTCTTAGCCAAGAGTCCTGGACTGTAAGGAAGCATTGCCTCCTAGTGAGATTTTCTCCCAAGAGTTCTGTCCTCATCGACATTCATCTAAGCAGCATCACCCACCACTACTCCGAAAACCAAGTAGAATGTGTGAGCGTACAGAGTAAATTATTATGTTTTTGTGCTCTAAGCTGCCGGTGGGATTGGATACTAAATGGTTTCCAAATAGGATGAAACCAGCAGAGGAGATGGATTGCTCTTCAACTGCTGTTGCATTGCTTCTGAAGAATGTGGCAGTCTTAATAGGTTGATTTTGGAGGATCGAAACGCGATGCCCTTGGGAGCTTGCCTTCAGAAGGGTGAGATTTTCCTGCGGGTAATTTGCGGGTGCTGCAGGCAAGCTGCCTCTGTTTATTCCCTCGACTGGTTTGTATTGCTACCACTCTTCAGTTTGTTTCTGGTTTGCATTGCTATCAGCCTTCGGTTTATTTCCCCGACACCTGACAAGGCGATCCTGAAATAATGAACAACAGCCATGTACTTAGTGGTCTAGTTCTGTGCACGATGTAATATTAATCAGTTTAATCCACACAATAGAGTGACACAAATTCCCTGTAATGAGGCCGTGCTTTCAGGGTTGCTTTCAGGGGAATGCACGATAAAATTAAAATTTAATAATTCCGTAGCATCATTTGCATGGGCCCGGAGGGAGATCCTTCCCTGTGATTTACACCTTGCATCACCGCTCAATCCCAGCAACTTACTCCCGATGTATATCAACGAAGGATATAAATCCAGGAGAAAAGACATTTCAGACTTTGCATTTGCTGAGCTAAAATAATAAATGGGAGAAATGGGAAGTTAATCAAGGAAAAGGACTTTTGAAAGTATCCTTTGTTCTAATATGTAAATATTAAGTGGATGAATGAGAGCAATTTCTGGGGTATCCACGGGCACAAATTTAGCTCTTTCCCATGGCAATTGTATTTTCTGATGCTCACCCCAATAAATCAGAATCCCTTATCTGTTTCAATTAAGAATAGATGCATAAATCTATTTCCACTGTGTCTCAGATTTTTATGAGCTCATTCATGAGTCTACCCATTCCTACTTCACATAAAAACATACGTATTTGCATTATTTGTAGAATCATTTTTCACAAAATGCTCATTTTGGGGTATGTAAAATACCTAAAATATAGACTTTTGTATTTATTGTATTTTCAAATATGAACATTTGTGTATATTTTAACTGAAAAACTGTGCATGTCTACATAACCTGTTTTATTTGTTTTTGTTTCAACTTCGAATGATATAAAAAATGGGAGAAAAACAAAACTCAACAGGCCCAGTCTATTTATTAATCTGAGCAAAACCAAATTGGTCAATTCATTCAATTTTCTCCAGATTTGTTGGCCCATAACTGTCATCACCTAAGTCTCTTCCAACAGTCACCAGCCAATCCCTCTGCAAGGCCAGAAATACAGCTTAATGGTGTAATGTTATAAAATGTTGACCATTTCCACTCCCTTGGCAGCCACCTCTCCACAAAACTCAACATTAACACTGAAATACAACACCGCCTGAGCTCTGCAAGTGCAGCATTTTTATGAATGATGTAGAGAGTGTTTGAGGATCGGGACATCCGTAGGGAGACCAAGGTGCTTGTTTATAAAGCTACTGTCCTCCCAACCCTGCTATACGCCTGTGAAACGTGGACTATATACAGATGTCATACTCAACTCCTAGAATGATTTCATCAGCATTGCCTCCAGAAAATTCTGCAAATCTCTTGGGAAGACAGGCAGACAGATGTCAGTGTGCTAGAGGAAGCAAAGACCGCCAGCATTGAAGCGACGTTCCTCCACCATCAACTTCACTGGAGTGGCCATATTGTTCGAATGCCTGATCACTGTCTTCCAAAGCAGTTACTATACTCCCAACTCAAGAATGGAAAATGGCAGATACGAAAAGAGATTTAAAGATGAGTTCAAAGCCAACCTTAAAAACAGGGCATGGACACCAAGAACTAGGAAGTCTTGGCCCTTGAGCGCTCTAACTGGAGCTCAGCTGTAACTAGCAGTGCTATGGAGTTTAAAGATGCACAAATGGAGGGTGAAAGGGAGAAATGTGGCAAGAGGAAGGTGTGTCAAGCTAACCCTGACCAGGACTGCCTTCTACCTCGAAACCAGTGGAAGAACATGCCAGTCAAGATTAGGTCTCTACAGTCACCTACATATCCATCACCAAGACACTACAGTTGGAAGGCCATCATACTTGGACAACGAGGGAGCACCTAAGTAAAAGTAAAGTAACTTGGCTGGGGATGATGGGAACTGTAATACAACACATCTAGACCATATGAAGTTATGGAAGACTGCCCTTGACTATTGCAAATGGCACTTAGTATTCCTTGGCAGTCTCCCATCCAAGTACTAACCACAACTGACTCAGCTTCACTCTTCAAATAAGGATGTTACAAAAATATCCCTCTGTCTATACATGAAAGGTTGGAAATAGGGACTTTCTGGATATGATTTATCATATTATGAGCTTGCCACTGAAAAATGGCCTTCGCTTTTACTCCAGTGTCTGCAAATGCTTTGGCAGATCTGTGGCGCCAGTCCTGACTCAGGATGGTTGCCATGAGGAATGACTTCTGTTACCAATGTTGTCTCTCTTTCCCTATTGTAACTTTCCTGCTTCCTTTAAAAACACAGTGCCAGCAAGGCTCTTATCAGCAGAGAAGCAAGCTCATATGTTCAATTATTCCATAAATCTGATAACAAGAGAGTGGAATGTAATTTCTGCTTCTTTGCGAAGGTACACATTGGTGGTCAACAGGATATTTGTAGTGCTCTCTTTGGAAGCAGGAGCAGGGAGGAGGTTGCTGTGGAAACTGTAACTTTGCATTTCCTCGCCTTTACAAGCGATGCGGGTGTCAGACAAGTCATACGGGTGTCAATGTTTTCACACTCTTATTGGCTTCCTAGAATTATGATCTCAATTCAGGATGTGCCTTTTGAAAAAGATGAGGAGCCACTTTAGAGAACTCTGTGGCTGTACATCATGGCCACAACTGAATACAATTCTATCCACCCAACAATCAGCTGGTAGGGGATAGGCATGGTTAGTTTCGGTCAGAATGCCTTTGCCCTTCAGAAGCTTTTTTCACCATTTCTGTTACGAAGCAGTAAGTGAGTCAGAAATTATTCAGCTTTTCCCTGCTTCTGGTTTCAAGGCTAGGAAGCATTTTAAAACAGACCGGATGAATTTCCTGCCTTTGCTCTCCCCTCACTTTTGGTCTCAAGCCTGGGAAGCGTTTTAAACCAGTGTGGATGGATTTCCTGCCTTTCCTCTTCCCTCGCTTCTGGTTTCAAGTCTGGGAAGCATTTTAAACCAGACTGGATGGATTTCCTGCCTTTCCTCTCTCCTCGCTTCTGGTCTCAAGTCTAGGAAGCGTTTTAAATCAGACTGGATGGATTTCCTGCCTTTCCTGTCCCCTCGCTTCTGGTCTCAAGCCTGGGAAGAGTTTTAAACCAGAGTGGATGGATTTCCTGCCTTTCCTGTCCCCTCGCTTCTGGTCTCAAGCCTGGGAAGCATTTTAAACCAGAGTAGATGGATTTTCTGCCTTTCCTCTCCCCTCGCTTC
>NW_026847882.1:37202167-37323870 GCF_025583915.1 Anolis sagrei ordinatus | reverse complement strand
GCTTTCTTCTTCCTCCCCCTTCCTATTCCTGCTCTTCCTCCTCTTCTTCCTGTTTCTCATCTTCTTCATTGTTTCATTCTTCCTCCTCCTCCCCATTCCTGCTCTTCTTCTTCCTGTTTCTCCTCTTCCTTGTTTCCGTCTTCCTCCTTCCCATTCCTACTCTTCTTCTTCCTGTTTCTCCTCTTCCTTGTTTCCGTCTTCCTCCTTCCCATTCCTACTCTTCTTCTTCCTGTTTCTCCTCTTCCTTGTTTCCGTCTTCCTCCTTCCCATTCCTACTCTTCCTCCTCCTCTTCTTCTTCCTGTTTCTCCTCCTTATTCATCTTCTTCTTTGTTTCCTTCTTCCTCCTTCTTCCCATTCCTGCTCTTCCTTTTCTTCCTCTTCCTGTTTCTCCTCTGCCTTCTTCCCTCCCATTCCTGCTCTTCCTCCTCTTCTTCTTCCCCCTCCCTTTCTTCTCCTTTCTCCTCCTTCCCGTTCTTCTTCTTCTTCTTCCTTCTCCACCTCCTCCTCCGGTGGGGCTGAGGCAAGAGACAAAGGGGCAGGGGCACATTGAGGGGGGTCCTTTGCTGACCCCTGACCTTTCTTCTCCCCCCTCCCCCCCCCCCCCCCCCCGTTTCTGGAGTAAAACAACTACTTTCAAAGTAAAGACCATCCAATGAAACAGGAAACAACATTTTCAAACCATTAAGGAAGGATTCAGAAGTCTCGGAAGTTTCGAAAAGTTTTGAACATTTTTTGTTTGTGAAAATCGGAATTGACTTCCGAATCGAACCACCAGCACCCCTTACATCCGAAACGGGTTTTGAACCATTTATTTTTTTTATCAAACAAGCCTAGTAGGGGATGATAGGAGATGGAGTTTGGAGGGCATCAGTTGTAGGGAAGCAGTTGCAGCCTTTGCAGATTGGAACCCTTCTATGTTGTCAATCTATAGAATCTGGAGTGGTTTCTAATTGTCTTGTCATACATGATGAATTATTTAATAGACTCATGGAAGGGGCCCTATGGGATATCACGTTTAGTCCTCTGCTCAGTGCAGGATCTTCAGCTAAAGCAGGTCCAGCTTCTTCATTGTAAGATTGCTCTTAACCGCTGAGAAGTTATTTCTGCTGTTCAATCACAATCTACCCTTCTATAACTTCAAGCCATTACACTTACACTCTTCAGCAGCAGAGAACAATTTTTCCTCCTCCTCTTTGTGACAGCCCTTGAGATAGTTAAAGAAGGCCATCACGTCTACTTTCAAAGTCTTCTCTTCAGCTTCTTCAATCTCTACTCATATAGCTTGTTTTCAGTGCCTCTTATCATTCTCGTTGCTCTGCTCCAACTTGACTATATCCTTGTAAAAATGGTTTGGTTGTTATTTTTAATAGTTAGCTAGGGTCCTGTGTTGCCAGATCAAGCTATGGTGATAGTCAGTAAAGGCAAAGGTTTTTTCCTGACATTAAGTCCAGTTGTGTCCAACTCTGGGAGTTGGTGCTCATCACAATTTCTAAACTGAAGAGCCGGTATTGTCCATAGACATCTCTGAGGTCATGTGACTGGCACGACTGCATGGAGCGCCATTACGGTACTACTGATCTACTCACATTTACATGTTTTTGAACTGCTAGGTTGGCAGAAGCTGGGGCTAACAGCGGGAGCTCATGCCACTCTCCGGAATCAAACCTGTGACCTTTCAGTCAACAAGTTCAGCAGCTCAGCAGTTTACCCACTGTGCTACTTACTGCAGTTATTGCAGCTATTTCTGACGATGCTGTCCCTGAAACCTATCTCTTTAGCCAGGCAGTGCCTTGACTGAAAGGTTTCAGAGGTGTTGTAGCTCAAGACACTGAACACCACATATCCAAATCACAGATTTTAATGATGGAATTGTCCAAAGCTATTGATGAAGTGAGTTGCAAGACATCCTACGATAACAGTCAGTCTGAAAGACATGTCTGCCCTCTCCTGGAAAAAATGGAAACTCTAGCTCCATCAGGGCTATGATGCTTCTGATCCACAAGCTAATATTTTGAACTTTGCAAAGGTTTGGTGACTGGGCTCATTGAAGATGTCACAAATAACATTGCCTCTTTGCCAATAACAATAAAACATGGGCCATTTGAACATGTTGTTTTTGGACTCAAAGCCAACTGAGGTCAAGAACAACATGTGAAATGAGACGTGTGTGTTTATTGCATTCCTATGAAGACATGACTGCTTAAGATACAATGTAGTCTGGAATCTATATGTAAAAAATACAGTATATGTTTATTTTAATAACCCAGTTTGTCTTTCACTGAGATTTCAGTGTACACATTGAAGGAGCTATCCATGGTGCTATCTCCAAGCTATCTTCAGCACTATGGATAGCTCCTTTAAAACTCTACAACCCTGAGTGGATTCACTGTCCTCCTGGTATGGGAATCACCAATCAGAATTGGGGGTGGGGGACTCTAGTGGTCATGCTATTAACCTTATGGCAGTGTTTCTCAACCTGGCTGTCGGGACCCCTTCAGGGGTCACGAGGGGGTTGTCAGAGGGGTCGCCAAAGACTATCAGAAAACACAATATTTTCTGTTTGTGATGGGGGTTCTGTGTGGGACATTTGGCCCAATTCTATCATGGATGGGGTTCAGAATGCTCTTTAATTGTAGGTGGACTATACACCCCTGCAACTACAACTCCCAAATGTCAAGGTCTATTTCCCCAAACTCCACTAGTCTCAACATTTTGGCATATTGAGTATTCGTGTCAAGTTTGATCCAAATCCATCATTGTTTGGGTCCACACTGCTCTCTGGATGTAGGTGAACTACAACTCCAAAACTCAAGGTCAATGGCCACCAAACCCTTCCAATATTTTATATTGGTCATGGGAGTTCTGTGTGCCAAATTTGGTCCAATTCCATTGTTGGTGGAGTTCAGAATGCTCTTTGATTGTAGGTGAACTATAAATCCCAACAACTACAACTCCCAAATGGCCAAATCAATTCTCCCCAACCCCACCAGTATTCAAATTTGGGTATATCGAATATTTGTGCCAAATTTGGTCCAGTAAATGAAAATACATCCTGCATATCGAATATTTACAAATCATAACAGTAGCAAAATTACAGTTATGAAGTAGCAATGAAAATGTTATGGTGTAGGGTCACCACAAAATGAAGAACTGTATTAAAGGGGTCAAAGTATTGGGAAGGTTGAGAAACACTGCCTTATGGAATGCCCTTCCCAGGGCATTCTCTTCTACCTGCTCTTTGTAACCACTCACTGTGCCAATGAACACAAATGAAGCAGGATCTCAGACACTAGCCAAAGCATGAAGACGTGGGATTGTGTTCTGGTTCCTTGGGACAGGGATTGTAACACTTCTAATTCTCCAGTTATTTTGGATGTCACCTCCCAGAATCCCTTACCCTTGATTCTGGGACCTGAGGTCTAAATGTTTGAGAATCACTACCTTAAAGCTCTTGTTATGGAAAGACTATGGGCCTCTTTCTTGGGAAGATCCATTCCAGCTATGTTTCCTTTCGTTCCTTGATCTTTGCCTGCAGCCCAAACAACTCTTCTGGAACAGCGATTGCACCCGCCGCTGCCGCTGTTTCCGCCGCAATCTCATCCAGTGTGATCCACGGCAATGCAAGTCAGACGAGGAGTGCGCCCTACGGAATGGGGTCCGTGGCTGTTTCAGCACGAAGAGCTCCTACTGCATCGCGGCTGGAGGAGGGGTCTTCCGCACCTTCGACGGCGCCTTCCTCCGCTTCCCAGCCAACTGCGCCTTCGTCCTCTCCACCATCTGCCAGAAACTCCCTGACGTCTCCTTCCAACTCATCATCAATTTTGATAAGTGGTCTTCCCCCAATCTTACTGTCATCTCACCTGTTTATTTCTATATAAACGAGGAGCAAATTCTCATCAGTGACCGTTATACTGTCAAGGTACAGTATCAACTTCTACTTTCATGCACCTTTAGTACGTGATCTCATCCATTGTAGGGATGTACATCTTTGTTTCATTCAAGACAGTATGCATCATTTCAGAAGGTTCACTGGGTGAGATCAGAGAGCTTTCATTTATTTATGAACATTTTTATTTTTCTCTTTGGGGCATTTAAAAAAATATGGAGCAATAAACCTGGGTTTGTTATAGAATATGATGGCTTTATCAAACAAAAAACCAATGTACAGCACCAACCATTTTACAAATGAATGATCTCAGCAGTGGACCATTTTCTCAATGGGTGCTTTATATGAACATCCCATTTTCATGCTCTCCAACTGTCAAACTTTAGCAAAGGTGGGGTGGAAGCTATCTATGGGAGGGGGTTTCAAGCTCAGTTAAATGTGGGAATTGAGTATCTGCATATTTAGGTGCCTTAGGAAGTCTTGAAACAAACCACACATAGGCGTGAAGGGCCCACTAAAAGCATGGCTCTCAGCTTATGGTTCAAAGACTTAGGTTCTCTTCCTAATGTATATAAAGTTCCTGCCCCTCTTGCAAATTCAGAAATGGAAGCATATATGAGATGTCAGATTCATGACTGAGAATATTAAACACTGCATTCTGTAATACAGAGACCTTCACACCCAGATTTTATGGGAAATTCTCAATCTTCCAATTAATCTGGAATTGATCTTGGTTGTGGAACAGGATTAGTTTTGACAGCAAATGTTGATATGGATTTGAACTCCATCTATTAAACTTCATGCTGTATTCAATGATCTCATAAAATATTGAAGGTCACAAAACGAACACATTCCACCATCTCCCTGATCCGTCTAAATAAGTATTTATTTCCTAAAAGAGCATTCCTATTTCTAGGTGAATGGGACTCAAGTCAATGTCCCCTTTGTGACCGGCTTGTCCACCAAAATCTACAGCATGGAGGGATTCCTAGTTATTGACACGAGCCCAGATATTCAGATCCACTACAACGGCTTCAACGTTATCAAAATCGCCATCAGTGAGAGGCTGCAAAACAAGGTCTGTGGCCTCTGTGGGAACTTCAATGGGGACCGCACAGATGACTATTTCACTCTGCGAGGGAAGCCAGTTGTGAGCAGCGTGTTCCTGGCGCAGAGCTGGAAGACAAATGGCATGCAGAAAAGGTGGGTGGAAGGAAGGAAAGAGCTAATTATGCTACAGTTAATTGCAGTGGTGCACCCAATTCACTACTTTATGTCCGCTACAATCTTGCAGCAGATACATAGCTATGATGTCACGGCAACACTGCTTCCCCCAATCTGAGTACTCAGTACTGATAAATAGGATGCTGAAGGAATGCTGCATCCAATCTGCTCCTATGAGGTTGTCATGGTATTCCAAGGAGTTGAGGTAGGACCCCCTACTTCTGCTCACACCACAACTTGATAGGTGGATGGGGCCAGACATATCATCCTTCAGCACACTAAAATCAACATGATCAGTCCAGGAGCATATCATCTGCAGATATGGTATTCCAAGGAGTTGAGGTAGGACCCCTTCTGTTCACACCACAACTTGATAGGTGGAAAGGGTCAGACATATCATCTTCAGCACACTAAAATCAACATGATCAGTCCAGGAGCATATCATCTGCAGATATGGCATTCCAAGGAGTTGAGGTAGGACCCCTTACTTCTGTTCACACCACAACTTGATAGGTGGAAAGGGCCAGACATATCATCCTTCAGCACACTAAAATCAACATGATCAGTATAGGAAAATATCATTTGCAGATATGGTATTCCATGGAGTTGAGGTAGAACCTCTTCCTTCTGCTCACACTATAACTTGATAGGCGGAGAGAGCCAAACATATCATCCTTCAGCACACTAAAATCAACATGATCAGTCCAGGAACATATCATCTGCAGATATGGTATTCCAAGGAGTTGAGGAAGGACCCCTACTTCTGCTCACACCACAACTTGATAGACAGAGAGCCAAACATATCATCCTTCAGCACACAGAAACAGATCCGTAGGGAACATATATATGCCAAAGACACCAACAGGATTCTGGCTCATATGTATCTGTGTTGAGGGAGTTTTGTTTTATAAGTAAGCAAATCTGTTGTTTTGCTCACAGTTCTAAACACAGCAGATCAATATAGTCACGTGGAATACAATTAAGCTGATAAAATCCAAAATCGCTAACAGTAGTTACAATTCCAATAAAGGTAACCCAAATAGGAAGGCTGAAACTGCCGTTTATCCAAATGTCTAACCAGTTTAGCTGATACAATTTTCTTTCTAATTTTAAAAGATAAACAAGAATGGGAAAGACTATCTGATAATTGACTTGAGGAAATACTTCTGCCAACAAGTAGTAAATGCATTCTTGGTCCTGAGCCCATGAAATATCAATCTGAGCCAACATCTTTCCTCTTAACTTACTTTAAAGGAAGTTTTCAAGTTATGGTACAATACCCCAGGTTTTTGAGGTCAAGTTTTGGGGTGGTTTTTTGATGGATCCCCTGAGACACTTGTACATCTTTCTGCATCCTCAGTGTTCAGTAATCTCTGGCACTTTTGTGTTTCCAGCTGCAACGAGCTCCAGTATGCCCAGTACGCAGCTACCTGTGATAACGTGCAGATCCAGGTCCTTCAGGGTGATAGCTACTGCCTCAAATTGACCGACATGAAAGGTTTCTTCCAACCTTGCTATGGGCTGTTGGATCCACTGCCCTTCTATGACTCTTGCTTCCTGGATGGCTGCTACAACCAGAAGAAATACCAGCTCTGTGGTTCTTTGGCGGCTTATGGGGAAGCCTGCCGTTCCTTTGGGATCCTCAGCACTGAATGGATTGAGAAGGAGAATTGCTGTAAGTGAACTGGTCTTAGTCCTCCTCTCAAGGGCCCTCAAGTTTTACCATCTTCCTCACATTGAGAGAAAGATTTGCCAAAGAGTCAGGCAACTGGTCTTAAAATTAATTTGTGGTCCTTGTCTGTTCCTCTTTTCCTTTTTAGCAGGAGTGGTGGAAGATCCTTGTGTGGGGGCGGACTGTCCCAACAGAACGTGTGAGGTGGATAACGGAGGGGAGCTCTGCGGCTGCATTGATCCTCCTCCCTATGGAAATAGTGAGTGGCCACCCCAAAATTGCTAGACAGGCAAAGTAACTGGAAATGTCTTTTTGTCTGTCGAGGTTTTTTTTACATATAGTAAGACCCCAGCATTCATGGGAACAATGTTCCCAGCAGGACTACAATTATATGAAACCACATATACCACTAGATTTCTTCCCTTCCAGTTCCAACATACTATAGGAGTTAGGTTGGAGTATCTAGAGATTCCTAGAGAGATATCTTCTCTATGAATTTGCTACGTCCTCTAATGCAACTATGATAACTCCTGGAGGAAGTATATCTGGAGAACTAAGAACATTGTTAGAGAGGCAATTCATCCCTTGCCAACACGGGTAAGTGAAATCACAGATATAGATCCCATGGTTACAGGTGTCTAAAGCACACCAGAGATACCTGATGCATATCAGGAACATCCATGGAGCATCTGGACCCTCTTGCCAACACCAGGATGCATACCTTCACTATTCACTAACAGCATGTTGTTGCCTTTCTGTAGTATACCTATGGATTCTTAGAGTTACGAAATGTAGACTGTTATGTGGAATCTCTCTTGATATCATTAAGAATGAATATTTATGCTGAACAGAGTATACTCATACAGCTCCCTACTAAATCTAACAAATGAGGAAATATATATACACACACTTTTCAAGGCAGTTCTCTCACTCTGGAATTCCTCCTCCTCTCCCTGAGGAGCAAGACAGATCCTGAAATCTGGCAACATTACTCTCCTTATGTAAACCATGTACAGCTGAAGAGCACATGGTTTAATTTTAAGTGTGTTGTTTTAGGTTCGCTGTATTCTTCAAGAATGTTTTCTTATGTTCCATTTTTCATCCTTACTTTACAAACAGCAAGGCAAGATTTGGTAGATGTGTAGTGACACAATATTCTTGCACATGACTTACTTTTGATACCATTAGATCAAGGTATAACGCAATACAAAAATAATGGGAACAACATGACAACAGTTCTTGATTTCAATGACTGGGAAAAGGGCTTTTATGCAACCGTTGAGATTTGGAATCAGATCTTCAGCTGAGATGCACGCTGGTCTAGTTCCAAGAAGCGAAATGCATACCATGCTGGTTTAACTCAGTGACGGATCAGTTCCTTGGAATTCAAACAAGCCCTGTTAATTCATTTAAGTTTCTCCCTTGGGTCTGAGCCATGGATAGTTTCTTGTAGCAGAGTGTTCTGATGCTTTATCCAGCCTTATTTTCATCTTGCTCTGAGACTTATCCGATTTCCATACAAATGCGTACACATTTTCAAAAGAAAAAAGAAGCATACATAAAAAATCAATTTTGCACAGCTTTCTTCCTTGGTGAATGTCAATCACTTCTAGCTTCGGTTCAACAGCGCTGGAAAAAATACTGCTTGGATCTGCCCATCAAACCTGGAGCAACAAAGGGGAATAGATTTGCTTTTTCAAGGAGACACTTTTGGTTGTGACACAGGTTGCCACCATCAATGGGCTGAATACCTTCTTGGTGATAAATGGAACATTATCTCCAAAGTAGTATCAGCCTCAGAGGTTCACTCTCATTTTTGTTATTTCTGGGAATTTATTTTTAAAAAGAGAAGAATAAAGGTGCGTAGGCACACATGAGTATATGTCATGCTTGAAATATTGGTGTTGTTCCTAGTTGAGCACGACAGATATTACAGAAGGCTAGATAGCCCTCAGACATGCTGACAAACATTACTGTAGACCAGTGGTTCTCAACCTGTGGGTCCCCAGATGTTTTGGCCTTCAACTCCCAGAAATCCTAACAGCTGGTAAACTGGCTGGGATTTCTGGGAGTTGTAGGCCAAAATACCTGGGGACCCACAGGTTGAGAACCACTGCTGTAGACAATTGTCCAACATCTACTTAAATACAAGTTGAGGATTCAAAATAGCTGGGATCAGAAGTATTTTAGATTTGGAAAGAATTTGAAAAATCTGTACAATGGCAGGAAATTAAGCATACTTGATGGAAGGGATAGAAGGGAGGATTCTTCTCTTAATTCCTTTGCAAGAGAAACCCACAATTGCAGCTACAACTGAAAAGGCCCTGCTACATATTGCTGGGGATCTTAGAATCATAGAATCATAGAGTTGGAAGAGACCTTGTGGGCCATCCAGGCCAACCCCCTACGAAGAAGCAGGAAAATCACATTCAAAGCACTCCCGACAGATGACCATCCAGCCTCTGTTTAAAAACTTCCAAAGAAGGAACCTCCACCACACTCTGGGGCAGAGAGTTCCACTGCTGAACGGCTCTCACAGTCAGGAAGTTCTTCCTAATGTTCAGATGGAATCTCTTTTCTTGTAGTTTGAAGCCATTGTTCCGCGTCTCCAGGGCAGGAGAAAACAAGTTTGCTCCCTCCTTCCTATGACTTCCTCTCACATATTGTATGTATCAATAACGGAAATGGATAGAGATCCTCACTTGAAGATCTTGAGCTGGTGGAAAGTACATATGGAGATGGGTGAGGTTATCAGCTGAAATGCTTTTTAAAAAAGCAGCATGCTTTGGATAACTGAAAGCGAATGGACAACCAATGCAGGATTCCTATGGGACAGGGTCTGAATCCTTACTTTCATTTTTTCCTGTTTCAGTTCATCACAGAGCACTTAGATTCTGCAGAAGGTGAACCTTCAAGACTGTATTCAAGGTGAAGCCAATGTAGACAGTTTTGCGATAAAGAAAATATTATTTCTGCAAGACTGAATTTGGAGAATAACGGACATATCCAACCAACCAGGCCTTGACGAAAACATTGCTTATGATGATGCCTTCTGTAATTCAAAAAGGAACGAAGCTGCTAAGCTGCACTGCTACACCTTCAGGAGGAGTTTGATCATATCCTCCTCACATTTGCCTTCTTAGCTTCCTTTTTACCAGGATTTCGTGCCAGCTTTTACCATCTAAAGTAGCTGAGATGTTTTCACACAATAACTCCCCATCAGCTCCACCCAATATGGGCAACAATTTGTGATGATAGGAGCTGCACTCTGGAATATCTGGAGAGGGACAGCTTTGCTCAATCCTGATCTAAAGGATTTAGCACCATCCATAGAATGAAAATAAATCTGCATGTTACCTGCATAGAGTTGACACTGCACTCTGCCGTTCCAAGCAAATGCACTCAGCACCTGCATATAAACATTAAGCTAGTTTTACAGCAGCTTAGCCACTAATATATGCAAGCAGTCATTCCCAGACACCAGACACTTCCATCTTAATGAATTAAGTTACAATTAATCAGAACTTCCTCAGTCTTGCATGAATAACGGAAAGAGAGAGGAAAAGCAAAGCCATCAGGCCCGGGGCTTTGATTGAAATGAATTGCTAATGTTCACACATTTGACTTGCATGGCTGTGTGGCCATTAATACGGCGAATAGGTTTGAAGCTATTCCCCAACTGTTCATTCCTACGACTTCACACAACTACTTCCTTTTCCTTTTTTTTCCTCCTTTCCTGGGACTATGCTGTTCTGTGCAGACACACATGACATCCTGGATGCTGAGGTGACCTGCAAAGCTGCACAGATAGAGGTGTCGATCTCAAAGTGCAAACTGTTCCAGCTGGGCTTCGAAAGAGAAGGGGTGCGCATCAATGACCGCCACTGTCCTGGCATCGAAGGCGAAGATTTCATCTCCTTCCAGATCAATAATACCAAGGGCAATTGTGGGAACATTGTACAGGTCAGAACAGGGTGTTTTGCTTTTTGTTTTAAAAAGAAAATGGTTAGTATTCTACAGCGGTGATCTAGTTACTCCTGGCCTTATTCTCCAACCTGATGGATATGTCAGTGACCCATGTTTTGATCACCAACCAAATGGACTTCCTCATCTCCATACTGATGATCCTTGGCAAAGTAGGTTGCAGGAAGAGTTACAATCAATGTCACCATTTTGACTAAGTAGTAATCAGTTATAGAGAGTTTGTTGTTGTTGTTCATTCGTTCAGTCGTTTCCGACTCTTCGTGACCTCATGGACCAGCCGACGCCAGAGCTCCCTGTCAGCCGTCACCACCCCCAGCTCCTTCAAGGCCAGTCCAGTCACTTCAAGGATGCCATCCATCCATCTTGCCCTTGGTCAGCCCCTCTTCCTTTTTCCTTCCATTTCCCCCAGCATCATTGTCTTCTCTAAGCTTTCCTTTCTTCTCATGATGTGGCCAAAGTACTTCATATTTGCCTCTACTATCCTTCCTTCCAATGAGCAGTCGAGCTTTATTTCCTGAAGTATGGACTGGTTGGATCTTCTCACGGTCCAAGGCACTCTCAGTACTTTCCTCCAATACCACAGTTCAAAAGTATCTACCTTCCTTCGCCCAGCCTTCCCTAAGGTCCAGCTCTCACGGTTATGGATGAGTAAATCTAGGGAGCCCCCACTGGGGCAGGTTAGAATCCAGAGAGCGGTGTGAGCTCCCACTGTTAGCCCCATCTTCTGCCAACCTAGCAGTTTGAAAAAATGCAAATGTGAGATCAATAGGTACCGCTCTGGCGGAAAGGTAACGGCACTCCATGCAGTCATGCCAGCCATATGACCTTGGAAGTGTCTATGGACAATGCCAGCTCTTTGGCTTAGACATGGAGATGAGCACCAGCCCCCAGAGTCCGACACAACTGGACTTAATGTCAGGGGAAAACCTTTACCTTTACCTGAATCTACATTACACTGTTAAGTGTACTTAAAAGTTGAGCACGCTCAACTAAATTGCTGCTTTACCATACTAGCAGAGGTGTCCATTCAAAGTAGGTGTAAATATCCTTGAAAACACCAGATCCTCTTTGATCTTGAAAGCTACACAGGGTCAGCTGTAGTGGATGGGAGACCACCAATGAATACCAGGCGCTGTAGGCTGTATTTCAGAGGAAAGGAATGGCATCACACCTCTGAGTATTCCTTGACTAAGAAAACCCTTGGAAATGCATGGAAAGTCTGGAAGTGATTGGAAGTCAAATATGGTAGTTCCAATAGCCAGCAATGTGGTGATTCTGATCTGGGTTTTATTCTGAATTCTGTCCATTCAAAACGTTCATGAGCGGGAGCTTCTCTACTATAGAAATTCCTGACATTCAGATTTTGTTGAAAGTGATTTTTGTTATCTAGCAGATCGGAAACCAACCGAGCTGCAAATACATTAAAACACATAAATGTCCGAGCAATTTTATTATAACTGAATTATAAAGAATTATAACTGAATTATAAAGAAACAAAAAGCCCTGGGATTTTTAGATAAATGTTAAATATACAAATAATGTGAGGTTGCAAAGACAGATGGATAGAAAGCTGAAAGATGGAGATTATTTTTATTACGGGTTTGCAGTAACTTGCACGATGCATTGAACCAAGGTTGGGAATCAGCAAGTTCACTGATTAAATTGTATGTGCCTGTTTGTCACAATTCAGTGCCCAAAAGCCAAGACGGAGTGCCCATTTTTTGAAACATAACCATTACTTTAAAATGCTTTGGGCCAAAGTGATTGGCTTCACTCTCCTTTCAAGGATATTCTTCAAGTTAATTGTAGGTGTACTTCACTTCTATCCAGGCTCCTAAAGTGCACTTGACAGAATAGTATAGCTGCTGGTCTCCACTAGCTGTAGCTTCTGAATGCCCTTCAAGGGTTGCTCAACATACAGTGCATTACAGTAATCTAATCATTAAGATCCGGATCTCCATGGCAAGATCCACCTTTCCTAGGAAGGGATGTATCCAGTACATCAGCCACAGCTAAGCAAATGCACTCCAGGATACAGCAAACACTTGGCCTTCCAGGGATAGTGTGAAGTTTAAGATCACTTCCAAAATGTGAACCCTTGCATCCAGAATATCTTCTAACCCCAATCTAAAATCTGGTTGTCCTGTTTACAAAACAGGGACCACATATTGAGTGGCTCAAGCCTCAGTTCATTTACTTACTTCTAAATCCCCTCTGTTCCCAGACAATAATTTAGGACTTCTATAGCCTCTTTTAGAAGGACAAGTAAAGGTAGAGATCATCAGAACTGAGATAAGCATGAGTATGTGCAAAAACCAAGATTATGGCAACAAGAATGGCTGACAATTTATTTTATTTATTTATTTACAGTATTTATATTTCCCTCAACTGGGAAATAGAGGGAGAAAACGTGGAGGCAGTGACAGACTTTGTATTTCTAGGTGCAAAGATTACTGCAGATGCAGACTGCAGCCAGGAAATCAGGAGACACTTCTTGGGAGGAGAGCAATGTCCAATCTCGATAAAATAGTGAAGAGTAGAGACATCACACTGGCAACAAAGATCCGCAGAGTTAAAGCAATGGTATTCCCCATAGTCACCTACAGATGTGATAGCTGGACCTTAGGGAAGGCTGAGCGAAGGAAGATAGATGCTTTTGAACTGTGGTGTTGGAGGAAAGTTCTGAGAGTGCCTTGGACTGCGAGAAGATCCATAATTCAGCAAATAAAGCCTGACTGCTCATTAGAGGGAAGGATAGTAGAGACAAAGATGAAGTACTTTGGCCATATCATGAGGAGACAGGAAAGCTTAGAGAAGACAGTGATGCTGGGGAAAATGGAAGGAAAAAGGAAGAGGGGCCGACCAAGGGCAAGATGGATGGATGGCATCCTTGAAGTGACTGGCTTGACTCTGAAGGAGCTGGGGGAGGTGACGGCCGACAGGGAGCTCTGGCGTGGGCTGGTCCATGAGGTCACAGAGTCGGAAACGACTGAACGAATGAACAACAACATGTGCAATTAATATATGCAACTCATAAAGACAACTAAGCAATAAGATGTTTCAATGGCACAGTTGCTTCTGGTATGAGAGAATTGGCTATCTGCAAGGACGTTGCCCAGGGGACCCCCAGATGTTTTACTATGCTGTGAGAGGCATCTCTCATGTCCCCACATGAGAAGCTAGAATTGACAGATGGGAGCTCACCCCACTCCCTGGATTTGAATCGCTGACCTTTTGGTCAGCAGTCCTGCTGGCATAATTGTTTAACCCATTGTGCCACTGGGGGCTCCTCTATCAATGAAAAAGATGGACTTTGAGGTCAGACTTGAAGGAAATAAGAAAGGTAGGCTCGCAGAAGCATTTCTCAATCATGAGGAACTGGAACTTGAGATTCACTTCATTAACTATTAACTAGCTAAAGCCTTCAGGCTTTGTGTTTTCTTCTTTTAACTGTCTTATCGATCATATAGAAGCAGCCAGGTTGTTGCCCCATGCTTTTACTTCTAGTGCATTTAACCTTCCCATGATTTATCCACAGTCCAACAGCACCCACATCATGTACAAAAACACAGTCTGGATTGAAAGTGCAAACAACACGGGCAACATAATCACTCGGGACCGGACCATCAATGTTGAATTCTCCTGCACTTATGAGCTTGACATCAAAATTTCTTTGGATTCTGTGGTGAGGCCCATGCTCAGGTAAGGCAGGCACCTGGCTCAGAGCAGTCATGTGGTGGGTCGAGTGAAGGTGCTTCATCTCATGGATTTAATTTGTGATGGTAGAATATTTTCTCAGGTAAATATCCGCAAGACCATGTTGGAACCTGTTTACCCATCAGATTGCATTGGTTTTGTCAAGATCCTGATGTCAACAGTCCCTAGTGCCCAAATTCATGAGAGTATTGGGTTACAGCCTGTGCTGGATGGGGTTACACTCCCCCTGAAAGCACAGGTTTGCAACTTGGGAGTGATCCTGGACTCATTGCTGAGCCTGGAACTTCAGGTTTCAGTGGTGGCCAAGGGAGCTTTTGCACAATTAAAGTTTGTGCACCAGTTTATTTGTTTATCGTGTCAGGAGCAACCAGACAATTGTATTACATTTTTAACAAAACAAACAAACAGACAAAACTCAAAGTTTGCAAGCTTGGTAGTTGATTAAATGTCCTTTGACCGGTTCTTGGCCACTTGGAGTGCCTCTGGTGTTGCTAAGAAGGTCCTCCATTGTGCATGTGGCAGGGCTCAGGGTGCATTGCAGCAGGTGGTCAGTGGTTGGCTTTTCTCCACACTCGCATGTCGTGGATTCCACTTTGTGGCCCCATTTCTGAAGGTTGGCTCTGCATCTCGTGGTGCCAGAGCGCAGTCTGTTCAGCACCTTCCAAGTCGCCCAGTTTTCTGTGTGCCCAGGGGGGAGTCTCTCATTTGGTATCAGCCATTGATTGAGGTTCTGGGTTTGAGCCTGCCACTTTTGGACTCTCGCTTGCTGAGGTGTGCACAAGTTGCACCCGTACCTTGGGAAGCCAGACTTGGCCACCATGGTCCACACTGTTGTTACACCAAGAATAGATTGTTGCAATGCATTCTACGTGGGGTTGCCTCTGAAGACCATTTGGAAGCTTCAAATGGTCCAACGGGTGGTGGTTTCTCACCTGAGCAGCATACAGGGAGTACACAACTCCTCTGCTGTGCCAGCTCCACTGGCTGCCAGTCTGCTACCAAGCACAATTCAAACTGCTGAGCCCTAAACAGTTCTGTGTAAACCACTTTGAGTCCCCCCAGGAGTGAGAAAAGCAGTATACAAATACTGTAACTAAATAAATAAATATTGTCATGTGATGAACTCCAGAACCCCACATGCTCAACCCAATTTATGATCTCCAGCCTTTCTAGTTTCATTGTTTTTGATATATAAAACCCAAGGTTATCTCTTGTGCTTCCACAAATAGAGGCCAACATAGATGTGTGTTTACCCCATGATTTCTCAGTTGGCACTGCTAGAAACAAGCCTGTATTTCCCTGCCCTTGCATATGGGAAGCAAGTAACAGGGCTCATGGAAACTCTTGATTCTTGTATATGTGGATATATTATAAACATTCATATTATTATAAGGGGAGAAAATCCCAACAAAGCTAAGACCATGAAGAAGAAAGATTGAGATAACAGACTTTTTTCTGCACAAGAAATGCAATTTTAAAAAAAGAATTCTACTTTATTGGTATTTTTTGTCCCACTCCCAGTTTAATTAAATGAGCCACGTCCCAATGATCCACCCAACTGATTGTATACACTCGCCTCTTAAACTCAGTAACTTTTGTTGGCCTATTTTATGTTGAATGTGCTTTTAAATGGCTACTGGTTTTGTTTCAGTTCACATAAACTTTCTTGTTATTTTATGATGTATATAATACAGATGGATAGACACAATCAATGAAGCCGCAGTCCTGAGTCTGCATGGCTTGAGAAGGGCTGCTGGCGATAGGGTGAACTAGAGGCCTCTCATTAATTGGGTTGCCATAATTCGAAGTCGAATTGACGGCAGTTAACAACAATAATATTTTACTGCAATCCATTCTGTTAATATATTTGAAGGGCATCATATAAAACCTAAATAAATAAACGCGTAACTCCAGGCAGATTGGGACATACATTTCCCAAACAGTAAAGCTTGCATCTGTGGTTTTTCAATCTGTCTCTTCCAATTATTAAGCATCCGTTCTCTCTCTCCCTTCTCAGTGTAATTAATCTGACGGTGCCTACTCAGGAAGGCAGTTTCACGACCAAGATGGCGCTGTACAAAAACTCTTCCTACAAGCATCCCTACCGACAAGGAGAGGTGGTGTTAACCACCCGCGATATCCTCTACGTTGGTGTTTTTGTCCTTGGGGCAGATTCCACACACCTCATCTTGATGCTGAACAAATGTTATGCCACACCTTCTAGGGATAGCAATGACAAGCTCAGATACTTCATCATTGAAGAAGGGTGAGCACTCCTCTTCCTTTTCTTTCCCGGTTTCTGGGACTACAATAATAATAATAATAATAATAATAATAATAATAATAATTTATACCCCACCACCATCTCCCCAAAGGGGACTCGGGGCGGCTAACATGAGGCCAAGCCTGAAAATTATACAGCAAAATAGAAACAAAACAAAACAGCATAATACATAAAATAACATAATAAAATAAACAATCCCAAGCTTCTGCCAACCTAGCAGTTCAAAAGCATGCAAATGTGAGTAGATCAATAGGTACCACCCCAGCGGGAAGGTAACAGCGCTTCATGTAGTCATGCTGGCCACATGACCTTGGAGGTGTCTAAGGACAATGCTGGCTCTTCAGCTTAGAAATGGAGATGAGCACCAACCCCCAGAGTCAGACATGATTGGCCTAATGTCAGGGGAAAACCTTTACCTTTACCAACTTCTCTGTGTTCCAGTTGCCAGAATATAAAGGACAACACCATTGGGATTGAAGAGAATGGTGTTTCGCTAACCTGCCGCTTCCATGTCACCGTTTTCAAGTTCATTGGGGATTACGATGAAGTTCATCTCCACTGCGCGGTTTCGCTCTGCGACTCAGAAAGACACTCGTGCAAAATAGTAGGTGGCATGATCCCCAACCTAGAAAAACTAGGTTTGCCCGGTTGAATGTGAAATAGGGAAGTGATGTCACTAGAGGGGTGCAACTCACACCAGGTGACACCATCAGAGGAGTGATTAGTTAAATTTTCTGGTACAGTAGAGTCTCTCTCAGCCAACATAAACGTGCCGGCAGAATGTTGGATACGCAAAAATGTTGGATAATAAGGAGGGATTAAGGAAAAGCCTATAAAACGTTAAATTACATTATGATTTTACAAATTAAGCACCAAAACATAATGTTTTGCAACAACAAATCGATAGAAAAAGCAGTTCAATACACTGTAACGTGATGTAGTAATTACTGTATTTACAAATTTTGCAGCAAAACATTGCAATGTATTGAAACAGCTGTGGATCCAGGTGGGAGGCAGACTGTGATGGATAATACAAAACACTGGATGAGCAAAGGTTGGATAAGCGAGACTTGACTGTATTACTGATACTTTTCAAAAAGCAGCAACCAATGGCTCAAGAACTGACACCAGTCCAGGGACCATGACTTGCTCTACATCAGGCATGGGCAAACTTCAGCTCTCCAGGTGTTTTGGACTTCAACTCCCACAATTCCTAACAGCCTACCGGAGGGCCGAAGTTTGCCCGTGCCTGTTGTAGAGCAAGTCATGATTCCTAGATTGGTGTCAGTTCCTGAAAAAATAGCTACTCCTGAAGGAAACTTGGAGAAGTCAGTCACTCCCAAATTCAAAAGAAGCTTCCGTTTTTTCAGTTCGCTTTCTGAAATGCACACACTAAAAGTTGTATTTTTCGCTTTCGTTTTGGTCAGACTTGTCCTCAGAACAACCGGAGGGCCAGTGACTTCTCGAAAGAGCTCAATGAGCAGATCATCTCTGTGGGGCCAATCAGGAGAAAGCGTGAGTACGATATTTTCCCAGCTTTATCTGATATTGGCTATAGAGTCTAGTGTTCGACAGCAATAAATCCCAGGTGTTGTATGGGGTTTTTAAAATAGTTTTTCTCTCATCTGCAAGGTAGCAGAGGAAAGGTCAAAGTAGCAAAGATTAAATTTGGTTTGCATTGAACATGGGTTTTCAGCAAAAATGTGTTTAACATGAAGTATTTGACGTCTTTGTCACTCAACGGGAAGGGTGAATTCCTTCCCATTGGGAAAAAAATCTTCTTTCTTTATCTCTTCATTTCTCATATTTCATACTTGGACACAAGTGATACCCAATGATGATCATTTTGAATTTTAGGCCTAGACTGGTGTGAAGACAATGGAGGCTGTGAGCAGATTTGCACAAGCCAGGTGGATGGGCCGCTGTGCAGTTGTGTGACGGGGACCTTGCAAGAAGATGGCAAGAGCTGCAGAGGTGACCCAGCAATACATCCCCTTAGGAAGATTTGGAGGGGACTGGGGGGAACAAATCAAGTCATACTTTTAGTGCATGAATCATGCAGTCTAAAATAAAAACCCCATGAAACTCATGGGTTCACATAAATCTAGAGGCAGCTTAAAGGCACCTACATACAGAATCTAAAAGACCTACAGGAAATTGGAAGTCATGGAGATACCATGTAAGGAGGACCATACATCCTTCATTCCTGATGTTTGGGACTGTTGCTACATAAATTAGATACTGCAGCCTAAACATAATGTATTACCCTACTGAGATTGCAGTAACCAAACCCAGCAATGAATAACTATATCATTGGTTCTCAACCTTCCTAATGCCATGATTCCTTAATACAGTTCCTCGTGTTGTGGTTGCCCCCATCCATAAAATTATTTTTACTGCTACTTCATAACTGTAATTTTGCTACTGTTATGAATTGTAATGGAAATATCTGATATGCAGGATATATTTTCATTCACTGTACCAAATTTGGCGCTAATACCCAATATGCACAAATCTGAATATTGGTGGGGTTGTGGGGGATTGATTTTGTCATTTGGGAGTTGTAGTTGCTGGGATTTATAGTAAACCTGCAATCAAAGAGCATTCTAAACTCCCCCAATGATTGAATTGAACCAAACTTGGCACACAGAACTACAGTGACCAACAAAAAATACTGGAAGCATTTGGTGGGCGTTGACCTTGAGTTTTGGAGTTGTAGTTCATCAACATCCAAAGAGTATTGTGGACTCAGAAAATGATTGATCTGGACCAAACTTGTCACAAATACTCAATATGCCCAAATGTGAACACTGGTGCAGTTTGGGGAAAATAGACCTTGACATTTGGGAGTTGTAGTTGCTGGGGTTTATAGTTCACCTACAATCAAAGAGCATTCTGAACCCCACCAATAATAGAATTGGGTCAAACTTCCCACACAGAACCCCCATGAACAACAGAAAATACTGTGTTTTCTGATGGTGTTTGGCGACCCCTCTGACATCCCCCCTTGCAACACCCTTAAGGGTCTTCACCCCCAGGTTGAGAAACACTGAACTTTATCAAGCTTCATACTAAGCTAGCACCAGAATTGCTGATTTGTTTGCTTATAAAGTGCTTTGTGTATTCATTATTTATCTCTTCTTTTTTCTTCCCAGCAATAAATGCTTCAACTGGACTTCAAGCCAGGCCACTTCCATTCATTGTCGCCCAGCTTTTGTTATGGTGTATTCTGTACAAATCAAACCCAGCCTCGTAATTCCCCCATGGCTTTCTATTTAAAGTACTGTAATTTACTCTAACCCTTCTAAGTCCCTGTAGTACAACACATTCGACCCTACCACCCACTCTATTGTAATCACGGCCATCTATGACAACAGTTTTGTCTGTTGCTGCACTGGAGTTGTTGGCCTGTGTGAAATGGTCTTAATAAAGCTTGAAAAAGTCAACAGGGCACCAAACTCTCCGAAACCGTCAGGGATGTGACCAACATGATGCGTAGCAAATACTTGATAGTTTTTCTGCCCCTTGGGTATTCTCTCTTTGCACTTTCTTTTAGTAGAGTTTCCATTCTCTTGATGTTCAAATTGTTGAAGAACGTTTCACTTGCTTGCTCATTTGATGTTGGAAGAGGGGGGAGAAAAACAATAATAGATGACGGGTTTTCTTGGTAATTCTGGATCTGAAACATAAAAACTGTTCCTGCCTTGAAGGCCTTTCACCTTTGAGATTTAGATTTGGTTCTAACCATTTGATAGTCATGACTGTTGCTTTCCAAATGACTCATTCCTTCTTAGATGTTTTGCAATCACACCACAGAATTAAAAGAATCAGTAGGTGGGGAACGCTGTCCTATGCCTTGAGAAATGCCCCATAGAGTACATGACATGGAAAGCCATTGAGATGTATTATAGCTGCCGCTGTGGCGCTTCACAAGTGTGACAATTTGTGAGTTTTGGGACAACCTACTTCATCTTGATAGGTTTGACTAAACCACTTTAGGATTATAAATTGATTGATGCTCCTAGTGTCCTAGCAAGTTTGATTCAGAAGTCTTCTGGAAACACATTTGTGTATGTTCCGAACCACAGAACTGCTTAAGATGCAACCTGTCACACAGCTTTGAGACACTGTGGCCACAATCCACACCACAGGTTAATGTTGGTTTAATAGAGGTTTCCTCTTGGTCATCCCATCAGGAGAACAATTTTGGAGATCTCTAGGACAAAACTTTCAATGATCTTCCATTCCCAGGATTCTTTCAATATAGAATCAACAATGGGTGAGATCCTAGTGTTTTCCAACCTTTGGTTCTTCTGATATTTTGGACTTCAACTCCCAGAAATCTCAGTCATCTTACAAACTATTACGAATTGTGGGAATTGAAGTCCAAAACACCTGAAAGACCACTGTCCTAGATGACACTGACAGAGTATAAAGCTGCATCCTAGATAATTCAACTTCTCCTTCCCCCTTGGGCTGTTCATATAGCTTTCTGTCACATGACACCATAGCTCCAAAACAAGATAGTATCTTAGCTTTGAAACAAAGAGTGGTGTAGGATATTATAGCAGACGGAAGTGTTGAGTACTTCAGTTATTCACAGAGACTGTTTTTTTCATGCTACGTTGTTATGGAGCTATGTTCCACTTTAACTACCATGCCAACTTCCTGTGGAATTTTGTATTTTGTAGTTTAGTGAAGCACAAGAGCTCTCTGACCAAGAATTCCAAATTCCTTAAACTGCAAATCTCTGGATTCCAAAGGATATTGCTATGATACTTAAACTGCTGTAAGAGTGTGCATGGGGGATACATTGCCAACTGGACTGTGAGTATGTAAAACTGCAGATATCGCCAAACACCATTAGATTAACTCACTTCCAATCTATATAAATAAAAATGTAATGTTTGTTTTTGCGGGATTAACAGAACTCAAAAACCAGTGGGCCAATTGACACCAAATTTGGACAGCATACACCTAACAACCCAATGTATATCCTTCACTCAAAAAGTTTTGATTTTGTCATTTGGGATTTGTAGTTACTGAGATTTACAGTTCACCTACAATCAAAGAGCATTCTGAACTCCACCAATTATGGCATTGAACCAAACTTGGCATACAGGACTCCATGACCAACAGAAAACACTAGAAGGGTTTGGTGGGCATTGACCTTGAGTTTGGGAGTTGTAGTTCACCTACATACAGAGCACTGTGGACTCAAACAATGATGGATCTGGACCAAACTTGGCACAAATATTCCATATGCCCAAATATGAACACAGATGGAGTTTGGGGAAAATGCACCTTGACATTTGGGATTTGTAGTTACTGAGATTTATAGTTCACCCACAATCAAAGAGCATTCTGAATCCCACAAACGACAGTATTGGGGCAAATTTCCCACACAGAACCCCCATGACCAACAGAAAATACTTCAGGCCGTCCAGTCCAACTCTCTTCACCAGGGCAAGAAAATGTAATCAGAGCCCTCCTGACAAAGAATCATCCAGTCATAAATATTGATAGATATGATTTACACACACACACAGATATAGTATCATAGATTTGAAAGGGACCCCTAAAGAAGGACTATGATATGTTGCATATTCCAGATTAGGCAAACCAGACACTCTCCACATCAACACTGACAAAGAAACAACAAGAAATACTGTTTAACCATAAGCATAAAGAAATTACATATATTGGAAACCAACATTTTCTCATTACTTTATTTTCCAGATCACCAGACTGGGCCACAGCAATGCGTGGTAGGGGATGGCTAGTCTATATAAATAAAAATGTAATGTTGGTTTGTGGGATTAACATAACTAAAAAACCACTGGATGAATTGACACCAAATTTGGACACAATACACCTATCAGGCCAACAAATGACCATCACTCATAAAAACACTGAAAAACACAGTGGAAGAGATTTAAAACGCCAAAAAAATAAAAAATACATTACAACACATGCATAAAACCACATAGATGCACATATGTACACACACAAAACACATATACACAGACTGGGCCACAGCAACGCATGGCAGGGGACAGCTAGTTCTAGCATAAATGTAATATCTCCTTTGAATTGGGTTATCTGAGGCCATCCTCAGATAGTGTGCGATTTTCTGCCTTGATATTCTGGGATATAGGGCTGTGTGGAAGGACCCAGAGTTGCATTGGAAGACCTCGAGATTCTCAGACAACTCAATGGTAACATCTGGAAGAAATACCATAGACCTGCCTGAGGACCTAGCCCATTCCTAAAGAGTCCATTATTCCCATGGGTGTGGATAAGTGAAATGTGTATTCCACTATTATGGAGACTGCACTGTAGTATGACAAGTCACTGAAAAAAGGATTTGCATCGGATAATTTGCAATTATGCCTGCTACCATCCGGTTTGCAGCAAATATGTTTCTCCTGTAGATAGGGCTTTTCTTATATTTCCTGCTGCCTTAATTGTACTCACACACTGCCCTTGAACTCAGCAAATAGCTCACAAGGAAGCTCTGGAGAGCTGGGATATTTTGTTCTTCCTTTTGATCCAATTCTGTCATGACCTTTTATGAAACATCCAGCCAAATAATTTAAACATGGTCCATTCTTAAATAAAAACATTGTGTTCAAATGTTTACGTTTCCTGCTTGTTCTTGCATGGTATGTGGGAATTGAAATAAACACAAAATAGTGGTCAAAATGGACTAGTAGAGTAGAAGATTTTTAATTCAATTTAACTGGCGGGGGTATATATATAAAATAAATCCCAACACTGCTCAGCCAAAATTATAACGCTTATAAAAGAAAGAGGGAGTATAGTTGCTGAACTAACTGTATATTTAAAGTTAGGAACTTGGAACCACTAAAACTGAGAGACTTAAAAATTCTTCTTCAAATTAATTCCACTGCCACCATTTCAATATTAATCAGGCTGAAGTAATATTGAGCGTTTGTTCTGTAACACACACTGCCACTATATTTTCTTAGAAACTGCTATGAAGCTGACTTTAGTAATGCTTTGACCACAAATGTATTCGCACTGAGGCTGGTATAAGTTGAGTAAAAGAACTAGAACATTTATTGAACAGGCTTGAAATATTCAGGTACAAATGCTTAATGGTTTCAGTAAAATACTGGCATAAAAAGCTTGTGGTTGCGTTAGAGTCAAACTCTTAAAAACTTCTGGGTTACAAGTCTTCAAAGTTCC
The DNA here is from genome assembly GCF_025583915.1 of Anolis sagrei ordinatus. NCBI lineage: Eukaryota > Metazoa > Chordata > Lepidosauria > Squamata > Anolidae > Anolis > Anolis sagrei. Next base: position 37,299,890 of record NW_026847882.1, on the reverse strand, counting down.
ACCACAGAATATTACTTCAGGAAATGAATCTGAAATTAACTCCCAAAACTTCCCCTCAGGAACCTAGCCAAAAATACTCTGAACTAGACTTCCTTAGGAATTGAACAGATCACTAACAGGGTACTGCCCCACAAAACAGTATTCTAGCTATCTACTCAATAGCTATTCTGAATACTTCACCAAAAGACTAACCCAATCTTCTTCTTCAGACCCCAAACTTGCTCCCACTAACACCAACACTTCTCTCTCTAACAGTCAAACACCAACTCCCCACCTAGGACTTCAAGCCTCTGTTTAAAAGACACTTTTTTCGTCTAGACCAGCTAGGCTCTGCCCCCCTCTTTCTAGCCAATCCTAGCCTTCTGATTTTCCCTTTAATACTTGAACCCCCTCAAGGCAAACCTAAACTAAGATGGCTTCTCCCTGTCTCCCTTTTCTAAAATGGATGCTGTGGCTTTGCAGGCCCAGTCCCTTAGGCTAAAGCTAACCAGCTAAGGTAAGGGATTCATTACAGTGTCTATGGACAACGATGGCTCTTTGACGAGCACCAACCCCCAGAGTCAGACATGACTGGACTTAATGTCAGGGGAAAACCTATACCTTTACTGGTCAAAATACACACATACACATACAATGTGCATGCACACACATACATATTTATCCTAATAAGAAATACAGAGAATCAACAGGCTCAAATTATTCAAGGAGTATCCTTTCCAGCTCTTAAAAAATCCCCAATACATTTGTATTATAATATAAACGTATGTGTCAATTTACATTTTTAATATAATCAAATTATGAAAAACACCAAGCCAATAGCATTTGAAGAAATGCAATACAGACACACCTGAAGAGCAACTTGGTTAAAAAAAAATCAATTACCTTTCAGAATAACAACCATTATGTTTTCAGCTTCTACAAGGGCTTGTTATATACTCTTCATTCTGTAAATGAAGGGTTTCAGAGAGAAAATGAGTTAGATCTTACTTCAAGATAATGATATAAACAAGCCCTTCTGTGAAAAACGGGATTATGTTAAATCAAGCAGAAAGCTGAATATTTGGCTCCAGGTTCTGTTAATACATCTCAGTACAAATCCTAAATTTTAATTGGCACCTCGTTGGGTGACTTGATGAAACTGAGCACCAGACTCTTGAGTCTTCGGCACTTTGGAGAAGTCCCACATCTGAAATGTAGAAGATGGAGTAAAGTGGGGTAAATGAACACGGGAGAGTGTGTCCCTGCAGCAGAAAGGTACATTTTGCAGTCAGGGAGAGTCATTGCAGATGGATAACGCCTTCTGTGATTACCATAAAAGGACATTTGTTGTTGTTTTGTGCCTTCAAGACTGGTGGTAACTGTAAAACGAATTTATCATGATGTTCTCTGATGCTGTTCACAGAATAAGTTTGTGTGGTTGAGTAGGGATTCAAAACCTGGTCTCAATGTTCAGTGTGCAAAGACTATGTTGGATTGCAACATGACCACAACTACCATCTTTCTTTCTTCAACAAGTCCATCCAAAATGAGGAAGCAAATATAATTGTCAAAAGAGAGGCACAAAAATATAATACTGCATCCAAGCTATACTATATTGAACTGCATTCCTACCAATAATGTAGTTGTCCCCTCCCCAGAGTTACAGTAATACATCCACTGAACCATGGTTTCCTGAGTTGTAATCCAACTCTTAAATCCATGCTGACATTGCATCTGTTTCAGTCACCAAAAGGATTTGAACCAAGGACCTAAGTAAAGGTAAAGGTTTCCCCTTGACATTAAGTCTAGTCATGTCCAACTCTGGAGGGTGGTGCTCATCTCCATTTCTAAGACGAAGAGCCGGCATTGTCAGCAGACATCTCCAAGGTCACATGGCAGGCATGACTGCATGGAACACCATCACCTTCTCACCAGAGTGCATGCTTTCAAACTGCTAGGTTGGCAGAAGCTGGACCTAACAGTGGGAGCTCACCCCACTCCCTGGATTCACACCATCAACCTTTTGGTCAGCACGTTCAGCAGCTCAGCAGTTTTATCCACTGCACCAGTGGGGGCTCCTTAAAGAGCTCCACTCCCTTGTCTAATGTTGGTTATATGCTTGGAATAACCACCTCTTTGTGTATGTGTGTGTGTACATAATATTTATTTATTTCATATCAAAAGCATTGCATAAATTAGTATAAAACTGATAAAAATAGAAGGAGCGTAGGCGACTAAATATCTTTTGACCAAAAACGGGCAAGAGCAATGGCATTGTCTGTAGCCTCCAACAATTTTTTCCTCTGTACATAAGGCAGGGCATAGTGGACAAGCATACAGATGTGGAGTTGTCTGTTCTTCTCCGCAGTCACATAAGGTGTGGAATTCTTTTAAGTAGTGCCATTTTGCCAGGTTGTCTTTTGTTCTGCCCACTCCACTTCTGAGTCTGTTCAGGGACTTCCAAGTTGCCCATTCTTGGTTTGTCCCTGGAGGAAGACCCTCGTGGGGGGCCATACAATTGGGATTTCTAGAGGGATACCCTTGCTGTCGCTGGGGGGACGCAAAGAGGAGTGGTAGTTCTCATAAAGCATAATAGAAAGGCTTATTAAAACATAATTAAAACATAATGAAACATGGCATCCCATTCATGTTCTATATGTCCATAAGATCCTTTCTGCCTAACTTCCTAGGTACTTTTTTAGCCATAGCACAACATCTAGTCGGGCATCTGTCCGGATGCCCAACCACAGTCTCCCAAAGCAGTTGCTCTACTCCGAACTCAAGAACAGAAAATGAAATGTTGGAGGACAGGAAAAGAGATTTAAAGATGGGCTCAAAGCCAACCTTAAAAACTCTGGCATAGACACTGAGAACTGGGAAGCCCTGGCCCTTGAGCACTCCAGCTGGAGGTCAGCTGTGACCAGCAGTGCTGCAGGATTTGAAGAGGCACGAATGGAGGGCGAAAGAGAGAAACGTGCCAAGAAGAAGGAGCATCAAGCCAACCCTGACTGAGACCGTCTTCCAACTGGAAACCAATGCCCTCACTGTGGGAGAAGATGCAGGTCAAGAATAGGGCTGCACAGTCACCTACGGACCCACCAGCACACTCAGCCTGGAAGACCATCCTACTCAGACAACGAGGAATCGCCTAACTATATAGTTGCCCTCATGTATTAAGATTCTGCATCCATGGATTCAAACATACACAACTAGAATATACTAAAGGAAAAGACTCCGAAGCAAACTCTGACCTTGCCATTTTATATAGAGACACCATTCTACTCCTCCATTGTATACAACATGTTCACCTGTGTGTTCACTTTGCAAGTCAAGCCATCCAGTTCGAGACCGCCTTCCACCTGGAAGCCAATGCCCTCACTGTGGGAGAAGATACAGGCCAAGAATAGGATTCCAGTCACCTACAGACCCACCAGAAAACTGATCCTGGAAGACTATCCTACTTGGCCAACGAGGGATCGCCCATGTAACATCTGTATTCACTTTACAGCTGAATAAGCAGTATTCCTCAAGTGCAATTGTTGCACATGCAGTTGTAGCAGGTTTGAGAGACTAATGGAAAGAAAGAACCTGGTAGCATAAGTTTTCATCACACTAGAGAATGAATCCACGTTAAGTCTAATTTCTGCCTCCTGCAGAACTCTAGGTTTTGTAGTTCAGTGAGGCTGTTAAAGGCTCCTCCCTAAACTACAAACCCCAGAATTCAGCAGAAGGCAGCCACTGGATATAAAGTGGATTCATTCTCGAGTGTGATGAGGTCTCTGGTCTATGTTTTCTACAAGAAAGTAGACTTAAGTCTATGAAAGCGTATGCTACCAATGTCTTGCTCTCAAAGGGGCTACAAGATCCCTTGGCATATTGATACTCCAGATGTATATCTACACACCAGCACCAGTTTGCTGAAACTGCAAGCACATTGGCATATATGCAGTTGGTTGCACAATGCTGGTATATAGCAGAAAGATCATGTTGTGCAGCCACTATTCAACTGCATGGATGTGGATGTATATCACGCAAGGATAGTGTAGCATCTTGATTATGGTGTTTGCTGGCAGATGGTGCGGCGATGGCTGGAGGTTTGGATAGCTTTTGAAATGAGTTGAAGTCATCTATAGTCGAAAGTTGGCATAACAATATATGTAAGAGCATACTTCTATATACCATACATAATCAAAATGTCCAAATTACTGTCAGAAGAGGTATGATGGTCAGCAGTTTAGATAGCTTTTTAAGAAGATGAGACAAAATTATTTATAAGTCTACCAATGGCTGCGAGCCATCAACGGAAGCTCCCCATTTAAAAGCAACGTCTTTCTGAACATCACATACAGTGAAGGGGGGGGGGGGGACAAGAGTCAAGGGAGTGCTGTGGCTTTTGTGCACAACTTTATGGGCTTCCATCTCAGTACGTCTTATGTTTATACCCTGAACACTAATGCAAATCTTACTGTCTGTCCCTGAAAAGGCTTGTAAGAAAATAATTCCCCTGCTGCAAATGCTCACATATGCACACACTTTCATCTTGAACTCCTCTTTCATATTCCAGCAGATCTGCCATGTCCTCCTCCATAACTTTATTCAAGCTCCGCTAAGATGACATCTAAGGCACGAAGCACACAGGAGAGCCGTCCCAAAATCTGACATGAAAAGGGAGAAGTGAGGACAAAGGAAGAAAAGGACCTAACGTTACTTCTTGAGGCCTTTACACAACCGAGGTTAAATCACAAAGGCTTCGTGTACCTTTTACCAAAAACAAAAGCAGAGGCTTGATTTGACATGAAGCACACTCCTGTTTTCATAACCAAAGGAGTGGCAGCTACTTGACTAATTCAAAACAAAGCAACATCCTGTCAGATTAGAATCAAGAATGTGCCCAAGCCCAAAGAAATGCAAGCTATATCTGTCCTGCCAGTCTTTTGTGCTTTATTACACATTTCTAAGATCTCTTGCAGAACAAACTGAAAACTGACTTACTCTGCTGCCATCTACTGACAGATTTAATATACGAATCCCTGTTTTTAATATTTTCACATGAAGTCGTTTCTCATAACCATAACTATACAACCTTTGAACAGTGATATGTTTTGTGGTCTGCAGAGTTTGTGAAGATAAACAGCAGTTATTCCTTGCGCTGTATAACAAGTAGGGGAAACTATTTGGGGAAATATTTTAATCCCACCAAAGTGGCTTGTGGTATTTGAAAGCCAAAAATCAAAAAGCTGCGATAGAAAGCTGGCACTTCCTTCCTGGCCAAAAAACCCTTTTTGAAAGCACACTGGCACCCACCCACTTAGAAGTGCTGATAAGCACATGGCTTACTTGAGGTAACTTATGAAAGAGTGCGATGGTTAGCCCTCAGGCTTGAGTTTCTGAGGTACCCTTTAAAGTTAGTTCTTTAAAACACACACTGCCACCATTAAATACTTGATTTCTGCTTAAAGCTGCTTTTAAACCTTTAAGCACAGAGGCACACTTGAGTCAGGTGTGATGAACAATAAACAATAAAGTTTATTTACAAGAACAGGAACAATGCAGGTACTAAGCTTGGCTGTTACAGAGATTTGTCTTGAAAGTGTGCAGTTACATAAACAGTCTGACTTAGTTACACCAGATACTCTTCTTTCTCCACATCAGAATACTGACAGGATAGTTTCTCTGACAGTAATTCTCCACCAGCACAGATAGTCCTAGCCTGGATCTAGCTTATTGCTTCCCAGCTATCCTCCTAATAGCTGTAAACTCCTCACTAGCTACTAGCAACTCTAGCAATCTCAGCAACTCTGCTAGCAACCCTGCTACCAACTCTGGCCAATCTCAGGCCTTTCTCTAAGCCTCTACACCACTCCAATCTCCATACACCCTCTCCCTTCGACACCCAGGTTCAGTCTCCTGACGGGGTTTTAAAACCTCTCTTTACAGACATTTTTTCCATCTTGCCAAGTTAGGCTCTGTCCACCCTAACTTAGCCAATCACATTCCTCTCTCATTTCCCTCCAAAAGCTGCCCACAGTGAGAACATCAGTTTCCAGATGGAAGACAGTCTCGGTCAGGTTTGTTTTACGTGCTTTCCTCGACATATTTCTCCCTTTCACCCTCCATTCATGCCTCTTTGAATTCTGCAGCACTGCTGGTCACAGCTGACTCCAGTTAGAGCGCTCAAGGGCCAGGGCTTCCCAGTTCTCAGTGTCTATGCCACAGTTTTTGAGGTTCCCATTAAGCACATCTTTAAATCTCTTTTCCTGTCCTCCAACATTCCGTTTTCCATTCCTGAGTCCGGAGTAGAGTAACTGCTTTGGGAGACTGAGATCAGGCATTCAGACAACATGGCCAGTCCAATGGAGTTGATGGCAGACTTTGGGGAAAGATAATGGGCATTGGAAAGGTCAGTTCAAGAACATATCAGGGCAATCCTCCTAAACTGTGGGAATTTGCTATCCAGGAAACAAGGATAGGATTATCTTGCTGGATGGTGCAACTATGGAGATGGTTGTAATATAGGTATACAACAAGAGGGGATCAAGATGCAGGGTGGTGGTATGAAATTCTTCTAGAATGGAGAAGAAATTCTTGCCTCTTTTCTGCATTTTTCCATGAATAATAATAATAATAATACTTTATTTCTATTCCACCCTATCTCCCCAAAGAGACCCAGGCGCATTCTAGTCACAAAAGGGCGAACATTCAATGCCTGAACATAACAACTAATAAACACATAATAACGAAAATTAAACTACACAGCATATAAAAACAAATTATAATTTAACAAATTAGGATTAAATTTAAACACAACCTATTATATCAAACATAAAGCAAGCATGAAGCAGAAGTGTCAGTTCCCCAGAATCAACAGAGTTCCTTGGGGGCATATACGTTGATCATTGCTCAAGATGTCAACTGAGCTAGCGGGACAAGTATGGATTGCAAATATTACTCAGAGGTATAATAACAATGTCATTATCTATTCCTCCTCCTCCTCCTCATAGGCTAATGAGCAGAAGTATGTCTTCATCTGTTTTTTAAAGGTGAGGAGAGTAGGGGCCATCTTTAGTTCCTTAGGAAGAGAGTTCCACAGGTGGGGGCAACCAAGGAGAAGGCCCTTTCTCTCATTCCCACCAGCCATGCTTGAGACAGGGGTGGGATCGAGGGAAGGGCCTCTTCTGATCACCGCAGAGTCTGAGTTGGTCTGTAGAGGGCAATACGGTTCATCAAACAGTCTGGACACTAGCAGTTTAGAGCTTTAAAGGTAATGACCAGCGCTTTGTATTTAGCCCGGAAGCAGACCGGCAGCCAGTGGAGCTACTGCAGCATCGGAGTGCTTATCTCCCTGAGTGTTGCACTCCAGGTCCAAAAGAAGCCCTCTGACTTAAAACACACCACACGAAGAATGAAGAATCTAATCTTCTTTTATTGAAGCTTAGTAAATAGCCAGAAGAAATAAATGCTTGTAAGAAAATCAGAAGGTTTCAAAAAGTATTAGTCCATAAACAGTAGTAACCCAAAGCAATGTTCACACAAGAAATACAGACAACCCAAGACAGCATTAATCCAGACAGGAGTCAAGCAGGATGCAAAGATAATCCAAAAGGCTTTAAAAACTCCACAGAAACAAGACCCGTTGAACAAGACTTCCATGGCACAAGAACTTGGTTTCCAAATGATGCCTGATCTGACAGGTTTTCCCTTGAAGAAACTTTATATCCCAAAACTCAGAAATTGGTTTCATTTCCCGCCACATTTTCCCTTTATCAGATGCAGTCTTTCGGAGCGATGTAAATACTGAGATTGTTTCCAATGCCGGCTAATCTCCAGCCGCCTATTCTTCAGCTCCCTATTTGGCTGCTCATTAAAATTCCCAGGTGTCAGATTGTTTTCCAAACACAAATCTTGAGAGCTCACAGAGAGAGGGAGTGAATTATCATTGCTAGGCCCAGGGATATTCTCATGAGAAATTGCCCTTTGCACTGGGGCCTCTCTGTCATTGTCTGTATGAAAATCATTCACCAAACCATCTCCACCTTGTACCTCAACCTCAGCAATATTATTTCCCTCATCATTTCCCACAGCCTCAGCACCATCATTTCGCACATCAGGATCCTGAAACACAAACACAGGCTGATTCTCAATGCTGAGGAACACTCCAGTTAGCAATGTGGCTGCCAATCTCTGGACCAGTTGAAGCTTCCGAACTATCTTCAAAGGCAGCCCCACCTAGAGAGTGTTGCAGTAGTCCAAAAGGATGTGACTAAGGTGTGGACTATGGCCAGATCAGGTATGTCAAGGTACAGGCATAACTGGTGTACAAGTTTTCACTGTGCAAAAGCACTCCTGGCCATCACCAACACCTGAGGTTCCAGAGTCAGTGATGAGTCCAGGATTACCCCCAGACTGCGGACCTGTATCTTCAAGGGGAATGTTACCCCCTCCAACACTGGCTGTAATCCCACACCTTGATCCGCCTTCCAACTGACCACGAGTACCCCTGTCATGTCTGGATTTAGTTTAATCTTTTAGTCCTCATCCAGTCCATTACTGATGGCATTACTGATGGTTTAGGACCAGGATGGCATCCTTGGTATTAGGTGGAAAGGGCTATTACACTATGAACTATTAGATAACATGTTTAGAAGGAACACACTTTCTATCAGGAGAGAAAACTGAAATGTTGTCTCTCTGGCACCTCAGTAGCTAATTGGGCATCTTTCCTGGGGAAAAATGGCTTTTTAAGACCATCAATCCACTATTGCTATACACTACTCCCAGAAAATATCTTATAGTTCTACAAAGGTATGCCTCAATTAACAAAGTAAACATGGCTGGTTGACTTGGAGAGTATCTACATTGTAGAATTTACTGATACAACTTTAACTGCCGTGGCTGAATGTTATGGGATACTATGAATGGCAGAGCTCTGACTGAATGATGCCCTTAATCGACAAGATGAATCTCTAAAAGAAACTATAATTCCCAGGATTCCATAGTGCATTAATTCCACAGTGTTGATGTACCGAAAGTCACTTAAAGGTAAAGGTTTCCCCTTGACATTAAGTCTAGTCATGTCCGACTCTGGGTGGTAGTGCTCATCTCCATTTCTAAGCTGAAGAGCCGGCATTGTCCATAGACACCTCCAAGGTCATGTGGTCATGACTGCATGGAGTACAGTTTTATTCTCACCAAAGCGGTAACTATTGATCTACTCACATTGCATGTTTTCAAACTGCTAGACTGACAGAAGCAGGGGCTAACGATGGGAGCTCACCCCGCTCCCCGGATTTGAACTGCCAACCTTTCAGTCAGCAAGTTCAGCAGCTCAGTGGTTTAATCTGCTGCACCACTGGGGCTCCAAAAGTCACTTAAATGTGTTTAAAAGCAAGAGAAATGTGTTGCTTTAGAAACAAGGACTGCCCGACAGCGTGAAAACTTGTGCCGTGTGATTTCTAGATTAGACTCTCTCTGTAATGGGAAACTTGACATGCATTGCAATGGATTTGGTTTCCAATATGGAAGAATGCATTGCGATTCTCTGTGGCTTGTTGTCGACATCCATGCGGAGATGCTTGTTTGTAGAGAGATTACCTTGGCACAGGTGGGAAGGTTGACACACACCTGCCTGCTATGCAAACCAACAAAATCCCTGCACTGCACCTGGTGATAAGAATAATCTCTTTTTCCTCTCCAAACAATTAGAATGTGAACGGCAGAGCCCTGACTGAATGATGCCCTCAAACAGCAAGATGAATCTCTGAAAGAAACAGTGCTAAACAGACGGAGAGAGCGGCAGGAGAGACAAACTAGTTCGGCGTAGTGATTTGAAAGGAACATCAAACATCAAACCCTCCCTAGTCTCAGGGATTGAGTAAAGGAAATCCTTTTCATTTTAGAAATGGAAATTAACATGAAATTTGAATATTACAACAGGTTAGGGAGAACATTCCTTTCCAGAACAATACCGGGAGACATCTACTGAATTTGCTCTTTGAACAACATCTTTGGCTGGATCTATGCTGTCATATAATAACAGCGTTTCTCAAACTTATTACAGTTCCTCATGTTGTGGTGCCTCCCAACCATAACATTATTTTCGTTGCTACTTCGTAACTGTCATTTTGCTACTGTTATAATCGTAATGTAAATACCCAATATGCAGGGTGTATTTTCATTCACTGGACCAAATTTGGCACAAAGACCCAATACGCCCAGATTTGAATTCTGGTGGGGTTGGGGGGGATTGATTTTGTCATTTGGAAGTTATAGTTGCTGGAATTTATAGTTAATCTGCAATCAAAGAATATTCTGAACTCCACCAACAATGGAATTGAACTAAACTTGACACATAGAACTCCCATGGAATGCTTTGGTGGACACTGACCTTGAGTTTTGGAATTGTAGTTCACCTACATCCAAAAAGCACTGTGGACTCAATGATAGATCTGGATCAAACTTGGCACAAATACTCAATATGCCCAAAAGTAAACATTGGTGGAGTTTGGGGAAAATAGACCTTGACATTTGGGAGTTGTAGTTGATGGGATTTATAGTTCACCTACAATCAAAGAGCAACCTGAACCCTAGCAATGACAGAATTGGGCCAAATTTCCCACACAGAACCAGCCATGCCTTGATGGGACTCGTTGGCCTGAGCCTCCCTCCAGCCTCACACGCTCTCCCTCGCCCGCACACCACGCTGCCATGCGCTGAGCATGCTTGCTTTCCCCTCCCCACATGGAGTCTGAGAAACAGCCCTCCACTTGGTTGAGGGCACAGCAGGAGGAGGGCTTTTGGTGGGAGGATTTGCCTTCTGTTTCCGTAAAGGAAGAGAAGGACAGGTGGAGGGATCTTTAGCCTTCTCTACAAAAGGGCTTCCTAAGACCATTAGAAATATGTTTTCTGATGGTCTTTGGCGACCCCTCTGAAACCCCCTTGTGATCTCCAGGAGTCGCGACCCCCTGGTAGAGAAACGCGGCTTTATACGGTCAGTGTAGACCTATAACTTCATTGAACTGAGCTAAATGGGTCTACACTGACCAAACTGCATTTACATGGCAGGGTAGATGCAGATTTTACCATAAAAACCATATCCTTGTCTTTTCCCAAACTTTTCCCAAAAATTCTCAAAATCCCTGCCACGCATTGCTGTGGCCCAGTCTGGTGATCTGGAAAATAAAGTAATGAGAAAGTGTTGGTTTCTAATATATGTAATGTCTTTATGCTTGTGGGTAAACAGTATTTCTTGCTGTTTCTTTGTCAGTGTTGATGTGGAGATTGTCTGGTTTGCCTACTCTGGAACATGCAACATATCATTGTCCTTCTTTAGGGGTCCCTTTCAAATCTTTGATACTGCATCTGTCATATACATATATGTGTGTGAATGGCTGGATGGCCCTTTGTCAGGAGGGCTTTGATTATGTTTTCTTGCCCTGGTGAAGGGAGTTGGACTGGATGGCCTTAAGGCAGCATTTCTCAACCTGGGGTTTGGGACCCCGGGGGGGGGGGGGTGTGGGGGTGTGTGGAATGTCCAAAGACCACCAGAAAACACAGTATTTTCTGTTGGTCATGAGGGTTCTGTGTGGGAAGTTTGCCCCAATTCTGTTGTTGTGGGGTTCGGAATGCTCCTTGATTGTAGGTGAACTATATATCCCAGTAACTACAACTCCCAAATGTCAAGGTCTATTTCCCCCAAACGTTCACAAGTGGGCATATTGAGTATCATGCCAAGTTTGGTCCAGATCCATCATTGTTTGAGTCCACAGTGCTCTCTGGAAGTAGGTGAACTACAACTCCAAAACTCAAGGTCAATGCCCACCAAACCCTTCTAGTGTTTTCTGTTGGTCAGGGGAGTCCTGTGTGCCAAGTTTGGTTCAATTCCATTGTTGATGGAGTTCAGAATGCTCTTTGATTATAGGTGAACTATAAATCCCAGCAACTACAACTCCCAAATGACAAAATCATAATTTTTTGAGTGATGGTCACTCCTTGTGTTGTGAGATGTTTTGTTGCCAAATTTGGTGTGATTTCGTTCATTGGTTCTTTTGTTTTTAAGGTACTCATTATGCACCAGAGCATATATATATATATATATATATATATATATATATATATATATATATATATATAAGTATTCTATCTTTCTTCCAAGGAAATCATGATCACCAACCTCAATACATCATTGCTGTCATAACTTTGAAAGAGAGATATGAATGAGTGTGTCCCATCAATTTAGAACTTAGTTCTCCCAGATCCTAATATTATTATTATTATCATCATCATCTTTGTCCTCACCATGATTACCACCATAATTTATATCCTATCTTCTGTTTCCTCCTGCGATTCAAATAAGTTTGCATATTGAAACCAATACAGGATTTTTTTAAAAAAAAAACATTATTTCAAAACATAAAAATATCTTGCTAGCCAACAGATGCATTTTTGAAAGTGGCACTTGGAGTCCCCAAACTGTACCAAGAGAGACCCTAAACTTTCAGGCCGACCAAACAGACGCCAACCGCCTTCCCATTTTCTCCCTTTCGATGCCTCTCTAGAAACTCCCACACTGACTCATCCCTCTTTGATCTAAAATTAGTATGATTAATTTGCGTTGTGCAAATAAAAAACGGAGCAAACAGGAAATCAAAAAAGGAAGGAACGAACAGGGATGAAATTGTGCTCGGCGCCTGCTTTTAGCCTGTGACGCCAAAGACGGAGATGCAGCTTCGATTAACGGAATGACACACAAGCATGTCATGCCCCTTTCGATCTTTGCGGGTGCAAAATGATATCAAGTAAACACTCGGTGAAAATCTTATCAGGACACACAACAAAGCTGGCATAACACATTTTCAATTAAAAGCCAACATATCCCAGGGTCAAACTTTTCAGGTCCTCTACATCATGGGTCATGTAGGAGCCAACACAGTGTAATAGTGTCAGACTACAACTATGGAGACCAGCGTTTGAATCCCTGCTCTGCCATGAAAAGCAGTGGGCTGACCTTGGGTAAGTCATACTCTCTCAACCTCAAAGATAAACTCGCTCCTCCTTGAATAAAATCTAACCAAGAAAACTGCATGATAGAGTCACCTTAGAATCACAGTGAGTCAGAAATGACATGAAGGCACACAACAAAGTCAGGGATTAACAACTTGGGTGGGTTTAGGGACCATTTTTAGGCCCAAGAACCCTCCAGGGTCTTCATGGATTACCAAAAAAAGAGAATATAAACAAAACTGAAAACCTCCCAGTGGCTTGGGCTCCATCTACACTACCATATAATTTTGGGAAAACTGCATTCATAACCTTTTTGAAAAGAAAAATTATGTAATACCCTTTTGGCAAATGTGAATCTCCATGAACATCTGGAGGCCACCTTTTGAAAACCACTAGTCAAGAAAATGCATGACCTTGTTAAAAATCAACCCTTTGAAAAAGTGATGTTCACAAGCATTCATGTAACGGCACATAGGTAAATCGGCTGTTAAACTGATTAACCATGCCTTTGAGCTGCCAGGGACAAAGACATGCCAATGCACAAAAAACATATACTTAGCTAGCAGAGTTTTAAAATGTTTCTTTGGGCCCTTCCAGACAGGCCCTATATCCCAAGATCTGATCCCAGGTTTTCTGTTTATCTCAGATTATCTGCAAGTGTGGACTCAGATAATCCAGTTCAAAGTATAAAACATGGGATCAGATCCTGGGATATATTTATTTCTTTATTTATGATATTTAAAGCCTGCCTTTCTCTGCCATACAGTGACTCAAGGTGGGTTGCAGATGTGCACAATTCGACGTTTGGCATTCGTAAAAGTGCCATTAAAAACAATAAATGTTACAATATAAAACATAAATAAAAACCGTTAAAGCATATAATCATTGGTGTCATCTTGTTAAAAATGTTATCCAGTAACATCATCTGACCATTCCATGCGCATCATTCATAGTTCCGTATTATCTATTCCACTGCATTCTCAAAAGCTTGCTCAAAGAGCCAGGTTTTTACTTTTTTTCAGAACATCAGGAGGGAGGGGGCTGATCTAATATCCCCGGAGAGGGAGTTCCATAGTTGGGGGTCACCACTGAGAAGGCCCTGTCCTTCATCTCTGCCCATTGCACAAAGGCAGGTGGGATCGAGAGCAGGGCCTCCCCAGACGATCTTAAGCTCCTAGATGGTTCGTACAGGTAAGCTGTATGTTCAGACAGGTAAGCTGGGCCTGTCTGGAATGGCCCTTGGCGTTTGAAGTTGAAATTGCAGTTTCAGTTGCCCAAAACTTATACTTTTCTTTTAGTTTATAATATGCACTCAGAAACAAAAATGAAGTCTTCTTTAAAAAGTAACGTATGTTGTTTACTCATAAACACATTGTATTAATTCAGCATACAGGCACATTTATAGATAGGATGTAGTTTCTCTATGTTTAGAAAACACGGGGCATCATTCTTAATCAATAGTCCAAAGTTTTTAAGTATACATCTTATGAAAGTCCAAACTGTATAACTGTACTCACTACTTCTCAAAGCAAACATACAGTAAACTGTATTGTCGAAGGCTTTCATGGCCAGAATCACTGGGTTGTTGTAGGTTTTTTCGGGGTATATGGCCATGTTCTAGAGGCATTCTCTCCTGACGTTTTGTCTGCAACTATGGCAAGCATCCTCAGAGGTAGTGAGGTCACTACCTAGTGACCTCACTACCTCTGAGGATGCTTGCCCTAGATGCAGGCGAAATGTCAGGAGAGAATGCCTCTAGTCTAGAACATGGCCATACAGCCCGAAAAAACCAACAACCCATACAGTAAACTGTTACTGCGTAAGTCCAAATGACATCTGCTAACATTGAAGTTCAAAAACATACTTCATTCACCTCCACTGAGGTCTAAAGCGAATTGCTACCACTGAAGTTCAAATGCAAACTGATAACAAAATGGATTTGAGTCTGAACATGCTCGGTACAATCACATGTCTGTAGCGCCTCCCACACCAAAGAGGTCAGTCAAACTGGCAAATCAATGTATATATATATATATACAATACAGGTTAGTAGTTAACATACAAATAGTGAAAGCTTGGAAGCTTGCTATTTCCAACATACAATGCAGATTGCACTGTGCTGAACTGCATGAGATGAGGCTAAACCATGCACAGGGCAGACTTTGGCCCTCCTCCAGGTGCTTTGGAGTTCAAAGTTGACGTCCAAAACACCTGGAGGCGAAGTTGATCCATGCCTGGTGTACACTGCCATATAATCCAGTTCAATCTGCATTATAATCACAGTGTTGATAGGACCTTGAAGTCCACTACATAAATATGATCATAACTCAATGTGTTCGGAGCAAAGATGCTGGGAAAAGGAGCGGTACTTATTTTTCCGGTGACATTTCTCCCATTTGTGTTGCTCGCCAAGGTTGCTTATTATCCCTACTGGGGAAATAATATAGGGACCTGTATCATGCCGGAAAATTGACCACATTTGGCCTAATAGCTGCCGCGAGGTGGGAGGAGCGCCGTCTTATCTCACCAAGTATTGCAAAAAAATAGCTGATGCCTCCAGCTGGCGATTACCCACTTAATCCTATCCTAAAACATAAATAACTTTTTTTACACACTAAGCTGGATGCCAATTAGCCAGTGCTGCAAAATGCAATAATTTTCCACCCAGTGTTTTGAATTTATATAGTTTCATGTCATTTACTCTGGCTGAAGGAGCATGATTACTCCAGGTGTTTGGCTGAGCCACTGTGGTGGCCTACCTTTCCTACAGATATTTACATCGTAATCCATTACAGAGCCATTCCGAATTAAGCCCCAACTGAGACTGATAGGAGTTATATCCAGTTAAGTATGTATAATGTTGCAGCTTTAATATCAAGTTGGGAAAATACCTGTTTTCCGCATATTCATGGGGCCAGTATCCTCACAAACTGAAGAGACGGTTGATTCTTTCATAACCTAAAATAAAGAAAGTTGGGACACACGGTTAGCACATTAAATTGTCTTCTGAGAACAGATAAATGTACACCTGTGTCTCAGCTCCAACTCCAACAGAACTGAGCACAGATTGGGCAATTAGCGCTACTGCCATTTGATGTCACCAGGAATAACAAATGGGCAACCTTTTGCTGCTTCAATAGCTTCCATAATGATGATTCTGCCATTAAAGAGACATTGGGTTTGGTATATTTTACCTCATTTGCACAAGGTAGCCATAGATACAATACAATTATTCACCTGCCTCACAACTTTATTGCAAGAGTGTTTTTAAAAATCCAAGTAATAAATCTATTTATACTCAGCAAAGGTATAATATAGTGTGTATATATAGTATAATATATAACATATACAATACTATACACACACACAATATTATAAAATCTATTATATAATATGATATATATACAGTATATATTATGCGATATATCCCCTATATTATATTATTCCATATATATGAAATAAATTATATAATACTATATTATCTGATATCTACACTATATTATAAGATATATTATACTATATATATGATATATAATATTATCCGATATATCCCCTATATTATATTTATTATAATATGTAATATATAATGTATAATACTATATAATATAAAGTAAAAGTAAAGGTTTCCCTTTGACTTTAAAGTCTAGTCGTGTCCAACTCTGGGGGATAGTGCTCATCATTTCTAAGCCAAAAAGCAGGCGTTGTCTGTAGACACCTTCAAGGTCATGTGGCTGGCATGACTGCATGGAGCGCTGTTACCTTCCCACAGAAGCAGTACCTATTGATCTACTCACATTTGCTTTATTTATTTATTTATTTATTTATTTATTTGGCTTGTATACCGCTACTCCCAATTTGGCTCGGAGCGGTTTACAGCAGTAGATTAAAACAATACAATTAACTTTAAAATACAATAAAAACAAAAACAGACATAGTCCCGAGTTATTCACCCATCGAAAGATTGTCGGAAGAGAAAGGTTTTACAGGCTTTCCGAAAAGCAAGTAGGTCTCGGATAGATCGGGTTTCAACTGGCAAGGCATTCCATAAATAAGGGGACTGCTAGGTTGGCAGAAGCTGGGGCTATATATTATAAAGCAAAGGAAAAGGTTTCCCCTTGACTTTTAAGTCTAGTCGTGTCCAACTCTGGGAAGTGGTGTTCATCTCCATTTCTAAGCTGAAAAGCTGGCGTTGTCCATAAACCCCTCCAAGGTTATGTGGCCGTCATATACTATATATTATAAAGTATGGAGCGCTGTATGGAGCGCTGTTACCTTCCCTATTGATCTACTCACATTTGCAGGTTTTTGATCTGCTAGGTTAGCAGAAGCTGGGGCTGACAGCGGGAGCTCACCCCACTCCCAGGATTTGAACTGCCAACCTTTTGGTCAGCAAGTTCAGCAGTTCCGTGGTTTAACCCATTGCGCCATAGGGAGTTCCCTATAGAATATACTATATATTAAACTATAATATTATAAGACGCAAAGCCTTATAATATTATAGTATAATGCCTAGTATATACAGTATATTATATACTATACGACATATTATAGTCTCCAGCAAAGGATCAACGCCTTGTCGTGGCGCTGGAGCTTGAGCACCTCAATGATGTCATGAGCGAAACTGTGAAGGGCCACCCAAGACAGGACGGTCGTGGCAGAGAGGTCAGACCAAGCGTGATCCCTGGGGAAGGCAATGGCAAACCACTCCAGTATCCTTGCCAAGAAAACTAAATGGACCAGTACAACCAGAGATATGTGGTATGCCATTGGAAGATGGGACTCCCAGGTCGGAAGATGGCCAAAATGCTACTGGGGAGGAGCAGAGGAGAAGTTCAACTAGCCCCAGATGTGACGCATGTGGCGGGGGGGGGGGGGGGCTCGGGGGGCTTCAGCCCCCCCCCCGAAATTCTCATGGTGGTTCACGAAAAGGCCTTACTGGTGCATTATTTAAACTGTTATGTTTATTCATATCATGATCTGATCACCATACTCAATATATCCCATATGCATGGGGGTATTGGGGTAATGATACAAAAGGTTTGCTAGGCTAGACCCTCTTTCACTCAGACTCAGCCCCCCCCCAAAACTCAGCCCCCCCCCGAAACCCCCCCCCTGAAAATTT
Organism: Anolis sagrei ordinatus; assembly: GCF_025583915.1. Taxonomy (NCBI): domain Eukaryota; kingdom Metazoa; phylum Chordata; class Lepidosauria; order Squamata; family Anolidae; genus Anolis; species Anolis sagrei. Next base: position 37,281,790 of record NW_026847882.1, on the reverse strand, counting down.
TTTAGCCCCCCCCCCCGAAACAAAATCCTGGCTACGGGCCTGCTGGCCATACTAGCTATAATGATGGGACTTACTTTCACTGTGTGTCTGTGTGCCTTCAAGTTGACTTCTTGTGATTGGGGGAAAAAATGCACATATGCAGGGCTTGAAACAAGGCTGGGGTAAAATTGCTGGAAGAAAAATTAACAACCTTAGATATGCAGATGATACCACTTGATGGCCGAAAGCGAGGAGGAGCTGAGGAGCCTTCTAATCAAGGTGAAAGAAGAAAGCGCAAAAGCTGGGTTGCAGCTAAACATAAAAAAAACCAAGATTATGGCAACAAGAATGATTGACAACTGGAAAATAGAGGGAGAAAATGTGGAGGCCGTGACAGACTTTGTATTTCTAGGTGCAAAGATTACTGCAGATGCAGACTGTGGCCAGGAAATCAGAAGACGCTTCCTTCTTGGGAGGAGAGCAATGTCCAATCTCGATAAAATAGTGAAGAGTAGAGACATCAGACTGGCAACAAAGATCCGCCTAATCAAAGCCATGGTATTCCCTGTAGTCACCTACGGATGTGAGAGCTGGACCTTAGGGAACGCTGAGCGAAGGAAGATCGATGCTTTTGAACTGTGGTGTTGGAGGAAAGTTCTGAGAGTGCCTTGGACTGCGAGAAGATCCAACCAGTCCATCCTCCAGGAAATAAAGCCCGGACTGCTCATTGGAGGGAAGGATACTAGAGACAAAGTTGAAGTACTTTGGCCACATCATGAGGAGACAGGAAAGCCTAGAGAAGACAATTATGCTGGGGAAAGTGGAAGGCAAAAGGAAGAGGGGCCGACCAAGGGCAAGATGGATGGATGGCATCCTTGAAGTAACTGGACTGACCTTGAAGGAGCTGGGGGTGGTGACGGCCGACAGGGAGCTCTGGCGTGGGCTGGTCCATGAGGTCACGAAGAGTCGGAGACGACTGAACAATAACATATGTAATAAATTATATAATACTATATTATCTGATATCTACACTTTATTATAAGATATATTATGCTATATATAATATGCAATATGATATATATTATACTATATATATATATTATATTATATTTATTATAATATGTAAAATATATTGTATAATACTATATATTATAAAGCAAAGGAAAAGGTTTCCCCTTGACTTTTAAGTCTAGTCGTGTCCGACTCTGGAGGTTGGTGCTAATCTCCATTTCTAAACCGGAGAGCTGGCGTTGTCCATAGACACCTCCAAAGTCATGTGGCTGGCATGACTGCATGGAGCAACGTTACCTTCCTGCAGAAGGTATTGATCTACTCACATTTGTATGGTTTTGAACTGCTAGGTTGGCAGAAGCTTGGGATAACAGCGGGAGCTCACCCTGCTCCCTGGATTCAAACCTGTGACCTTTTGGTCAGCAAGTTCAGCAGCTCAGCAGTTTAAACCACTGTGCCACCAGCTCAGAGGCAACACCGCTGGCTCCCTATAGAGTATACTATATATTATATACTATATATTATATTATACTATACTATAATAAGACACAAACTTATAATATTATAGTATAATGCATAGTATATACAGTATACTATATATTATACTATAACATTATGAGACTTTGTGTCTTATATTATAGAATATATATAGTATAATTATATAATATATAATATATAGTGTGAGTTTGTTTGTCTGTATGCATGTATGTATGTATATATATATTCCTTTCCCTTCTTTATTGTTCCTTCCATTCTGCCTTTCTTCTTTCTTTCTTTCCTTTATATCATTTATTTCCATCTTTTCTACTTTTCTCCTTCTGGCTTTACTTTCTTTTCCATTATTCCTTCCTTCTTTGCCTTTCTTTGCTCCTTCCTTGTATCTTCCTTCCATTCTGACTTTCTCCTTCCTTATTTCATTCCTTTTCTTCCTTCCTTCCTTCATTTTTCTTTTTTTTTCCCCCTTCCCTTCTTTATTGTACCTTCCTCCCTCCTCAAAGTGGATCTGTCATCCATATACTCTAGTTAATTCAGATTTTTTTAGGACTTCAACTCCCAGAAGCCTCATTCAGCAAGACCAACAGTGAGGAATTCTGGGAAATGAAGTCTTAATTTCCTGAAGTGAGTTTACAGTATGGTGACGTAATATTTCCTAGCCACGCCCCTTTCCCCTTCTTAGACCCGCCCACATTCTGACGGCTTCTTCTCCTTTTTTTTCTCCTGGTCCCGCCCCTTTCCTTCCCTTGAAAGGCTCTCTGTCCAATCCGGTTGCGCGCTTCCAGCCTCGCGCCTCTGTCGTCATGCAACAGGCCAGCGTCGCGCGACTCGCACGCTCGCTCGCACTCCTCCCCCCTCCTTTGTTCCTGCCCAGCCATTGGTCGAGGCCGTTGTGGGCGGGGCGCTTGCCAGAGCCACGCCCCCTCGTCCTAGTTACCTGCGTCAAAGGCTGAGTACCTGCCTGGTTTTTGGGTCAGGAGGGTGACACACCTGTGCTCAGGTAAGGAGGCGGTTTAGTACCCATCAGGGTAGAAAGAGGGAAGCAAAGACATTTTTAAAAAATAATTATATTCATATAATAATAATAATAATAATAAATGATACAACAATAATAGTATAATAGTAATATAATTTTAATATGTAATATTGTTTAATATTATATTATTTTATCTATATACTAGCCGTTGCTGTGGCCCAGTCTGTGTATATGTGTTTTGTGCATGTATATATGTGTTTATGTGTGTGTATATATTTCTGTATATATTTATTTATTTGCTTACTTACCTTACTTATATACCGCTGTTCTCAGCCCGAAGGCGACTCACAGCGGTTCACAACAAATACGGACAGCAAAAATTCAGTGCTACAGTATAGAAACAGTTAACAACCTAACACATTACACAATTAATAAACAGTTACTACAATACCCATTCACTGTCGTCTCGTCATCAAAAACATGTTCCAGATTCGTCATCCATTGTTCCATTCCAGTGTTCATTAACCAATCATTGCACTAATTATTGGAACGCCTGCTCAAACAGCCAGGTCTTCACCTTTTTGTGGAATACCATTAGAGATGGTGCTAGTGTAATGTCCGTAGAAAGGGCGTTCCACAGCCGAGGAGCCACCACCGAGAAGGCCCTATCTCTCGTCCCCGCCAGCCGAGCTTGAGAAGCAGGCGGGATCGAGAGCAGGGCCTCCCCGGAAGATCTCAAAGTCCTGGTGGGTTCATAGGCAGAGATGCGGTCGGATAGGTAGCTTGGGCCGGAACCGTTTAGGGCTTTAAAGGCCAACGCCTTGTGTGTTTATATGTGTACATGCATATTTTGTATATGTGTGTGCTTGTCTATATGAATATTTGTGTGTATTTATGTGTATATGTTTATGTGTGTTTATATGTGTACATGCATATTTTGTGTATGTGTGTGCTTGTCTATATGAATATTTGTGTGTATTTATGTGTATATGTATTTGTATGTTTATATGTGTACATGCATATTTTGTATATGTGTGTTCTTGTCTATATAAATATTTGTGTATTTATGTGTATATGTATTTCTGTGTTTATATGTGTACATGCATATTGTGTATATGTGTGCACTTCTCTATATGAATATTTGTGTGTAAGTATGTGTATATGGTTATGTGTTTGTCTGTGTATATGTATGTATATGTATATTTGTGTATGCATACGTATATGTATATATGTGCATATGAATGTATATGTTATTGTATATGTGTATAATTGTGTGTGTTTGTGCATATATATACATGTGTGCATGAATGTGTGCATGTGTATATGAGTGTATTTGTATATGTATATATGGTGTATTTTGGGGGGTTTTAAGTCTGGGGTTTTGTGTGTGTGTGGTTTTAGGGATGATGGACACTCGTTGGACTGTTAGGTGTATTGTGTCCAAATTTCGTGTCAGTTCATCCATTGGTTTTTGAGTTATGTTAATCCCACAAATAAACATTACATTTTTATTTATATAGACTAGCCGTCCCCTGCCACACGTTGCTGTGGCCCACATGGAGGTTCTGCGTGGAGGTTTGGCCCAATTCTATCGTTGGTGGGGTTCAGAATGCTCTGTGATTTTAGGTGAACTATAAATCCCAGCAACTACAACTCCCAAATGTCAAGATTCTATTTCCCCCAAACTCCACCAGTGTTCACATTTGGGCATATTGAGTATTCGTGTAGAGTTTGGTCCAGATCCATCATTGTTTTAGTCCGCACTGCTCTCTGAATGTACGTGAACTACAACTCCAAAACCAAAGGACACTGCCCACCAAACCCTTTCAGTATTTTCTGTTGGTCGTGGGAGTTCTGTGTGGGAAGCTTGACCCAATTTCTATCATTGGTGGGGTTCAGAATGCTCTTTGATTGTTGAACTATAAATCCCAGCAACTACAACTCCCAAATGACAAAATCAATTTTTCTGAGTGAAGGACATACATTGGGTTGTTAGGTGTCTTGTGTCCAAATTTGGTGTCAATTCGTCCAGTGGTTTTTGAGTTCTGTTAATCCCACAAATGAACATTACATTTTTATTTATATAGACGAGCTATAGATAAATGTCCTGTTCGTTTTGAGTGACATCATTACTCAAAAACCACTGGACGAATTGACACCAAATTTGGCCACAAGATACCTACTAACCCAAGGAGTGACCATCACTCAAAAAATTGATTTTGTCATTTGGGAGTTGTAGTTGCTGGGATTTACAGTACTATAATACTAATATTGTGCTGAACTCCACCAACGATGGAATTGAACCAAACTTGCCACACAGGACTCCCACGACCAACAGAAAATACTAGAAGGCGTTGGTGGGCATTGACCTTGAGTTTTGGAGTTGTAGTTCACCTACATCCAGAGAGAACTGTGGACTCAAACAATGATGGATCTGGACCAAACTTGGCACGAAGACTCAATATGTCCAAAAGTGAACACTGGTGGGAGTTTGGGGAAAATAGACCTTGACATTTGGGAGTTGACTTTGAGTTTGGGAGTTGTAGTTCATCTACATCCAAAGAGCACTGTGGGCTCAAACAATGATGGGTCTGGACCAAACTTAGCAGGGATACTCAATAGGCCGAAATATGAACACAGATAGGGTTTGGAGGAAATAGACATTGACATTTGGGAGTTGTAGTTACTGGGATTTATAGTTCACCTACAATCAAAGAGCATTCTGAACCCCACCAACGACAGAATTGGGGCAAACTTCCCACACAGAACCATCATGACCAACAGAAAATACTGTGTTTTCTGGTGGTCTTTGGTGACCCTTCTGACACCCCCTGGCGACCCCCCCCCCCCCCCCGGGGTCCTGACCCCCAGGTTGAGAAGGGCTGCCTTAGGGCCATCCAGTCCAACTCCTTTCATGTAAGCCGCCCCGAGTCCCCGTTGGGGAGATGGTAGTGGGGTATAAATAAAGATTGTTGTTGTTATTATTATTATTATCAGGGCAAGAAAACATAAAGCCCTCCAGACAAAGAGCCATTCAGCCATAGATATATATAGAGATGTATATTATTCTCACATACACACATATATATGTATTCTTGTGCCTGCTTTGTGGATTGATCAATCATGTCTCCTTCCTTCCTTCCTTCCTTGACATCTTGTAGGTGCAGCGATGGACCTCGTCCTGTCCTGGGCTGACAGCTTGGTTTTGACGCCATATGTTTTCCCTACAACGTGGACAGAAGATGAACCCTTTCGGCAGCTTCTCAGCCTCTTTGTCATCACAAACCTCGGGGCATTGGTCATTTATCTGCTCTTTGGCAGCCTGAGCTACTATTTCATATTTGATCATGAGCTCAAGAAACACCCACAGTTCCTGGAGGTAAGCTGGGTAGCGCATGAGAGTGATCTCTTTCTTTGATTTCTCCACTCAGCTCAGTCTGAAGAATGGTGTTAAGGAGAAAAGAAATGCAACACTGGTTAATTCTGGTCTTCTGGTATCTTGGAACTCAAAGAGATCATTTTTTATTCTTTGACTTCCAATTATTTCTTACTTATGGCCACCCTAAGGTGAACCCTTGGCAGTTTTCCTGGTGAGGTTTGTTCAGAGGAGACTTTCAAGAAAAATTTGAAAACTTGACTCTTCCAATGTGCCTTTGGAGAGTGACTATTAACTTTTTCATGTTGTTTCTCCCATAATGTTGTCTTCACATTGCACTTCCCCCTACCTTTCGGAAGGCCCATCTGCACTGTGCTGTACGTTGGACCTGCCCTTTGTGTTTAATTTTTCACTTTGTTATTTTGCACTATTTTATTTTGCTCTTATGTTTTACTTATTTTGTTGTGACATTCTTTTGTGTCATTCTGTATTTATTTTATTGTAATTCATTGTTGGACTAGGCCTCATGTAAGCCACCCTGAATCCCCATTGGGGAGATGGTGGCGGGGTATAAATAAAGATTATTATTATTTGAAACACAACAAGACGAGTCCACAGCAGACACTCTGCTGGCTGTTGAATTGGATCACACGTCGGACACTTCCCAAGTGTCTAGGACTGTGTGATGTATCGCCAGCTGGTAAACTGGCTGGGATTTCTTGGAGTTGTAGGCCAAAACACCTGGATACCCACAGTTTGAGAACCACTGCTCTAGATCCTCCAGTGGTCAATTTCCACCAGAAGTTGAGTGGACTGCCTGGGATTTCTGGGAGTTGTAGGCCAAAACATCTATGTGCCAAGATTGGTCTTGATCGGTCATTGGATGAGGGTCACAGTGGTTTCAGTAAGTGAGTGAAGGTACTGCAAATCCCATCATCCATGGTCCACCCCCCCCCCCCTTAGAACTGGATCAGGATGTAGAGTGGATCATGGGGGCTCTGTGTGCCAAGTTTGGGCCTGGTCTGCGATTTGTAGGGGCTGAAGTGTTCTGTGGGAAGGGAATCTTGTGAAGGTACTGCAAACCCCATCATTTGTGGCCCATCCTGCCCTGAACCGCACCAGGTTTTAAAGTGGGCCATTGGGCCTCTGTGTGCCAAGTTTGGTCCTGATTCGTCATTGGTGTGGGCCACAGTGCTCTAAGGTAGTGAGTTAAAGTACTGCAAGTCCCGTCATCCATCATCCATTCTCCCTCAAACTGCACCAGGATGTAGTGTGGGTCTTGGCGGGGGGTCTGTGTGCCAAGTTTGGTCTTGTTCTGTCATTGTTGGGGGCCACAAGGTGTTTTGGACTTCAACTCCCACCATTCCTGAAAGCCTCAGACTCTTACCTTTTCCCTCTCAGCCATTTCAGAATGTTAGAATGTTGAGGCTGGCCAATCAGAAACCATATGCAAATTATATCACAGTGTCCTAGAATGGCACTCCAAATTTCAGACCACTGATAGTGAAGCAGAAGCTATTGGCTTGATTTATGTATTGTTTGTATTTTATGTTGATATCTTTTGACTTTGTTATTCTCTGCTTCAAGCCATTAGGAGAGGCAGGTAACAAATAAGATGTGTTGCTGCTGTTGTTGTTGAAGTTGAAGTCCTGGTGGAATTGTATCAGGGAAATGTCTCCTGATAATAAAGGTGTTATTGCTGAATCTCAGATATAGGAAAGGCTTGATTTTGAAAATAAGACCAGGTGATAAATGGATTGGATTATTAGAATATGCACATACAAAAGGATCCCATATAAAATCAAACCATAGGTAAATTTAGCTCAGTATTGGCCTCTGGGAAGAGTCTCCCTAATGTTGCTGTGTCTGAGAACTTTTAAAGCTTTGAAATCCACGACTTGAAATTCATTCAGGTCTGCAGCTAAAAAAGCCAATGGGATTTTGGCCTTCATCAATAGGTATAGCGTCTAGATCCAGGGAAGTCATGCTCCCCATGCTCTATTCTGTCTTGGTTAGACCACACCTGGAATACTGTGTCCAATTCTGGGCACCACAATTGAAGAGAGATATTGACAAGCTGGAATGTGTCCAGAGGAGGGCGACTAAAATGATCAAGGGTTTGGAGAACAAGCCCTAGGAGGAGCAGCTTAAAGAGCTGGGCATGTTTCGTCTGCAGAAGAGAAGGCTGAGAGGAGGCATAATGAGAGCCATGTATAAATATGTGTATAAAGTCATAGGGAGGAAGAAAGCAGGATTGTTTTCTGCTGCCCTGAAGACTAGGATGCAATGGAGCAATGGCTTCAAACTACAGGAAAGGATATTCCACCTGAAGCGTAGGAAGAACTTTCTGACTGTGAGAGCTGTTCAGCAGTGGAACTCTCTGCCCCAGAGTGTGGTGGAGGGTCCTTCTATGGAGGCTTTTAAACAGAGGGTGGATGACCATCTGTTGGGGGTGCTTTGAATGCGATTTTCCTCCTTCTTGGCAGGAGGTTGGATGGCCCATGAGGTCTCTTCCAACCATATGATTCTAGGTTGCATGCAAGCAGGAACTTTGGTTCTTAGTGATCTCTGAGGATTGAACTTGGGACCTTTTTATTATTTGCACACAAACTTCACCTTCGAACTCTTATTAACATGGGACTATCAGGGATGGAACTTTTGAACTGCAAACATATCGACTTTAACAGTGAAACATTGATCTCTCTAGTTTAGTGATTCCCAAACCTTAGTCCTTTGGATGTTTGAGGGCACATCCAGACAGCCCCTTAAAAGTGGGAGCTCCCGCGTTTTCATGTGGGACGTCCAAACGATGCCCTATGTAAAAGCGAATGCATTTGGCACAAAGCAGAGATTCCCTTTTGCAGAGAAGGCTAAAGACCTTGGAAAAGTACAACTCCCATGAATCCATATCCTTGAGCCATGGCAGTTAAAGCGGCATCACACTGCATCTGTTCTACAGTGTAGCTCAGGGATGGACAAACTTCGGTCCCCCAGGAAATCCTGCTTTGTGCCAAATCAATTTGTCAGCTGGAAAGACCAGGATTATGTCCTTCCAGCTGTCTCAGGTTTCTTGAGCTTCTGGAGTCCAAGAAACCCAAAACAGCCTCCACCCCCTTCCAAAACCCTGCTGAAAAGCATTAAAAAAGAAAATAACTTACCTGGCCGGCATTTTCCTGCTGCTCTCCTGGTGCCTATAAACGGCGTGCCAGGAGAAAGGAGGGGAGGAAAATTGCTCCTCTGCCCCCCCCTCCCCTTTTCTCCTGGCGCGTCATTTCTATATGCCAGAAGTGCTCCAGTAGCAGGGAAATGGTGGCCAGGTAAGTTATTTTCTTTTTTAAGACACTTTTCTGGGGAGGGGGGAGGTTGTGACCCAGGGGCCTACCGGAAAACCCGGCAGGGCATCTGGACAACCCCACCCCCTAGAAAAGCATGCACTTTCTGGGGCATGTGCAGACTTCAACCCAGGTGCAATCGCCTATTTAAAAACCTGATTGCTCCTGGGTTAAAGGGCTGTGTGGAACCGCCCTGGGACTTCAGCTCCTAAAATTGCTGGGAGTTGGTCCCAATTTTAGGAGCTACTGCCCTAGTTAAGAAAATTCTTTTTCATGAATTTCTGGTAACTTTGTGAGTTAAGATGATGATTTTTTATTTCGTATCAAAAGCATCGCATAAATTAGTATAAAACTGATAAAAAATAGAAGGTGTGCAGGCGGCTAAATGTCTTTTGAACAAAAATGGGCAACAGCAATGGCATTGTTGTAACCTCGAACAATTCTTCTTCTGTACATGAGGCAGGACATAACGGACAACCATACACATACGGAGTTATCTGTTCTGCTCCACAGTCACACAAGGTGTGGGATTCTTTTAGGCAGTGCCATTTTGCCAGGCTGTCTTTTGATCTGCCCACTCCACTTCTGAGTCTGTTCAGGGACTTCCAAGTTGCCCATTCTTGGTTTGCCCCTGGAGGAAGACCCTCTCATGTGAAGGGCCATCCAGTTGGGGTTTTCTGGTCTAGCTGCCCAGAGAGATACCCTTGCTGTTGCTGGGGGGACGGCAAGAGGAGTGGTAGTTCTCATAAAGCTTTTCGTTGCTTTGAGTCTACTGGGAGGAGGCTGGTAGCCATGTAGTGGGTGACTTTCACAGTGCTCCACTTTATTTCTCTCACATTTACCAGCAACTTCCCATCGCACATCAGGAGGGACCATGCCAACTAGCTTGTAGAGTTTATCAACAGATGTAGGTTTGAGACATCCTGTGATTATTCATGTTTCATTCAGTGCTATGTTCACTTACTTTGCATGGGCAGACCTATGCCAAACAGGGCAGGAATACTCGGCAGTTGAGTAAGACAAGGCTAGGGCTGATGTTCTTATTAATTTTGGGTCTGCACCTTGGAAGGGAAATTCACTCCCAGAAGAGTTATTATCATGGGGAAAGGTGTTTCCACTGAAGCTTCATCTCCAATCCTTGTTCTCACAACAAGCCACATTTTCCAAAACCCAATTCTTGCAGGGACAGAAAGTAAGATGAAATCTTATGCACGTACACACACATATATATACACATAAAAATGTACCTGTTCTGACTACCATACACATTCAACTTCAGAACAGACCTACAGAACCTATCTTGGGGACTGCTTGTACTTAAAAAAAAAAAAACACTTTCAAGATAGGATCGTGTACTAAGCAAAACAGGACTACGGACTGAAGAGGTGTCATGATGTAGCCCTTATCTTAAGCACAGTATCTGATTTCTGTGTTGGGATAATATTACGTCTCGTGCTGGCAGTGTAGTCGGAAGACAACTGAGATAATACCCACTTTGAACACGTGTATTTGCTGCATAATGAAGTGTTTGCCTTTGCGTCTAGAACCAGGTGCAGCGGGAGATAAAGCACACGCTCAAATCCTTGCCGTGGATCAGCATCCCCACTGTTGCCATCTTCTTCGCTGAAGTTAGAGGCTACAGCAAACTCTACGATAACATTGAAGACTCTCCGTATGGTAAGGAAATTGCTGGTATATGGCTTGGTCTTCCTTTCGAATGAATAACAACCTGTTGCCTTGTAAATCTGCTCACACTCTGAATGGTTTCCTTTCCCATTTCCTTAGGTTGGTTTGGTGTTATCTCCAGCATGCTGTCCTTTCTCTTCTTCACCGATATGTGCATTTATTGGATTCATCGGTTCCTCCATCACAAATTTTTCTATAAGGTATGCATTAGGAGGTATTCTATAAGGTATGCTGACTGAACGGTTGCAGGTTTGGGGAGCGGTGTGAGCTCCTGCTGTCAGCCCCAGCTTCTGCCAACCTAGCACTTCGAAAACATGCAAATGTGAGTAGATCAATAGGTACCGCTCCGGCAGGAAGGTAATGGCGCTGCATGCAGTCATGCTGGCCACATGACTATGGAGGTGTCTACGGACAACGCCGGTTCTTCGGCTTAGAAATGGAGATGAGCACCACCCCTCCAGAGTCAGGCATGACTGGACTCAATGTCAAGGGAAAACCTTTACCTTTACCTATGCAAAAACTGAGTATCCCTTATATGAAATACTTGGGGCCAGAACTGTTGTATTTTGGAATATTTGGGAATTCCAGATAAGGGATACTTAGCCTCTAAGAAGTGAAGAATTTGGTGGAAATTTGTCACTATGATTCTGAGTTTTATGTCTATATTTACATAGCTAGCTTTATGCTGTACATCTAACTTGTGAGCTAAGAAACGCCTTGGGTTTGTTCTGCATGACTAACTAGAAGCCTTTTAGTTAAAGGACTAAAGTAAGAACCAGTTACCCATTACTGCATTGAACCTAGAATAAATCTAAGACTGCATATATCAAACTCAAGGCCCAAGGACCAAATCTGCCCATTCATTTTTGGTGGCCTTTCAGATGCTGGACCACAACTCCTATATTCCACATTGTTCGACAACATGACTAGAGCTAATGGGAGTTGTGATATAGGAACATCCGGAAGACTACAGCTTATTCCATTTAGTCAGGAGAGTAACTAGATGCAAAGCTTTTTATTCAGGCAGGTTTTTAAAGATGAAGGTTGTTAAAATCATCAGGGGCTGCTGTCATTTTATATACTTTTAATGATGTTAAATAATATTTTAATACTTGTATATTTGTATATTTTGAGTTGTATTGTAATGCTTTTAGTTGTGAGCTACTTTGAGTCTGCGTATGGAGAGAAAAAGCAGGATATAAATAAACATAATAAGAAAAATAATAATAAAGCTTGTGTATGTGGTACCTGACTTCAACCTTTCCCCAACCTCAAGTGCTGTTGGGTTGCAATTCCCATCATCCTCAGTCCACACGGTGGATAATCAAAAAGTGATGGGCATTTTCATTCAATACTACCCTGGGGACTCTAATTTGGTAAAAACTAAAGAGCCCCGACCACTCTGTAAAACAAATATATACTGTATATATTTGAGTATAAGCCAACCCAAATATAAGCTGAGGCACCTAATTTCGCCACAAAAAACTGGAAAAATGTATTACGCTGAGTATAAGCCAAGGGTGGGAAATGCAGCAGCTACTGGTAAATTTCAAAATATAAATAGATGCCAATAAAATGACATTAATTGAGGCATCAGTAGGTTAACTGTTTTTGAATATTTACATAAAACTGTAATTTAAGATAAGACTGTCCAACTCTGATTAAACCATTATTCTAACCTTCTTCAATGTAAATGTGCTTACGTGTCCTTCCATTAATAATAATAGTGTAAAATAATACATGTAATAATTACAATAATAATAATAAAGTAAAATGACAAATGTAATAATAAGAATCAATAGAGTAAAATAATGTAAATATAATAATAACAACAACAACAATAATAATAGAGTAAAATAATAAATCTATATAAATAAAAATGTAGTGTTCATTTGTGGGATTAACATAACTCAAAAACCACTGGACGAATTGACACCAAATTTGGACACAATACATGTATCAGGCCAACAAGTGACCGTCACTCATAAAAACACTGAACACAACAGAAGAGACTTAAAAAGCTTATGTGCCAAACCACACATACACACACACACACACACACACACACACACACACACACACACACACACATATATATATATATATATATATATATATATATATATATATATGCAAACACACATATATACACAAATATACACACACATATACACAGACTGGGCCACAGCAACACATAGCAGGGGACAGCTAGTGTAATAATAAAAATAGAGTAAAATAATGGAAATGTAATAATAACAATTATAGAGTAAAATAATAAATGTGATAATAACAATAATAATAAACTAAAATAATAAATGTAATAAATAATAGAGCAAAATAATAAATATAATAATAGAGTAAAATAATAAATGTAATAAATAGAGTAAAATAATAAATGTAATAAAATAATAATAATAAAATAAATGCAATAATAATAACAACAACAGAGTAAAATAATAAATAACTTTGAGTCAAGTATTAGCAGAGGGAGCTTTTTCAGCCTAAAAAATTGCTGAAAAACTTGGCTTATACTCGAGTGTATATGGTATTTATGGATTCTCTGGCCATAGCTTCAGTGGCCCTTGGAAAGCAACCATAAGGCTGCTGTGACCCTTAATGAAACTGAGCTTGACAGCCCTTCCTTAACCTCTTTTCTTTTCTCATAGCGTTTCCACAAACCTCATCACGCTTGGAAGGTACCAACTCCCTTCGCCAGCCACGCTTTCCACCCTGTCGATGGCTTCCTCCAGAGCACCCCGTACCACATCTACCCCTTCTTCTTCCCTCTGCACAAAGTGACCTACTTGGGCCTCTACATCTTTGTCAACATTTGGACCATCTCCATCCACGATGGCAACTATCGCGTCCCGTCCTCACTGAAGGAGGTGATCAACGGCTCAGCCCACCACACCGACCACCACTTGTATTTTGATTACAACTACGGCCAGTATTTTACACTCTGGGACCGGATTGGAGGCTCGTACAAAAACCCTTCCGCCTTTGAGGGGAAAGGGCCCCTCGATGCCTTGAAAAAGCTGAAAGAGAGCAACTCAAACCATTTGAGGGAGGAGAAGATTGCAGGAGATATAAGTAAAGATAAATAGCCTCCTCTTCGAAGGCAGAATGGCATATGAATAGCATTCCCCTCTCCTTAGAGCATCACCTGATGATGAAACGAAGATAATCTCAATTGAGGACCATGCTTGGAGAAACAGAAGCAGCTGACTTCGCTTTTGAGAATGACTATATCTTGGGTGGTGTGTTAATTTCAACAGTGTTCCTTGCTTGATACATTGGAAGTGAAACTTGACGTCATCCCCTTACCATTGGAATGAAATTGCGTAATGCTAATGTCCCGATCCACTGTATAATGCCACTGCTGGGACTCCATGCTTAACAGTAGTTCGCTTATAATTCCAGCTAAAGTTACTGTTGTGCAGTTAAGTGGACTAAACAAAGAGGAAGGTCGGATGATAGAACTGAAGCCAAATGTTGTGATTCCTCAATTCGTATATTATGGATCAACTGAAGCACAGCTTGTTGCCTTTATTGGATGGGTTGCCCGTTTTCTGAATGCATAGTTCTATTAAGGAGTAATAGTTTTATGCAGGGCACAGTATCTCCAGACTGATATTGTATGTATTTTTAATTGTTAGGTGACTATTGTGCCACCAGTGTGTTGGAATGCACACTTGTTGGGTATTTTAATACCCCTTGCTCAAGAGTGGAAATACGGAAGTAAAGTATAGGAAACATAGTTGCTTCCATAATATGTTCAGGATCTTGCTGGAAGTTATGGTGTTGCCTTTTGACATTTGTTTATTTCAGCCAAGGCAGACTAACCAAGGATTATAAGAGAGTTTTGCGACCCAAAACAGCCAGTTTTCTGTGGGTCGTACTTCACAACATAACACTTTTGAGCTCTGTTTGAGTTGTTGTTGTTGATTTGAGTTAAGAAAAACCTAAGTGAGGGTCTCTTTGTAGCAGTGGTTCCCAATCTGTAGCCCGTGGGCCACCAGTGATCTGCAAGAACGAAAATATGGTCCACGGCCTCACCATTACTATACTGTTGCCTCGAAACCATGCGGTAACGAGAGTGACTTGTCAGTGGCATCGGCCGCACAGCAAGGCAGGAAACAGATCGATCACAGCCACTTTAGGCTATAAACTGCTTTATTTTACAACTATATACATTAGAAGCTACTTAATACTCAGCACATCGTAAACTTGCTTCCTTCCCGACCGATAGTAACATTGCGACCACACGAACAGTCTGTTATCAGTACTAGTCCACACCTCTTGCATTCCAGAGTGACGTATGATGCACGATGCACAACGCTGCATCCATTTGCTCTATACACTTGATTTATGACCTCTCTAGAAATGCCGTTCCCTCCATGGTTCTGTTAACTCTTTCCACACAGGAATACACTCGGCAAAAGCTGCTGCATTTCAAACATACATACATACTTGCAAACATCTCCAACATGACTCATCTCACAAAACCCTCTTGTAGTGCCGAGGCAACAGGTATGTGGGTTGACTACCCACAAAAGATTACTACTACCACATCAGCTCTAGATTATTAAATATGGTTATTATGGGCAAGCAGATGGTGACTACTGGAAGGCATATGGTCTGTATCAGAAACTAGAGTTGATGTGGTCTATCCAATGCAATTTTCTGAATCAGCACACCAAATAACCAAACCAAATCTAAAGTTGACCAAAAACAGAGTCGTAACCCTTTTGGTACTAATGTTGGAGAATGGTCCCTGGTCAAAAAAGGTTGGGAACCACTGCTTTGTAGAGTTGGCACCACTGCTTTACACACTGCCAGTAGCTGCCCTATTTGCTCAGCTAAATTTATCAGCACATTTATTTCAGTAGGGCTTTCATAGGAACATCCCAACAGATTTTCTCAAGCTTTTCGCTTTGTCTCCCTTCCGCTTGTGTCACTTTGAAGTCTAGAAACACTGAAAAACTTAATTGAAACAGCCAAACATCCACTCTGCAGCACTCTTCTGGCTTTGATAAAGACAAATG
The DNA here is from genome assembly GCF_025583915.1 of Anolis sagrei ordinatus. Taxonomy (NCBI): domain Eukaryota; kingdom Metazoa; phylum Chordata; class Lepidosauria; order Squamata; family Anolidae; genus Anolis; species Anolis sagrei. The sequence continues at coordinate 37,265,890 of NW_026847882.1, read as the reverse complement.
CATTTTGTCGAGTTCTAGGAGGCAATACAAAAAAGAGTTTCTGTTTGATAATTATGTCTTCTGAAGGCTGTTCACACAAGTCGGTTGCGGAAGCTGTCTTTAAAAAGTGTTTCCAAGAGATGAAAGCGTAACTGCTATTAATATTATGTGCTCTTACAAAATTAACTGCAGTCAATGAGACGGAAGAGTGTGTTCTTGTCTTAGGAAGTTGTGTGTATTTTTTTTATAAAACCACAGAAGGAAACTAGAAGTTAGGTATGAGTTCATCAATAAATGGTAGAATTAATGCACATTGACCCCATTCAATGCTTTGGAGTTGTGGGAGTTGTAGTTTTACGAGGATTTCAGCCTTCTCTACCAAATAGTGCTTATGCCTCACCGAACTACAAATCCCAGGATTCCATTGAGCCCCCGATGGTAGCGCAGTGGGTTAAACCCCTGTGCCAGCAGGACTGAAGACTGACAGGTCGCAGGTTCAAATCTGGGGAGAACGCAGAGGAGCTCCTTCTGTCAGCTCCAGCTCCTCATGCAGGGACATCCCACAAGGATGGTAAAACATCAAAAAACATCCTGGTGTCCCCTGGGCAACGTCCTTGCAGACGGCCAATTCTCTCACACCAGTAGCGACTTGCAGTTGCTCAAGTTGCTCCTGACACCACAAAAAAAAACAACTGAGCCATGGCATTTGAAGTGGTGTCAAACCACCATTAATTCTACAGTGTAGAGCCAGCATAGGTTCTGTTTCACCTGGAACTGCGTTATTCTTTTTCCTTTTTCTGAAAAGGCAGATAACAGGGCACTCCATACATAATTTTGGAGAAAGTTCTGAAGATATCTATCTATCTGAATATATGTTCCTGGACTTAGCATAGAAACAGGAAACTGAATAACAGCTGAGTGATTTCTTCCAGAAGTTGCCCTGGAGGACCCATAAACTCAAAAAAACAGCCATTCTCTCTAGGAATTTGCTGGGTCCTACAGCATGCCTCTATCCCAGCTTCTGGCACATCATAGAATCACCTGAAGGAACCTAACAAATTCCTGAAGACGACAAATCTCATTAGATATGAGTAGGTGAAACGATGGGTAACATTCCCGCTGCTACAAGGATTATAATGGATTCTTCCTTTATATCAGTGGTTCTCAACCTGTGGGTCCCCAGAAGTTTTGGCCTTCAACTCCCAGAAATACGAGTTGGCAAACTGGTTGGGATTTCTGGGAGTTGTAGGCCAAAACACCTGAGAACCCACAGGTTGAGAACCACTGCTTAACATCATCTTCCCTCTTCTGTTCTGGAAAAGTAGATAAGGTCTCCAATACTGATTAGATAAGGTCTCCAATACGGCTACTACAATCCAATATTTCACCAAAGTCTGGACTACTTTAAAAAAGTTCATTCTCAAATTTGCAGATGGAAATGTGTTGTCAGGAATTGAGTGGAAAGACTAGCCAGCAAAAGTACCTTCACAGCACATACCTAGCTGCTTATACAAGCTTCCAGAAAATGTATGGCTGCTACATAGCTCCATGTATCATTGATGTCCTTATGGGAAACCCAACAGAAGAACCTTCCAAATGTTGGATGCTAGCTTTTCACTTCATTCGTACTCTTAACACAGAATAATGAGTAACTTCCTTGCTGGAGGATCTGAGCTTACTCTATCCAACATGTCCAGAATTGAGAATTTTTCTATTCCTATCTCCCATGGCATGGAAATACTGCATCCCAAACCCCCAGAGATATAAATCAGGGAGTTTGAGGGACCACAAATTGGAGCTCACCAGCAGCAGATCCAGATGATTTACATATTTGGATTCTTCTTCAGCTCCTCTTCTTCAGAGCTAAAGCTACACACTCATAGTTTGTGTTTGACTCAGAGAACTAGGAGTTGATGAAAGGAATTGCTGGTGCCACCATATAATTCTTGCCATAGATATGCCTATTGTGTTGGTTTGGAGCAAACAGGACAAACATCAGGAGGAACCTGATGGAAGGATCTCTTTCTTCATGCAGAAGAATTTCAGAAACTTGCCCAGTCTCCTACTGTTTGTGCCAAAGGATGACGTTTGCCAAAAGGATTTGGTCCTAAGGATCTGGACCATTTTGGCTTTGACTGTTTGATTAGTCAGATATTCAAACTTTCTGAAATGGAGAAAGATAGTTTTGTGTGCTCTTATTTGTTAAATGAATCTTATTTCCAAATGTTTGTGGATAAGGATTGATCTCTTTGTCTATCATTAATACTAATGTGGGGAAAATTTTGCTGATAAATAAAATAAAATAGAAACTTTTGGAGAAGTTGTTTCTGGAGAGATTGGAATGATCCCTGCAGGAAACTCAAATAATATGTCAGGTTGATGGAGTCACAATGCAGACTTTTCAAGGCTTGCTTAACTGTTGTGGTCCTTTCTGATTTCAGAAGTTCCTTTCCAAACTGCCCTTTGACAGATTACCTTTAAGGTTGCCAGACTGATAATGAATAATTCCTGTGCCTTGGATGGTTATCACTGGGGTGGCTTTCAGGGAACATACAACTCTGTTGCGTTAGTTCCGCTGGCTGCCGGTCTGCTACTGAGAACAATTCAAAGTGCTGGCTTTAACCTATAAAGCCCTAAATCAGTGGTTCCCAACCTGTGGTCTATGGACCACAAGATTGAAAATATAATCTGCGTTGCTTCAAAACCACGTGGCAACGAGAGTGACTAGTCTTCCGAAACCCTCTTATAGTGCCAAGGCAACAGGGATGTCAGGAGAGAAGAGGCCTGTGGTCTATGGACCACCAGTGGTCTGCAAGAATGAAAATAAAGTCTGTGTTGCTTGAAAATCACATGGCAATGAGAGCGACTAGTCTTGTGAAACCCTCTTATCGTGCCAAGGCAATGGGGATGTCAGGAGGGGAGAGACCTGTGGTCTATGGACCACCAGTGGTACACAAGAATTAAAATATAGTCCGCATTACTTTGAAACCACATGGAAACCACATGGTAAGAGCGACTAGTCTTGCGAAACCCCCTTATAGTGCCAAGGCAACGGAGATGTCAGGAGGGGAGAGGCTGACTACGAAAGAGTACTACTACCACATCAGCTCTAGATTATTGCATATGGTTTTCTGTGGGCAAAAAGATGGCAACTACTGGATGGGATGTGTTCTGTATCAGAAACTAGAGCTGATGTGGTCTGCCCAGTGCAATTTTCTGAACTCCAATATAACAAAACCCAAATCTAAAGTTGACCAAAAACTGATTCGTACCCCTTTTGGTACTAATGTTGAAGAGTGGTCCCTGGTCAAAAAAAGCTTGGAAATCCCTGCCCTAAACTGTTTCGGTTCATCTTACCTATCTGTATCTCCTTCCATGATCCACCTCGGAGCTTAAGACTGGGAAAGCCCTCTCTCAGTCCCACCTCCTTTGCAGGTGCAGATGTTGGGGACAAGAGATAGGGCCTTCTCAATGGTGGCCCCTTGCCTGTGGAATTCTCTCCCCAGCAAAATTAGATCAGCTCCCTTCCTCCTGGCCTTCAGAAAGAAATTAAAAACATGGTTATGGGACCATGCTTTTGGACTATAATTTCCAGTACAATAAGAGATTACGGAATATGCAATGACGACTGGAATGGCCTCGGATTCTGATTTTGGACTGTGTGGTTTTAATGACTGGTTTTAATGTTGAGATGTTTTAACTTTGTTGTTTTAATGTATATGCTATTTTATTGTATGTGTGTGATGTTGTATCGAATTGTGCCTATTTGAAAGGCCGCTCAGGGTGAGAAGGGCAGGATATAAATATAGTAAATAAATAAATAATGAAAAAACCCAAAATTTCAGCAAGTGTTGCTAGTCAGGTCACAAGCAGCATTTAGTAAAACTTCATTGTCTTAAGACCATTAAAGGTATAAGAACTCTTTCCAAATGTTCACTCTTACTATTAAGAGCAACCTAGTAGACATATATGGTCTTCTGCCAGCACATAATGGCCCCTCTGTTTTTGCAACCCAAGCAGGCAAAACAGAAGTTTCTGGATTCCTGCCAGGCTATTTTCAGATTCCTGGGTTGTTTCAGGTTGTGCAAAAATGTGTTTATAGCTAGACATTAAAATATTGGCTTGAGTCCTATTTATATGTCATACATGCCTAAGATTCCCTACGGAAGCAGTTTGTCTAGTGTAGAATGGCCATAATCCAGCGGAAGAAGTGGATTGTAGAAGTGGAGTTGTACTTGCAGCCCCAATGAGTATTGCATGTGGATGTGCATTGCATAAAGTATGCCCATTCTGTATATGACCATGCATTCAGTGTCATGCCGTTGGCCCTTGGGATTGACAGTTAGATCCATGGATTTAACTGATCATGGCTTGAAATAACAACAACAACAACAACAACAACAACAACTGGAAAAACTGACACGATATGAGGATTTAAAGATCAAACTGCAAAGACTCTGGCACAAGCCAGTAAAGGTGGTCCCAGTGGTGATTGGCACACTGGATGCAGTGCCTCAAGACCTTGGCCTGCACTTAAACACAATCGGCACTGACAAAATTACCAGCTGCCAGCTTCAAAAGGCCACCTTACTGGGATCTGAATGCACTATTTGCCAATGCATCACATAGTCCTAGACACTTGGGAAGTGATCCATTACACAGCTAGCAGAGTGACCTTGTTTGCTATGTACTAATCTTGTTGTGTTTCTAATAATAATAATAATAATAATAATAATAATAATAATAATAATAATAATAATAGATATGCCTGGCAGGTTGTTGATTAATTGAAAGGCACATGAAGTTGGGAAGACCTAAAATAGCTAAGAAGGGAAGAAAGGAAACTCAGGCACTGATTCTTGCAAGATGGGCTCTCCTGAGTAGACGGCCCTGCTGCTTTTCCAAGCCTCTAAGATATAGATTGCAGGTAGAAACAAACAGGTGTCCTGTTGTTGGCATTCACTGTGTATGTATCCAAAACCAGTGGTGTTTAATTAAGGATCAGTTTTCATCTTCCTTAACAACAGTTCGTAAATCCTTGCAAGGGGGATTGCAGGTAGTAGGCATGTGCAATCCATGGTTCTAAAGTACTTACAAAACTAAAGTTCTGGTGGTGAACACTATGGGGCACTGGTGCTTTGCTTCCACAGTGTTGCTGAAGTTCTGGTGGTGAAAATTTCAGAACTTGAACAAAACTTTCAAAATTTCATTATTATTTTGTTACTGGCGATTTTTATGGCAAAACCAATTAGGAACTGCCATTCATAACGAAATTTTGAAAGTTTTGTTAGAGTTCTGAAATTTTCACCACCAGAACTTTAGCAACACTGTAGAAGCAAAGCACCGGCGCCCCCTAGTTTTTACCACCAGAACTTTAGTTGTGTAAGTACTTTAGAACCACAGATTGCCCATGCCTAGCAGGAGTAAACAGAGCCATAGATGTCAACATTTTTTTAGAAGACGGGGAATCTTGGAATCTTTTTCTTCCAATAGCTGCTTATGTATATATGGAGGTCATACCATGGATTTAAAGGACTGACTCACAAATAGACAAGCACAGTTTTAAGATTGGTAGGGCAGAGAGAAGAGTCTGCAGCGGATTGTAAAACCTGGCCAGTTTTGTAAGCGATAATGAAGTCTTTCAAATATTCTCTCCATCCCTACTTATGGATGGAACCTAACTCTCTCTCTTTTGCCTAGTTGAGTGCCTATTGAAGGGTGCTGGTTCTGGTTCCAGCAATCTATATCAGAATCACAACTGAAATATATTGTAAATCTAACTTAAGAGTGGATGAGCTGGGTTCTTAAAAAGCAATGGCCATAAACCAGTAATGGGGATATCATAATAATAATGAAGGCTGCCACGAGAGGGTGCCCTTGAGTGTCACCTGAATGTTAAGCTCTTGCAAGAGAAGGATCACAGAAGGATTTCTCACATCTTATCCAAAAGAAAGCACAAATAAAACCACACAGCAAGACTCCAAGTGAGAGGTGTTTCTTAAATGTCAGGTGTTAATTGAGATAAAGAAAAATGGAGAAAAGAAAGGGTTGACCAGGCATGGGCAAACTTGGGGGCTTCCAAGTGTTTTGGACCAGCTATTAGGAATTGGGAGTTGGGGTCCAAAACACCGTACTTGATCTAGACCAGTGCTTCTCAACCTGTGAGTCCCCAGGTGTTTTGGCCTACAACTCCCAGAAATCCCAGCCAGTTTACCAGCTGTTAGGATTTCTGGGACTTGAAAGCCAAAACATCTGGGGACCCACAGGTTGAGAACCACTGAGCTAGACTAACACTCCAATTTTTAAAAAGTGTTGTGCATGTTTGTGCCTTCACGTTGCTTTATGGTAACTCCATGAAGGTTGTTTTGAGGCAAGGTATACTCAGAGGGGGCTTTCCCAGTTCCTTCCTGGGAAATACAGCTAATAGCCCCTGGAATTTGTTGACAGTCCCTTGTCCAAGTACTAACTAGGGCTGTTCTTGCTTAGCTTCCAAGATCAGTTGCCTTGGTGGTGCTTTCAGATATTACCCAAGCCTATTGCTTCCTGCTGGGGGTTCTTTTTTCACACCTTATAGGTGGCAACAGGCCTGCCTCTGGAAATGATCAATGTAGACACATATAAGATTTAATGTATTCCTATAATGCAGTTTTACTGCATTCAACTGCAATATATGAGACTGTACTGATCATATAAGGCAGCATTATATGGCAATGTACATGGCACCACAGAGTCCGAGTGTGGTGCTCACCCTCTCCCCGGATTCGAACTGCTGGTCTTTTGGCCAGCAAGTTCAGCACTTCAAAGGTTTCACCCCCTGTGCCACCAGAGGCTCCTGTATTGGTTTACGTTGCTGTTTATTCATTCAGTTGCTTCCGACTCTTCGTGACCTCATGGACCAGCCCACGCCAGAGCTCCCTGTCGGCCGTGGCCACCCCCAGCTCCTTCAAGGTCAAGCCAATCACTTCAAGGATGCCATCCATCCATCTTGCCCTTGGTCGGCCCCTCTTCCTTTTTCCTTCCATTTTCCCCAGCATAATTTTCTTCTCTAAGATTTCCTTTCTTCTCATGATGTGGCCAAAGTACTTCATCTTTGCCTCTAATATCCTCCTCTCCAATGAGCAGTCGGGCTTTATTTCCTGAAGTATGGACTGGTTGGATTTTCTCGCAATCCAAAGCAATCTCAGAACTTTCCTCCAACACCACAGTTCAAAAGCATCGATCTTCCTTCGCTCAGCCTTCCCTAAGGTCCAGCTCTCACATCCGTAGGTGACTATGGGGAATACCATTGCTTTGACTATGCGGATCTTTGTTGCCAGTGTGATGTTTCTACTCTTCACTATTTTATCGAGATTGGTCATTGCTCTCCTCCCAAGAAGTAAACATCTTCTGATTTCCTGGTTGCAGTCTGTATCTGAAGTCATCTTTGTGCCTAGAAATACAAAGTCTGTCACTGTCTCCATATTTTCTCCTTCTATTCACCTATCAATCATTCTGTTGCCATAATCTTGGTTTTTTGATGTTTTAACTGCAAACCCAGCTTTTGCAGTTCTTCTTTCACCTTGTTTAGAAGGCTCATCACCTCTTCGCTTTCGGCCATCAAAGTGGTATCATCTGCATATCTAACGGTTAATGTTTCTTCCAGCAATTTTAACTGCCTTGCATTTGTCAAGCCCTGCACATCGCATGACGTCTTCTGCATACAAGTTGAATAGGTTTGGTGAGAGTATACAAACCTGCCATATGTCTTTCCCAATCTTGAATCAGTCTGTTGTTCCATGCTCAGTTCTTACTGTTGCTACTTGGTCATTATACAGATTCCTCTGGAGAGAGACAAGGTGACTTGGATCCCCATAGGTAAGGTAAAGGTTGTCCCCTGACATGAAATCCAGTCATGTCCAACTCTGGTGGGTAGTGCTCATCTCCATTTCTAAGCCGGAGAGCCAGCATTGTCCATAGACACCTCCAAGGTCATGTGGCCAGCATGACTGCATGTAGCGCCGTTACCTTCCCACCGGAGTGGTACCTATTGATCTACTCACATTTGCATGCTTTTGAACTGCTAGGTTGACAGAAGCTGGGGCTGACAGCGGAAGCTCACACCGCTCCCTGGATTCGAACCTGCAACCTTTCGGTCAACAAGCTCAGCAGCTCAGTGCTTTAACCCACTGCGCCACCAGGGGCTCCCTTGGGATCCCTATACCACCAAGTAATTATTGATTTATATTCCATCCTAAATGTCTCAATTTGACAAGGAGAGTCCAGATTAACCATCTGTAACTCTATGTTTTGAAAGGTCTTTAAACTGTTTGCAACCATGCCCTTCCCAGTACACTTTAGCAAAACCAAATGTGCTTTTAAAACATCCTAGTTTTTCTTTCTTCCTCCTGCTCCCTCCTGTCCTCATCTGATTGTATCGGATGCGGCAAACTGGAAGAAAGCAGAATTTTCACAATTTATCCACAGGATCAATCATCCAAGGAGTCTCATTTCCATCTTATTTCACACCTTATAGGTGGCAACAGGCCTGCCTCTTGAAATGATCTGTGTTGGCTCATATAAGGGTCAGTGTATTCCTATAATACAGTTTTACTGTGTTGAACTGCATTATATGAGTCTGTACAGCGCTCCATGCAGTCATGCCGGCCACATGACCTTGGAGGTGTCTACGGACAATGCTGGCTCTTCGGCTTAGAAATGGAGATGAGCCCCACACCCCAGAGTCTGACACGAGTGGACTTAATGTCAGGGGAAAACCTTTACCTTTACCTACTGTCCATATAACGCAGTATTATATGACAATGTACATGGGACCACAGAGTCCGAGTTTGGTGCTCAAATCAATCATTTCCAAGGCACTGAGATTTGGGGGGGGGGGGGGGGACAAGGTTCAGCACTTTGGATAATTCATTTAAAGTTGGTGCTAAAACGCAGAAGAGATTCACTGCTGCCACAAAAGTTTATGGTGCAAAGATTGTTGTCACTATGTAACTTCACGTCATTTCCAAGTTACGGCAAACCCATCATTGGGTTTTCTTGGCAAGATCTGTTCAGAGGGAGGTTGCCTTTGCCTCCCTCTGAGGCTGAGAGAGTGTGACTCACCCACAATCATCCAATGGGCTTCCAAAGCTCTAGTCCAATACTCAAACCAGTACTCCATTCTTCCTCTCCCCCCGCCCCACATTAAGGATGTCAAGCAGGTGCTTCTCTAACACTGGGTTTTAAATACAAATTAATTACATCTGGGGATAATGAGGACTATACTTCAGCAGGCAGGCAGAGATAGAAGTAGTGTCTCTGTAACTGAATTAAAGTGACATTTGCAACAGCAGCTGCAGAAATATATTAGCTTTCTCTGCCCCATCTTTTTTTTCAATTTGTCTTTCTGTCCAGTTTGCTAAAAGCTCATTAGCCAGCCCATGTTTATGGGTGGGTTGTAAAATGTGCATACGAGCTGATATTTCACCAGCTTCTGAGATAAAGTGCATATTAAGTATTTAATTAAATGCATGTGGGTTTTTTCCCCATGCATATACACATTTAGCCAGGATCCCTAGCTCATTAGACGAAGATGGAAATCCAAGGCCAGGGGTAGAATTCGCATTATGCAAATGGAACAAAATCCTGTTGGAAGTCTTTACGTTAATAAAAGATGCACTATTCCGAAATACTGCATTGGGTGAAAGTGCCCATCCGTTGCTTTTGTAATGTTGGAAGGTCTAACAATATAAGTGGAGACAGGACTTGGAAAGGTTGGCCTTGTGGACAACAGGTTAAACATGAGCCAACAATGTCATGCGGTGGCAAAAAAAAGCCAGTGGGATTTTGGCCTGCATCAATAGGAGTATAGTGTCTAGATCCAAGGATCCACTGTCTAATTCTGGCACCACAACCGAAGGGAGATGTTGACTCTTAGCTGGAATGTTTCCAAAGGAAGGCGACTCAAATGATCAAGTGTCTGGAGAACAAGCCCTATGAGGAGCGGTTAAAAGAACTGGCCATGTTTAGCCTGCAGAAGAGAAGGCTGAGAGGAGACATGATGACAGCCATGGATCAAGATGTGAGGGGAAGCCATAGGGAGGAGGGAGCAAGCTTGTTTTCTGCTGCCCTGGAGACTACGACGCAGTACAATGGCTTCAAACTACAGGAAAGGAGATTCCATTTGAACATTAGGAAGACCTTCCTGACTGTGAGAGCTGTTCAGCAGTGGAACTCTCTGTCCCAGAGTGTGGTGGAGGCTCCTTCTTTGGAGGCTTTTAAACAAAGGATGGATGGCCATCTGTCGGGGGTGCTTTGAATGTGATTTTTCTGCTTTTTGGCAGAATGTGGTTGGACTGGATGACCCATGAGGTATCTTCCAACTCTATGATTCTATGAACTCTAAACCCCTCTACACTTGTCTCTGTGGAATTCTGAGAATTATAATAACAGAAAAGTATCGTTTAGACTGGAGTCATCACACAGAATTGTTGTCTGATCCAGATTAGTACAGTTGTTGTGCATTCGTTGAGTCATTTCCGACTCTTCATGACCTTATGGATCAGCCCACGCCAGAGCTCCCTGTCGCCCGTCACCACCCCCAGCTCCTTCAAGGTCAATCCGGACACTTCAAGGATGTTATCCATCCATCTTGCCCTTGGTCGGCCCCTCTTCCTTTTTCCTTCCATTTTCCCCAGCATACTTGTATAGCATAATTAGTACAATAGATTCTAACTTAACCAACCTTTGCTCATCCAACGTTCTGCATTATCCAACGCAGTCTGCCTCCCACCCGGATCCACAGCTGTTTCAATATATTGTGATATTTTGGTGCTAAATTTGTAAATTCGTAAATTTCTACACCTTCTTCTCCTCTTTATTATTCTCTTCCTCTATTATTATTATTATTATTATTATTATTATTATTATTATTATTATTAGCCATCTCCTGCCAGGCGTTGCTGTGGCCCAGTGTGGTGATCTGGAAAATAAAGTAATGAGAAAGTGTAGGTTTCTAATATATGTCATGTCTTTCTACTTGTGAGTAAACAGTATTTCTTGCTGTTTCTTTGTCAGTGTTGATGTGGAGAGTGTCTGGTTTGCCCACCCTGGAACATGCAACATATCCTTGTCCTTTGTTAGGGGTCCCTTTCAAATCTATGATACTATATCTCTCTGTGTGTGAATCATATATCTCTATCTACATCTATGGCTGGATGGCTCTTTGTCAGGAGGGCTTTGATTAGCGTTTTCTTGCCCTGGTGAAGGGAATTGGCCTGGATGACCTTAAGTATTTTTTGTTGGTCATGGGGGTTCTGTGTGAGAAGTTTGCCCCAATTCTGTCCTTGGTGGGATTCAGAATGCTCTTTGATTGTAGGTGAACTATAAATCCCAGTAACTACAACTTCCAAAAGTCAAGGCTATTTCCCCCAAACTCCATCTGTGTTCATATTTGGGCATATTGAGCATTTGTGCCAAGTTTGGTCSAGATTCATCATTGTTTGAGTCCACAGTGCTCTCTGGATGTAGGTGAACTACAACTCCCAAACTCAAGGTTAATGTTCACCAAACCCTTTTAGTGTTTTGAGTCCTGTGTACCAAGATTGCTTCAATTCCATCATTGGTGGAGTTCAGAATGCTCTGTGATTGCAGGTGAACTATAAATCCCAGCAACTACAACTCCCAAATGAGAAAAAACAAAATGTTTAAGTGATGATCACCCCTTGGGTTAGTAGGTGTCTTGTGTCCAAATTTGACGGCAATTCGTCCAGTTGTTTTTTAGTTCTGTTAATCCCACAAATGAACATTACATTTTTATTTATATAGATTACTATTACTATTACTACTATTATTATTTCTACTGAGGCTGTTATCTCAGGAACCAAGACCCATCTTTTGTCCCTATACAGTGAAGACCGATCCTAAGCCAAAGAGATCAGTCTATCAATGAATAACCCAAGAGAAGGCTTTAATTTATTCTCTCCATATTGATTATTTATTCTTCCCTGGCCTTTGACCCCGCAATTGCTCCCAGGTTTAATCTGCAAACAGCGACCCTAGTTCATCCACGTGCAGAAAAGCAGAGGGAGGAACCCAACAAAGAGGCAGTGTCCTGGAAAGGCACGGGTCAAGAGCCGGGCAGGAAAAATAAACGCTTGCCGGCTGGTAGAGACCGTTTCCCAGGCAGCAAATCACTGTTTTGCTGCAATGCAGCCATTTGCAAATAGTATTTATAAATATATATGTTTACGTGGAGAAAATGATAGGCCGAGAGAGGTAATACATATCCACCAACTGTTTTGTTATTAGGTATTCTGGCTGGTGGAGACAGAATTTACAAAAAGGTCATATGAAACAAAATACGTTAACACACACAACCACATAGCACACAGAACACAAACAAAATACTTAACGACGCCTCTTCTTTTTCTTCCTCCTTTTCCCCTCCTCCTTCTTCTACTACTCTTCCGCACAAGCAGGGAGCTTTGAGATGGTAGAACAGAAGCTTTCCAAAGCTCTAGGTGCTCTTACTGCCTATTACAGGGAAAACCAGCTGATCCCTAATCCATCTAAAACACAGACATGTGCCTTTCACCTCAAGAACAGACAAGCATCCCGAGCTCTGAGGATCACCTGGGAAGGAATCCCACTGGACATTGCAGCGCACCCAAATACCTGGGAGTCACTCTGGACCGTGCTCTTACCTACAAGAAGCACTGCCTGAACATCAAGCAAAAAGTGGGTGCTAGAAACAATATCATATGAAAGCTGACTGGCACAACCTGGGGATCACAACAAGATACAGTGAAGACATCTGCCCTTGCGCTGTGCTACTCTGCTGCTGAGTATGCATGCCCAGTGTGGAACACATCTAAAACAGTGGATGTGGCTCTTAATGAGACATGCCGCATTATCACGGGGTGTCTGCGCCCTACACCACTGGAGAAATTACACTGTTAGCCGGTATTGCACCACCTGACATCCGCCGGGAAGTGGCAGCCAATAGTGAAAGGACCAAGGCAGAGACATCTCCAGCTCATCCCCTGTTTGGGTATCAGCCAGCACGTCAACGACTTAAATCCAGACATAGTTTTCTAAGATCTACAGAGACACTCGCTGGAACACCTCAGCAAGCGAGAGTCCAAAAGTGGCAGGCTCAAACCCAGAACCTCAACCAATGGCTAATACCAAATGAGAGACTCCCCCCTGGGCACACAGAGGACTGGGCGACTTGGAAGGCGCTGAACAGACTGCGCTCTGGCACCACGAGATGCAGAGCCAACCTTCAGAAATGGGGCTACAAAGTGGAATCCACGACATGCGAGTGGAGAAGAGCAAACCACTGACCACCTGCTGCAATGCAACCTGAGCCCTGCCACATGCACAATGGAGGACCTTCTTGCAGCAACACCAGAAGCACTCCAAGTGGCCAGATACTGGTCAAAGAACATTTAATCAACTACCAAACTCACACATTTTGTATTTTGTCTGTTTGTTTGCTTTGTTCTGTTAGAAATGTAATATAATTGACTAGCTGCCCTGACACGAGAAATAAATAAATACTACTCTTCCTCCTCATTCTCCTTTTCCTCTTCTTCTTTTACCTCCTCTCTTTCTTCCTTCTCCTTTTCCCCTCTTTCTCCTCCTCCTTCTACTTACTTAATTACTTACTTACTTACTTACTTACTTACTTACTTAGGCGATCCCTCGTAGTCCGAGGATGATGGTCCTCCAAGGTCGGTGTTCTGCCGGTGGGTCCGTAGGTGACTGTGGAGCCCTATTCTTGATCTGCACCTTCTCCCACAGTGAGGGCATCGGTTTCCAGGTGTAAGGCGGTCCCGGTCAGGGTTGGATTGACACGCCTTCCTCTTGGCACGTTTCTCTCTTTCGCCCTCCATTCATGCCTCTTCAAATTCTTCAGCATTGCTGGTCACAACTGACCTCCAGCTGGAGCACCCAAGGGCCAGGGCTTCCCAGTTCTTGGTGTCTAAGCCAAAGTTTTTAAGGTTGGCTTTGAGCCCATCTTTAAATCTCTTTTCCTGTCCTCCAACATTCTGTTTTCCATTCTTGAGTTCGGAGTAGAGCAACTGCTTTGGGAGACGGTGGTTGGGCATCCGGACAACGTGGCCGGTCCAGCGGAGTTGATGGCGGAGGACCATCGCTTCAATGCTGGTGGTCTTTGCTTCTTCCAGCACGCTGACATTTGTCCGCTTGTCTTCCCAAGAGATTTACAGGATTTTCCGGAGGCAGCGCTGATGGAATCGTTCCAGGAGTTGCTTGTGACGTCTGTAGACTGTCCAAGTCTCACAAGTTTATAGCAGGGTTAGGAGGACAATAGCTTTATAAACAAGCATCTTAGTATCCCTACGGATGTCCCAATCCTCAAACACTCTCTGCTTCATTGGGAAAAAAGCTGCACTCGCAGAGCTCAGGTGGAGTTGAATTCCAGTGTCAATGTTGACTTTTGAGGAGAGGTGGCTGCCAAGGGAGCGGAAATGGTCAACATTTTCTAATGTTACACCATTAAACTGCATCTCTGGCACTGGAGAGGGGTTGGCTGGTGTCTGCTGGAAGAGCACTTTGGTTTTCTCAATGTTCAATGACAGGCCAAGCTTCTCGCATGCTTCTGCGAAGGTGTTTAGAGTGGCTTGTAGATCTTCTTCTGAATGCGCACAGACGACATTGTCATCAGCATACTGGAGTTCTATAACAGATGTTGTTGTAACCTTGGTTTTGGCTTTCAGTCTGCTGAGGTTAAATAGCTTGCCATCTGTCCGATAGATGATTTCCACTCCGGTGGGAAGCTTACCATCAACAAGGTGAAGTATCATAGCAATGAAGATGGAGAATAGAGTTGGGGCAATAACACATCCCTGTTTGACACCAGATTCCACCTTAAATGGGTCACTTTGGGAGCCATTGCTGTCCAAGACTGTTGATGTCATGTCATCATGGAGGAGCTGTGTATGATCTCCATGAGTAAAATGGGAGCCTTCAACTTTTAATTTTTTTTAATCCAGTTACGAGATTCAAGTGACTTGTAGGATGGAGTTGTGAACTCCCAATACAAAAAGTTAACAATAAGGATGAACACACATCCTTATTGGAAAGGCCGCCACAGATTATTATTGCCCAAGCCAATTTAGAAGTTACTGTTGTTATTTTTATAACGCTGGTTTCCTCTCTAAATTGAGACCCAAGGGGAAGAGAATGATTCTTCTCTTTCCTCTCCTTTTCCTTTTGAGTGAACTGAGCATATTTTCTACATTGAAGTCATTTTGCAGCAATTGAAATTAGAATGAAAGAAAGAAGGTGGGAGTAGGAGACTGAAACTGGCATGTTTTAAAAGCAGTTGATAGTGTGGCATGAAAGAGAATTAATTGGGCCCATCCTCATCAAAATCTGGATAGTTGGAAGTGAGGTTGAGATTTAAAGAGCTAAGCACCACGGATACTGAGAGTCCGTGCCTGGTGAGCCCCACTAATGTTCCTGGTTAACGAGGGTTAGAATCCTGGCAGGAGTCACACACCTCTCCTTTTCCTTCTCCTTCTCCTTTTCTTACTCCCCCTTCTCATTTTCCTCTTCCTCCTTCTCCTCTTCATTTTACTCCTTTTCATTTTCTTCCTCTTTCTTTAATATAACAACCACAGCAGCAACAACAACAACAACACTTTATTTATATTCCGCACTTCTCACCCCGAAGGGGACTCAGGGTGAATCCCAGTAAACATACTGTTGAAGCTGTTTACAATTTATAATGTAGATTTCAAAGTATGTATCTATGTTTAAAATGCAGTAGCTATGTGTCAAGTGTATTCCTGTGTGGAAAGAGTTGATAGATCTTATAATTTCTGATGATTTACCAACTGTGCTAAACCTCCACCCCTTTCCCTCCTCCTCCTCCTCCTCCATTTTCTTCTTCCTCCTCCACTTCCTACTCTTATTTATTTATTTATTTATTTATTTACTATATTTCTATACCGCCATTCTCAGCCCGAGGGCAACTCATGGCAGTTTACAGAACGGCACAATTTGATTTCCAAAATAATATAAAAACAGTTAAAGCATTTAAGCATAGATAAAATTTACTAAATAATAACACCACTAAAAACATAAATCCTCCGCATCTATTACCAAAATGATTATCCAGTCACGTTGTCCAGTCATTCCCTAAACGGTTCCGGCCCAGCTTATCTATCCGAACACATATCTTCCTATGAACCCTCCAGGAATTTGAGATCGTCCAAGGAGGCCCTGCTCTCGATCCCGCCTGCTTCGCAAGCATGTCTGGCGGGAACGAGAGACAGGGCCTTCTCTGTGGTGGCCCCTCAGCTGTGGAACTCCCTGCCTAGGGAAATTAGATTGGCCCCCTCTCTCCTGACCTTTTGGAAAAGAGTAAAAACTTGGCTCTTCGAGCAAGCATTTGGAATCTCCGAATAAACAGACAAACTTGAATTGGAAAATGACCCAGGAACGGCCCAAGACGATGGAAAGGATAAAGACTTGAATGAGAGGATATAGTTTTTAGTTTTTAATATTGTTGTTATGCACTGTCTTATGTCTAATTGCACAAAATGGTTCTTTTTGTTTATCAATGTATATATTTTTATGGCATCGAATTGTGCCGATTGTGTACGCCGCTCTGAGTCGCCTTCGGGCTGATATGAGCGGGGTAGAAACAATGCAAATAAATAAACAAATAAATATTCCAAGATCAGAGATTGTCTGCTACACTGTATTTCGGAAAGCCTGCTCAAATATCCAGGTTTTGACTTTTTTACGAAAAACGTTAAGAGGGTGGGGGCCGATCTAATTCCTTGTCTATTGTCATAGTCATCATCATCAGCATTATTATGGCCCAAATTGGGTTTTTGGCAGGCCAATGAAACCTATTGGCCACAAAAGCCCACCTCCTGCCATATCCCAATGCGGTTTCAGTGAAGATTTAGTTCTTATTATCCCATCTTATCTTGTTTCATCCAATACCGGGGGTTAGAAAGGCTGTAATGAGCTGAGTTCGGTTTCTTTGGCAATACATGACATTTTCTGCATTATGATCTCCCTTAAAAAGAATGAATGGCGGTGGAGGAAAAGAAGTTGGAACTGATCATCAAAGGACTCTCATTACCATTTATATTTTCTCCGCAGCAGAACACCCATGCAAAGGCCTACATACGATTCGGAATACATGAATATTATTATTTTTAATTTGCATTGTTAATAGCATTGCAAAATAGAGAGAGAAAAGCATACATTTTCCCCTCCTGGGGTAAATTTAATCATATGAAGATTGCCATAGACTTCAGCCATCCCTCTTTACGGTTTTCACAAGGAAGGCACATTTTGTATTGAATGTACATTTAATGCCATACTCTTTCTCAGCATGGGATTGATAATAAAGCGGTCGGCAAAGGCAGTTGGCAGCTAATAAACCTAAATCGAAATCAAAAATCGTAATGGGGTCAAAATCCGGTAGATAATTTAGACTGTAGGAAGCTCCAGAGAAATGGCCCATCTATCTCAAGTCTCTGGTTTGAATCCTATTGACAGTCCAAATTAAAGTAGACTCATTGAATTAATGTTAGAATAATGGAACTGGGATTATTTAATAATGTGTAAACATGTATGATTTACTGAGACTTCTGAATTAGTATCCAAGAATTGGAACGACAGTGAGCCCTTGATGTCCGCTTGTATGTTTACAAGCTGTGAATGACGGAATCTGTGGAATTATTGTGGTTTGACACTACTTTAACTGCCACTTCTGAAGGCAATGGAATCTTGGGAGTTGTAGTTTTACAAGGTCTTTAGTCTTCTCTGCCTCACCAAACGACATCTCCCAGGATTGAGCCATGGCAGTAAAAGCGGTGTCAAACTGTAATAATCCCCTATGAACCATCAAGAGTGTTAAGATAATAATAATAATAATAATAATAATAATAATAATAATAACCTTTATTTGTACCCCGCTACCATCTCCCGAAGGACTCGGTGTGGCTTACAAGAGGCCGAGCCCAAATACAACAGTAAAAACAACAACAACAATACAGCAAAATAACTCAAAAACAAGGCAATAACATTAACAACACACCATGACGCAATTAAAATCAATGGCCGGGCCAAATGTAATAATTAAAATTAAAATTAAAAGTGCTGGGCATGACAAGGTGGGGTGTTTGGAGGGGGATGGGCATGCAGATATCCTGGATCTCTGATAAAGTGTGTTGGGACATAATGCTAGGAGTTTCCTTATTCTGGAAAGGCACACTGGAACAACCACGTTTTCAAGCTCCTCCTAAAGATTGCTAGCGACGGGGCCTGCCTAGTGTCCTTAGGGAAAGAATTCCAGAGTTCCGTTGGACCAATTGAAATTTCCGGGCCGTTTTCAAGGGCAGCCCCACGTAGAGCGCATTACAGTAGTCCAATCTGGAAGTGACTAAGGCGTGGACCACCCTGGCCAGATCCGCCTTCACGAGGTACAGTCGCAGTTGGCGCACAAGTCTTAGTTGTGCAAAGGCCCTCCCAGCCACCGCCGACGCCTGAGCTTCAAGCGACAGAGATGAGTCCAGGAGGACACCCAAACTGCGGACCTGTGACTTCAGGGGGAGTGTAACCCCGTCCAGCACAGGTTGCCACCCTATACCCCGATCTGGTTTACGATCGACCAGGAGGACCTCTGTCTTGTCGGGATTGATCTTCAACTTGTTCTTCCTCATCCAGACAGCCACAGAGGTCAGACACTCGTCCAGCTTCCAGCTTCCTTGGAATTAGACGGAAAAGAGTAGTAGAGTTGTGTGTCATCTGCCTAGAGATGGCAACCAACTCCAAAACTCCGGACGACCTCACCCAGCAGTTTCATGTAGATGTTAAAGAGCATGGGAGACAGAACGGAACCTTGCAGGACCCCACAGGTCAAAGGCCAGGGGTCCGAGCAGGCGTCTCCCAGCTTCATCTGGAGAGGCCTTGCTCTCAGTCCCGCCACCTTCGCAGGCGTGTCTGGTGGGAACGAGAGACAGGGCCTTTTCTGTGGTGGCCCCTTGGCTATGGAATTCCCTCCCAAATGAAATTAGATCTGCTCCCTCCCTCCTGACCTTTAGGAAGCTAGTGAAAACCTGGCTGTGGAACAAAGCTTTTGCGGAATGATGTCTGAGACCGACAATCGACCAAAGTTACTGACCACAATATACGGACTGAATATATGGACTGCGTTGGACATGATTTTATCTTGGCGAACAGCTTTTATGTAATTTATCCTACATGTATTTGGTAATTTAATGTTGATGTATTATGTTTTAGATGCTTAGCGTTAGCATTAAATCTTTGCTGTCAGCTGGTCTGAGTCCCTCTGCGGAGGTAGAGAAGATCGAGATATAAAGGTTTTAAATAAATAAATGAATAAAATAATTCAAGTGTAGGTGTACCCTATGCATTAATTGTCCAGTGTCAATGCTGTCTTCATGAAGGGAATGCATGCTACATTCACACTTTGATCTAAGTTTGCAGCAACCGAGGACAAGCTGAGGACAAAGGAGGAAGTAGAAAAGGAAACTGGGACATTTTAAAAGCAGTCAAAACATGGGACAGCAGGGGATTAACCAGGTTTCAACATCTTTATTAATGACTTAGATGAAGGGTTCGAAGGCAGGATCGTCAAGTTTGCAGACGACACCAAATTGGGAGAGATAGCCAGTACTCCAGAAGACAGGAGCAGGATTCAAAACTATCTTGACAGATTAGGGAGATGGGCCAAGACTAAAAAAATGAAGATCAACAGTGACAAATGCAAGATACTCCATTTAGGCAGAAAACACGAAATGCAAAGATACAGAATGTGGGACGATGATGCCTGGCTCGAGAGCAGTACGTGTGAAAAAGATCTTGGAATCCTCGTGGACAACAAGTTAAACATGAGCCAACAATGTGATGTGGCGGCAAAAAAACAGCCAACGGGATTTTGGCCTGCATCAAGAGGAGCCTAGTGTCTAGATCTAGGGAAGTAATGCTACCCCTCTATTCCGTTTTGGTTAGACCACACCTAGAATATTGTGTCCAGTTCTGGGCACCACAATTGAAGAGATATATTGACAAGCCGGAATGTGTCCAGAGGAGGGCAACTAAAATGATCAGGGGTCTGGAGAACAAGCCTTATGAGGAGCGGCTTAAGGACCTGGGCAAGTTTGGCCTGAAGAAGAGAAGGCTGAGAGGAGATATGATAGCCATGTATAAATATGTGAGAGGAAGCCACAGGGAGGAGGGAGCAAGCTTGTTTTCTGCTTCCTTGGAGACTAGGTCACGGAACAATGGCTTCAAACTACAAGAAAGGAGATTCCATCTGAACATGAGGAAGAACTTCCTGACTGTGAGAGCCGTTCAGCAGTGGATCTCTCTGTCCCGGAGTGTGGTGGAGGCTCCTTCTTTGGAAGCTTTTAAACAGAGGCTGGATGGCCATCTGTCAGGAGTGATTTGAATGCAATATTCCTGCTTCTTGGCAGGGGGTTGGACTGGATGGCCCATGAGGTCTCTTCCAACTCTGTGATTCTATAGGTTTGCCCCTACTAAAATGGGAGTGCATTTATACTGTAGAATCAATAATTTTTTGACCCCACTTTTCATGGCTCAATGCCATGGAATCCTAGGATTTGTAGTTTGGTGAGGCGCCAGCGTTCTTTGACAGAGATGGCTAAAGTCCTCGTAGAACTCCAGCTTCCATGATTCTCTAGCACTGACCCATTACTGTTGAGGTGGTGTCAAACTACATTAATTGCACAGTGTAGATGCACCCTGGGACAGTTGGAGGACATGTAGTGTAGGCATAAATCTGGCTTCCATATTCTGTACTAATTATGTCTTCAGGACTGCCTCCAAGGACAGCTTTTCACAGAGTGCATTGCAATAATAACCAGCCACCTCCACTCCATTTCCTGAGGCTGTCACTTCATTTTGCACTTCGTGACAGAAGTCTGCCAGTGACCTGGGTCAAAGCAATATATTATGTCTTGCTTTTTATTATGTTCATGACTTTCCAAGAAGAAAAGATAGCCCTTTCCTTTGCAAACATTTTAATAAGGAAAACTTCCACCCACATTCAATTGACATGCAAGCAAGAAAAGCAAACCTGGGTGATTAAAACCGCAATATTTATATCTGTTCTTGCATGTTTTTATTATCATATTTCAAAACATTTGCTTAAGTTATGCAATGGGTTTTATTAAAAGGTAAGACCCTCAAAAATTTCAAGATAAATACGAGGACATATGCAGCTTAGCAATATCAAAGTGTGGTCAAAATAGTAGTAGTAGTAATAACAACAATCACAATAATAATAATAATAATAATAATAATAATAATAATAATAATAATAATTTTATTTCTTATCCACCTCTCCTTGTGGCTCTAGGTGGGTTACAGCATAATTTTTAAAAAATAGACATTGTAAAAATTCTATAAATACACATATTAAATGGTGGTGCAGTGGGCTGAACTTGCTGACCAAAAGGTCGCCAATTTGAATCCGGGGACTGGGGTGACCTCCCGTTGTTAGCCCCAGCTTCTGCCAACCTAGCAGTTTGCAAACATGCCAATATGAGTAGATCAATAAGTACCACTCTGGCGGGAAGGTAACAGCATTCCATGCAGTCAGGCTGGCCACATGACCTTGGAGGTGTCTACGGACAACGCTGGCTCTTCAGCTTAGAAATGGAGATGAGCACCAACCCCCAGAGTCGGACACGACTGGACTTAATGTCAGGGGAAAATTTTTACCTCTACCTAGACATATTAAAACATATTTCTACAAAATACGTATTAAAATACACAGAACAAAGATTAAAACACAGGACACAAATTCAAAATTCACGATTAAAAGTTGCTGGGTAGCCTGTTGAAAGAGATAGATCTTTAGATTGGTTTTAAATTCTTACAAATCATTTAGCTGTTGGTACTCTTCTGGCAGGTCGTTCCATAGTTTTGAGGTGGCCGATGAAAAGGTCCTCTGGGTAACGGTAAGATGGAGTAATGTTCAAGGCAGATTGTATGGAAGAAGGCCATCCTGTCAATAACCTGGACCTGAACTATGTAGGGCTTTAAACCAACACTTTGCCCGGAAACTAATTGGCAGCCAGTTGAGTGACATTGTTGCACCCCAGAACAGGAATAACCCTCTGACTTTAAAACACCACACATTGAGTAGGAAAACAATCCTTTTTTATTGTAGATAAGTAAAAAACAGCAAGGTAAAAATATGCTTTAAGAAAATAGCTAAGTCCAATAAGGTAGGAAGAAAAGCAGGAACAAAATATTACAAGGCATGGTTCAGCAAAGTTCAAAAGCAAAGTTAAGACTTTTGTAATAAAATCTAAAGAACCAGGAAAGCATTAATCCACAGCATGAGTTTATAATCCCAAGAGACAAAGAGTCAAACCATCAACAAGAAATCCTTAACATAAATCTTCCAAGCAAGGCTTCCATAGAACAAGAACTAGGACTTAGCAGGATTCTGAAACGATGCTTCATCTAACTATATTTTCCTTGGTGAGAACTTTATATCCCAACACTCAGAAACTGGTTTAATTTTCCTTGACTGCCTTTCGCCCTTATCTCTCGAAGCCTAGTGGAACAGCGAAGGCCTTGGCTGAGCTGTCTGTTTTGGCTAAATTCCAGCCATCTGTCTATGTGCTTATTATCTTTCTGCTCATTAGTTTCTCCAGGTGTCAAGTTGTTTTCAAACCTCAAATCTTGGAAACATCTTTGGGTCAGGGAGTAAACTATCATCCCTATACCCTGGAGGAACATTCTCATGGGAAACTACACTTTGAACTTGTGTCCCTATGTCATTCTCTGCATTAATATCATTGACCAAACCATCTTCATCTTGACCATCAGTTACATCATTCCGCAGATCAGAAGCACCTTGATCCTGAAACACAAACACAGGCTGAACTCCAACAGACATTAGGATTGGTGTAATATGTTCACTCCTAGATGTTCTCATAACCAATCTGGCTGCCGTATTTTGAACCAGCTGAAGTTTCTGAACTTAGTACAAAGGTAGTCCAATGTAAAGTGCATTGCAGAAGTCCAACCTTGAGGCTGGACTTTAGGTCATCTAAATCCAGGAAGATGTGCAGCTGGCGAGCTGATAATAAGCACGCCTGACCATTGCATCTACCTAGACCAGTGGTTCTCAACCTGTGGATCCTCAGGTGTTTTGGCCTACAACTCCCAGAAATCCCAGCCAGTTTCCCAGCTGTTAGGATTTCTGGAAGTTGAAGGCCAAAACATCTGGGGACCCACAGGTTGAGAACCACTGACCTAGACTAACATTTGGAGAGAAGGATACAGGAGCCTTTGTCCCAAGCTGTGAATGCAGTCATTCAGGGGGAGGGTAACCTCATCCAGAACTAGTTGACATACCCCAGATTAAGACCTTTGATGGCACACACTTCTGTTTTGTCTGGATTCAATTTCAATGTGGTTTTCTTCATCCAGCCCATGACCTCCTCCAGGCATTCTTTCCGAGCAGACACGCTATCCTTAGCTGAGGCTGTTTTTGAAGCATATTGATAACATCCCACCCCATGTCTCTATGATCTCTTGGAGATTGAATGGCCTCTCCTTCCCTCTCCTTTCCCAAAGTTGAATTAATGGAGTGCAAGTAACTTTTGCACTTTGATCTTGTTTTGCAGTAATTGAAGCAAGCTGAGGATGAAGGAGGAAAATGAAAGTGGAGGAAGAAACCGGGACATTTTGAAAGCAGCTGAAAAGGTGGGATGGCCGAAAATTAAGCTTAACAAATCAGGACAATTGTGAGAGACCTTGGTGCATCTTCACTGCAGAATGAATGTAGTTTGACAGCACTTTCACTGTCCTGGCTCAATCCTTTGGAATCCTAGAAGTTGTAGTTTGGTGAGGTACCAGCACTCTTTGGCACAGAAGGCTGTAGACCTTGTAAAACTACAATTCCCATGATTCTACAGTATCAAGCCATGACAGTTAAAAAGTACTAAGACTGTTATTTCCAGTGGAAAACCAAACTCTTATTGCAAAGCTTCAGAACAAGTGGAAACGAACATCACCCCTGAAGGAAAACAGCTGTTGTTATTTATTTGCAGGAATGCCTAGCATTAATGTCATTGCAGGGTAATTTCCTAACCCATTAAGGAAATAGTCTCCATTAAGGGAAATGCGAGCTGATTCTTTTCCCCTTCCCTAATTGGAAATAAAAGCAATGAAGAAAAGACGTAAAAGGAAGGCTCACTGGAATATAATTTTGGTAGTGATCAAAGAGATAAAAGGGGGGTTGCGCATCCATCTATGAATCTGGAGTCCAGGGTTCAGATCTCTGCTTGGCCATGAGAACTCAGTGGGTGACCCTGAACAAGCCACACTCTCTCAGCCTTAAAGGAAGGCAATGGCAAACCCCTCTGAACAAATCTAAAACCCTGCCTTAGAGCCACCACAGGTCACTTAGCTCCCATCTACATGCCATATAATCCTGTTTCTGAATCCAGATTATCTGCTCTGAACTGGATTATATGGCAGTGTAGATCCATCCTTAATTTGCATAGCAAAACATTGGCATTATAATTTTTTTTACAGTGCCATTATATGTGTTTGCTCCAAATGAACTGCCATGGGACCTTTCCTGTTCCCAGGAACTGGTTGCTAAAATATAGCAAACATTTCTCAAAGCCTTGTTTCAAACTACACGAGATATCAAATATTCAAGATACTGTATATACTCGAATATAAACCAAGTTTTTTAGCCCTTTTTGGGCTTGAAAAGCCTCCCTTGGCTTATAGTGGGGTCAAGGCTCTGACACCTGTTTCCAGCCATTGGTTGCAATATATGTTATATTTCTCTCTCCTCTTCCCCTCCCTTAACCGTGTGTTTTCTTTTCTGAACCTGGAGTTGCCCATTTTGGAAACTCTTATGTTTAAAAGAGAGAGGGGGAAAAGATGAAGGGAATGATTTGAAAGGCATAAGGATATATATGGCTTGCAAATATTACAGGGGAAAATGCACACACAAATACATATAGATATGTCTAGATAGATGTGAATATAGATATAGGGCTTGCAAATATTGCAGGGGAAATGCAGACACACACTTACATACACACACAGAGATGTCTAGATATACAGAGCTTGCAAATATTGCAGGAGAGAAATGCACACACATATATATACACATACACACACACATATCTAGATAGATATGAATACAAATACATAGGGTTTGCAAATATTGCAGGGGAAATGCATGCACACCCACACCCACACCCACACCCACCCACACACACACACAGATGTCCAGATAGATATAATCATAGATATATAGGGCTTGCAAATATTGCAGGAGGGAAATGCACACAAAAATATACATAGACAAGACATATCTAGATAGATATGAATACAAATACATAGGGCTTGCAAATATTGCAGGGGAAATGCACACACACACACACATACACATAGAGAGAGAGATGTTCAGATAGATACAATCATAGATATATAGGGCTTGCAAATATTGCAGGAGGGAAATGCACACAAAAATATATAGAGAGACATATCTAGATAGATTTGAATATAGATATATAGGGGTTGCAAATCTTGCAGGGGAAATGCAGACTCAAACACATACACACATAGAGAGAGAGATGTCTAGATGGATATAACTATAGATATATAGGGCTTGCAAATATTGCAGGAGGGAAATGCACACACAAATATATATAGACATATCTAGATAGATATGAATACAAATATATAGGGCTTGCAAATATTGCAGGGGAAATGCAGACACACACTTAGAGATGTCTAGATAGATATAAACATAGATATATAGGACTTGCAAATATTGCAAGAGGAAAATGCACATATATAGAGAGAATTTGCAAACGTTTCAGGAGGAAATGCATATGTAAAATTAGTATATATAATTATCGCTCTATATCTATGCTCCAGCAAAGGATCACCGCCTTGTCGGGGCGCTGGAGCTTGAGCACCTCAATGATGTCATGAGCGAAACCGTGAAGGGACACCCAAGACAGGACGGTTGTGGCAGAGAGGTCAGACCAAGCGTGATCCCTGGGGAAGGCAATGGCAAACCACTCCAGTATCCTTGCCAAGAAAACTAAATGGACCAGTACAACCAGAGATATGTCGGTATGCCATTGGAAGATGGGACTCCCAGGTCGGAAGATGGCCAAAATGCTACTGGGGAGGAGCAGAGGATAAGTTCAACTAGCCCCAGAGGTGATGACGCAGCTAGCTCAAAGCCGAAAGGAAGGCTAGCGGCCGACGGTACTGGAGGTGAACGACGAATCCGATGCTCTAAAGATCAACACACCATAGGAACCTGGAATGTAAGATCTATGAGCCAGGGCAAATTGGATGTTGTTATTGGCGAGATGTCAAGACTAAAGATAGACATTCTGGGGGTCAGCGAACTGAAATGGACTGGAATGGGCCACTTCACATCAGATGACCACCAGATCTACTACTGCGGACAAGAGGAACATCGAAGAAATGGCGTAGCCTTCATAATTAATAAGAAATTAGCTAAAGCGGTGCTTGGATACAACCCAAAAAATGACAGAATGATCTCAATTCGAGTGCAAGGAAAGCCTTTCAACATTACAGTGATCCAAATATATGCCCCAACCACAGCTGCTGAAGAGCAGAAGTAGATCAGTTCTATGAGGATCTGCAGGACCTACTGGATAATACACCAAAAAGAGACATTATTTTCATTACAGGAGACTGGAATGCCAAGGTGGGAAGTCGAATGACAACTGGGATCACAGGCAAGCATGGTCTGGGAGAACAAAATGAAGCGGGACGCAGGCTGATAGAATTTGGCCAGGAAAACTCGCTGTGTATAACGAATACTCTCTTCCAACAACCTAAAAGACGGCTTTATACATGGACCTCACCAGATGGTCAACACCGAAATCAGATTGACTACATCCTTTGCAGCCAAAGGTGGCGGACATCCATCCAGTCGGTGAAAACAAGACCTGGGGCTGACTGTAGCTCAGATCACGAACTTCTTATTGCCCAATTTAGAATAAAACTAAAGAAATCAGGGAAAATACACAGACCAGTTAGATATGATCTCACTAACATTCCTAGCGAATATACAGTGGAAGTGAAGAACAGATTTGAAGGACTAGATTTAGTAAACAGAGTCCCAGAAGAACTATGGACAGAAGTCCGAGACATTGTTCAGGAGACGGCAACAAAGTACGTTCCAAAGAAAAATAAAACCAAGAAGGCAAAATGGTTGTCTGCTGAGACACTGGAAGTAGCCCAAGAAAGGAGGAAAGCAAAAGGAAACAGTGAAAAGGGGAGATATGCCCAGTTAAATGCGCAATTCCAGAGGTTAGCCAGAAGAGATAAGGAACTTTTTTAAATAAGCAATGCATGGAAGTGGAGGAAGACAACAGAATAGGAAGGACAAGAGACCTCTTCCAGAAAATTAGAAACATTGGAGGTAAATTTCAGGCAAAAATTGGTATGATAAGAAACAAAGATGGCAGGGACCTAACAGAAGCTGAAGAGATCAAGAGGTGGCGAGACTATACAGAAGATCTGTATAGGAAGGATAATAATATTGAGGATAGTTTTGATGGTGTGGTGAATGAATTAGAACCAGACATCCTGAGGAGTGAGGTTGAATGGGCCTTAAGAAGCATTGCTAACAACAAGGCAGCAGGAGACGACGGGATCCCAGCTGAACTATTTAAAATCTTAAAAGATGATGCTGTAAGGTGATGCATGCCATATGCCAGCAAATATGGAAAACACAAGAATGGCCATCAGACTGGAAAAAATCAACTTATATCCCCATACCAAAAAAGGGAAATGCGAAAGACTGCTCAAACTTCCATACAGTGGCCCTTATTTCTCATGCCAGTAAGGTAATGCTCAAGATCCTGCAAGGAAGACTCCAGCAATACATGGAGCGAGAGTTGCCAGATGTTCAAGCTGGGTTTAGAAAAGGCAGAGGAACGAGAGACCAGATTGCCAATATCCGCTGGATAATGGAGAAAGGCAGGGAGTTTCAGAAAAACATCTATTTCTGCTTTATTACTATCCTAAAGCCTTTGACTGTGTGGATCATAATAAATTGTGGCAAGTTCTTGGTGGATGGGCATACCCAAGCCACCTTGTCTCTCTCCTGAGGAATCTGTACAACGACCAAGTAGCAACAGTCAGAACTGACCACGGAACAACAGACTGGTTCAAGATTGGGAAAGGCGTACGGCAAGGCTGCATCCTCTCACCCAACCTTTTTAACTTGTATGCAGAACACATCATGCGATGTGCGGGGCTGGATGAATGCAAAGCTGGGGTGAAAATTGCTGGAAGAAACATTAACAACCTCAGATATACAGATGACACCACTCTGATGGCCGAAAGCGAGGAGGAGCTGAGGAGCCTTCTAATCAAGGTGAAAGAAGAAAGCGCAAAAGCCGGGTTGCAGCTAAACGTCAAAAAAACCAAGATTATGGCAACAAGAATGATTGACAACTGAAAAATAGAAGGAGAAACCGTGGAGGCCGTGACAGACTTTGTATTTCTAGGTGCAAAGATTACTGCAGATGCAGACTGTAGCCAGGAAATCAGAAGACGCTTACTTCTTGGGAGTAGAGCAATGTCCAGTCTCGATAAAATAGTGAAGAGTAGAGACATCAGACTGGCAACAAAGATCCGCCTAGTCAAAGCCATGGTATTCCCTGTAGTAACCTACGGATGTGAGAGCTGGACCTTAGGGAAGGCTGAGCGAAGGAAGATCGATGCTTTTGACTGTGGTGTTGGAGGAAAGTTCTGAGAGTGCCTTGGACTGCGAGAAGATCCAACCAGTCCATCCTCCAGGAAATAAAGCCCGACTGCTCACTGAAGGGAAAGATACTAGAGACAAAGTTGAAGTACTTTGGCCACATCATGAGGAGACAGGAAAGCCTAGAGAAGACAATTATGCTGGGGAAAGTGGAAGGCAAAAGGAAGAGGGGCCGACCAAGGGCAAGATGGATGGATGGCATCCTTGAAGTGACTGGACTGACCTTGAAGGAGCTGGGGGTGGTGACGGCAGACAGGGAGCTCTGGCGTGGGCTGGTCCATGAGGTCACGAAGAGTCGGAGATGACTGAACGAATGAACAACAACAACATATAAGCTCTGCATTGTTTATATATGCATTGAATTTTTGCCTATTACTATGTTGAAAGCTGGCCTGAATCCCCCTGGGGAGATAGGATGGGATACAACTGAAGTTCTATTATTATTATTATTATTATTATTATTATTATTATTATTATGTTATTGTTAATACCATATTGTTTTTGTTGACCCTACTTTTCCACTTACAGAGCCAATTTACTGTTTTGCTTCGAAATATGGTAAATATTCAAAAATATTGAACCTACTGATGCCTCAATAAATATAATTTTTGTATCTATTTTTATTTTGAAATAAACCAAGTTGTTGCATTTTCCTCGGCTTATACTCAAGTCAGTAAGTTTTCCCAGTTTTTTTGTGGTAAAATTAGGTGCTTCGGCTTCTATTCGGGTCGGCTGATACTCGAGTATATACAGTAAAATCAAAGGATCTCCTATGCCAGCGTTTCTCAACCTGGGGGTTGGGAACCCTGAGGGGTTTGAGGGGGTGTCAGAGGGATCATCAAAGACCATCAAAAACCAGTATTTTCTGTAAGTCATGAGGAAAGTTTGGGAAGTTTGGCCTAATTCTATCATTGGTGGGGTTCAGAATTCTCTTTGATTGTAGGTGAACTATAAATCCAGCAACTACACTCCCAAATGTCAAGGTCTATTTTCCCCAAACTCCACCAGTGTTCACATTTGGGCATATTGAGTATTCATGGCAAGTTTGGTCCAGATCCATCATTGTTTGAGTCCACAGTGCTCTCTAGATGTAGGTGAACTACAACTCCCAAACTCAAGGTCAATGCCCACCAAACCCTTCCAATATTTTCTGTTTTCTGGGAATTCTGTGTGACGGCGCAAGTGGCGCCAGCTATGTGTAGAACTGTTAGTTGCAAGGTTTAAACTGTTGTATCATGCTTAATCCTGCCCCTTTTACCCTGCTTATGTATAGTTGTATGGATTGGTTACTTATAGCTGTCAATCAGTACTGTTTGGCTCCACCCCTTCCTGCAGGAGGGGAGAGCTTCCTTTTCTTTCTCATTCTGCCATCAGAGTTCCTACCATATGGACATGAGTAAGAGACTTGACTCTAAAAGACCCTGATTTAAGTTACCTCTTAGCATCAACTCTGAGGTTTTTTACCCTTGGGACTCATGCTTTATGTCCAGATCGTCCTGGACAACATTGAGGAGACCCAAGCGCCTTCAAACCAGTTCTTTTGGCACCAAAGGAAGATCCTGAGTCTTCAAAACATAGGCCATCTGAACTGGGGTTGTGGTTTGCTCTGGCATTCACAGCCATTGAGGAAAGAGGAAACTTGGTGAGGCTTCTCAGCTTCAAACCCCTTGGACCCAGGACTGATTGAGACTGTAACGTATGTTTTCCTTCACCCCTCTAAAGTTTTCCAGCTCATTGCTTTAAAGAAATGACTTTGTGATAAATAAAACTTATTTTGAGTTATTTACAGCCTTTTGGGTTCTTGAAAGTTCCAGTTTCCTATAGGAGGGCAAGAAGCAATCCCCTGGGGGAAAGATGCCACATCCATCCCTCCTTTATTGAGAATAATAGCCCCCAGGCGCGACGGCACATCCTGGATATTTGGTTCAATTTTATCATTCGTGGAGTTCAGAATGCTCCTTGATTGTAGATGAACTATAAATCCCAGCAACTACAACTCCCAAATAACAAAATCAATCCCACCAGTATTCAAATTTAGGCGTATCGGGTATTTGTGCCAAATCTGGTCCAGTGAATGAAAATACATCCTACGTATCAGATATTTACATTACGATTCATAACAGTTGCAAAATTACAATTATGAAGTAGCAACGAAAATAATTTTATGGTTGGGGAGGGGGGGTCACCACAACATGAGGAACTGTATTAAGGGGTTGTGGAAGGAAGGCTGAGATACACTGTCCCTTGCACACCGAGGCCCCGGGATCAGAGTTATAAAATTCTGTATTATAAATAACCCTTCAATTTATTCTGAATCATTCTATTGTTATGCAAACAGATGTCTTGCATTGCTGCTACATAATATGCATTCTTTATATGGAAGAAGGGCGTTAGTTCCAAAGCTTGGGAATTTAAAAATAAACCTGGGATTGGAGAAGGATCAACTATAAGACAATCTGTGGAGAGAAAAAAGAAGTGCCGGGAAGTCTTCCATCCCTAATTCCAAAGGCAGATTTAATTGGAGCAAGGCGATGATGTATTCATCTTGCTTTGCCGCTATCCAAGTACGGATTTTTGCTCAGTTTCCACAACTCCGTGTTTGCAGCATCTCTAACAGCTGTTCAAATCTCTCCTGAAAAGAAGACATAGAAGAGGATTTGGAGTGTATCCCCAAGTGGTTGGAAACATTGCTGCTTCTAGAAGATAAAATAATCACAGCAGAAGCCAGAAGCGTATGTTGGTTTTAGGGGCAGGAGGGGAAACAGCAGCAAACAGTGCTAGAGCTGGCACATAATTTACTTTTGGTTTTTTTTTACCTTGGCCATTAGAAGATTCTGGGAACTGTAGTACAAATGGTAATTTTTCTGCACTCTGTGTCACTACAGATGTATGTGGATTAGGAGACATGTCATAACAAATAGACTCTGGGTACATCCATACTGTGAAATTGGTGCAGTATGACACCACTTTAACTGGCAATAGCTCCATGCAGGCCTGTAGCTTGGGGGGAGGGTCTTGGGGGGCTTCAGCCCCCCCCCCAAATTCTGATGGTGGTCCGCGAGAAGGCCTTACTGGTACATTATTTAAACTGTTATGTTTATTCATATCATGATCTGATCACCATGCTCAATATATCCCATATGCATGGGGGTATTGGGGTAACGATACAAAAGGTTTACTAGGGTAGACCCTCTTTCACTCAGACTCAGCCCCCCCTGAAACAAACTCAGCCCCCCCCCCCATCAAACTCAGCCCCCCTGAACCAAACTCAGCCCCCCGAATCAAACCCAGTCCCCCCAAAATCAAATCAGCCCCCCAAATCAAACTTAGTCCCCCTGAATCAAACCCAGCCCCCCCCGAATAAAACTCAGTCCCCCTGAACCAAATCAGCCCCCCCGAATCAAACTCAGCCTCCCAAATCAAACTCAGCCCCCCAAATCAAACCCAGCCCCCCCGAAATCAAACCCCCCCCCCCGAATCAAACCCCCCCCCCCCCCCCCCCAAATCAAACTCAGTCCCCCCCCCCCCCCCGAATCAAAAACCTGGCTACGGGCCTGCATTCATTGGAATCCTGGGATCTTAGTTTGGTGAGAATGCCAACGACCTTGTAAACCGACAGTTCCCATGATTCCATAGCATTAAGCCCTGGCAATTAAAGTGGTATCAAAACTGCATTTATTCTCCAGTGTAGATGCACCATCTAGTACTTGAATCAGATTACTATTGTAAATGGGGATGAATTCTTCAGGTATACCCTACTCACATTTCTTTCCATTCATATGAGCCAGAATCCTATTAGTACAGTGGTTCTCAACCTGTGGGTCCCCAGGTGTTTTGGCCTTCAACTCCCAGAAATCCTAACAGCTGGTAAACTGGCTGGGATTTCTTTGAGTTGTAGTCCAAAACACCCGGGGACGCACAGGTTGAGAACCACTGTATTGGTGTCTTAAGGTGCATCTATCCTGTAGAATGAATGCAGTTTCACACGACTTTAACCACCTTGGCTCAATGGTATGGAATCCTGGCAGTTATAGTTAGGTAAGGTGCCAACATTCTTTCGTAGAGAAGAGTAAAGACCTTGCAAACTGAAATTCCCTGGATTCCTTAACACTGAGTCACAGCAGTCAAAGTAGTGCCAAACTGCATTAATTCTATAGTGTACATGCACACCCACCTTCCAAATCTCTTCTTGAAACTGATTCTAAAACATATTACAAAAAAGGAGGGGCATTTTGGCTTGGAAATGTCTGCCCATCAATCCACAATTGCTGAGATCCAACTCCGCCATCCAAGGAAAACAGGAGGAAAAAATGAATCATCGAGCATGAATGAAAAGCAATTATGGCTGCCGACAAAACGTCAACTGTCTCAAAGCATCTCAAAACTGTCTCAAAACCTCAAGTGTCTCAAGGATCCATAGGTGCGCTCAATGATGAGGAACACTATTAGCAGCTGTCGGGAAAAATAGGTCTCCCATGGCATCCTCCGAAAAGGAATCCTTTTCAGGATGCACGATGGATGCTAGCAACTGCTAGCAGAAACACAACACACATTTTTTGTGAGCATTTTGGAAACTCAAATAATAATTTTCAAACAATACTTATTAGTGGGTTGTTGTAGGTTTTTTCGGGCTATATGGCCATGTTCTAGAGGCATTCTCTCCTGACGTTTCGCCTGCATCTATGGCAAGCATCCTCAGAGGTAGTGAGGTCTGTTGGAACTAGGAAAATGGGTTTATATATCTGTGGAAAGACCATGGTGGGACAAAGGACTCTTGTCTGCTGGAGCTAGGTGTGAATGTTTCAACTGACCACCTTGATTAGCATTTGATAGCCTGGCAGTGCCTGGAGCAATCTTTTGTTGAGAGGTGATTAGATGTCCCTGATTGTTTTCCCTCTGCTGTTTTGCTGTTTAATTTTAGAGTTTTTTAATACTGGTAGCCAGATTTTGTTCATTTTCATGGTTTTCTCCTTTCTGTTGAAATTGTCCACATGCTTGTGGATTTCGATGGCTTCTCTGTGTAGTCTGACATGGTGGTTGTGAATACTTATTAGAAAAAACAACAACAGGAAAATGTCATTGAAGTGAGCTGAGGACAAGAGAGAAAAGCAGGAGGAAGAGGCAGAAAACAGAACACTGGAAGCACTTCTGAAAAATGGCATGACAGAGGATTAAGGGCCCTTCCCCACAGCCATATAACCCAGAATATCAAGGCAGATAATCCACAATATTTCCTTTGAACTGGGTTATCTGACTCCACACTGCCATATAATACAGTTCAATGTGGATATTATACAGCTGTGTGGAAGTGGCCTCACTGAGACTTCGAAACTCTGATAGTTCAGGTTATACAATTGCAACAGCATGATGCAAGCTCTTTATATATGAGAAATGTAATCTTAAGTCAAGTATTCACCACCTTTCAACAGAGTTGTGACCCCTCTAAGGTGATTCAATTATTGTTGATATAATCCCCAGAATTCTTTCTAGCCACGAACCGCTCCTTTTGGGAGCTTCAAGGTGCTGCATTTTCCCTTTGAAATAGGTTGCATGACCTCCTTGTGTTGTTTAGTAGATTTGTGCATGGATTTTGTTTCCTCCATTTCCTCCGTTTCTTTTGTTACCTTCAGTACTCTGGAAGCTCGTAACGGTAAGAACCCTCCCTGTACAAAAACCTGCCAAACACAAAAACAAGTGGGAGCTGATCTTGGCTCCTTCTCTGCTTTTTAGCATCACAGTTTAATCTTTTTTTTAAAATCCCCAACAAACAAAAAGAAAACCCAAGTTTCCTGAAAACGATTCTCCTCTTCCAGGGGGTCATTGTTCTTCCTTACCTGGAAGTGGGAAGCCTCCTTAAAATGCCTTGGAAAGAATGTGTGCATGGCTGCTGGCGTGGTGCAGTCCAGGAGAGAAAGCATGCCTGCCTGCCTGCAACCAAGCACCACTCCTCTAGAGTAAGAAACAGAAATTGCCTCCGTACCTTGGAAAGAATGTGTGTGGCATGCAGGCCTGGGAGATAAAGTGTGCACGCTACCTGCAACCAAGCGCCTCTCCTTTAGAGTAGAATGGGTAAGAAGCCTCCTTAAAGTGTGCACCTGCCTGCAGCTGAGCACCTCTCCTCTAGAGCAGAACAGGTAAGAAGCCTCCTTAAAGCACACACCTGCCTGCAGCTGAGCGCCTCTCCTCTAGAGAAACAGGTAAGAAGCCTCCTTAAAGCACACACCTGCCTGCATCTGACTACCTCTCCTCTACAGAAGAGAAGAAGCCTCCTTAAAGAGCACACCTGCCTGCAACTGAGCACCTCTCTTCTAGAGCAGAACAGGTAAGAAGCCTCCTTAAAGTGCATACCTGCCTGCAACCAAGCGCTTCTCCTCTAGAGCAGAAAAAGTAAGAAGCCTCCTTAAAGCACACACCTGCCTGCAATGGAGCACCTCTCCTCTAGAGCAGAACAGGTAAGAAGCAGGCATGTAGCCGGGGGGGGGGGGCTTGAATTCAGCCTTCTCCAACGAAATTCTCATTATGGTTTGCGAAAAGGCCTTACTGGTGCATTATTTAAACTGTTATGTTTATTCATATCATGATCTGATCACCATACTCAATATATCCCATATGCATGGGGGTATTGGGGTAATGATACAAAAGGTTTGCTAGGCTAGACCCTCTTTCACTCAGACTCAGCCCCCCCCGAAACTCAGCCCCCCCCGAAACCCCCCCTGAAAATTTTTTAGCCCCCCCCCCGAAACGAAATCCTGGCTACGGGCCTGGTAAGAAGCCTCCTTAAAGCGCACACCTGCCTGCAACCAAGAGCCTCTCCTCTAGAGCAGAACAGGTAAGAAGCCTCCTTAAAGCACACACCTGCCTGCAACCAAGCTCCTCTCCTCTAGAGCAGAACAAGTAAGAAGCCCCCTTAAAGCGCACACCTGCCTGCAGCTGAGCACCTCTCCTCTAGAGTAGAACAGGTAAGAAGCTTCCTTAAAGCGCACACCTGCCTGCAGCTGAGCACCTCTCCTCTAGAGTAGAAACAGCTTAAATGAGTAAAATGATGGAAAGGGGAGCCTTGCAAGCCCCCCTCCCCATAATAGAAAATAGATCTTTCAGCACCCCAGAGCAAAAACACATATATAGCCTCTCAATGTCAGGAGGCTCCCAAAAACAGATCAGGGGCCCCCATTGAAAGTTGGGACACAAAATGGGTCAATGTTTACCCAGGTTACACAAGCCTACTGTTTAGTGGGAGCCCTCGGAGGCGCAGTGGGTTAAACCGCTGAGCTGTTAAACTTTTTGAC
This sequence comes from Anolis sagrei ordinatus, assembly GCF_025583915.1. NCBI lineage: Eukaryota > Metazoa > Chordata > Lepidosauria > Squamata > Anolidae > Anolis > Anolis sagrei. The sequence goes on along the minus strand of NW_026847882.1, from coordinate 37,229,803 downwards.
TGAAAGGTTGCAGGTTCGAATCCGGTGAGCGGTGTGAGCTCCTGCTGTTAGCCCCAGCTTCTGCAAACCTGGCAGTTTGAAAACATGCAAATGTGAGTAGATCAATAGGTACCGCTCTGGCAGGAAGGTAACAGCACTCCATGCAGTCATGCTGGCCACATGACCTTGGAGGTGTCTACAGACAATGCCGGCTCTTTGGCTTAGAAATGGAAATGAGCACCAACCCCCAGAGTTGGACACGACTGGACTTAATGTCAGGTGGAAACCTTTACCTTACTGATTTTTGAAATTCAGACATTACTTCCAACTACTCTGAGGATTAGGTTCTTCTATCTTTTGGTAATTTGTTGGGTATAGAGGTGGTTCCTTGACATGCTTCAGTGATACACTTTTATGCATTGTCAGATTGATGAATTCATTGATTGACCGTTTCCTTCTCATCTCCTTTTGGATCTCCTGCACTCTTGTAGACATTGCAGTGAAAACAGAAGGTCTAAATATTCTAAAAATAGACATGATGACACCTTTTTGGAGTTGGTGCATCTCTCCCGATGTGCCATGCTCCAGACCTTTGTCGATTCCGTGGCTGGGTAGTGTTATAACTCTAGCATGAAAACTCTAGGTGCTATGATTCCTTCTTGAAGGACACAGTGACGAAATGTAAAGAGTAGCCTCTCTCTCACTCTAGTCACTGGCAGAGAGAACTGTTTTCGGCTCGACTTTTCCATCCATCTGGGGAACGGTGCGAGACGAAATGTGCAGACAGTGGCCAGGGGACATGACTTTGATGGAGTGGCTGCGCTGCTTGGGAATGTTAAAATTCTTCCCAGCCCTGTCACCTGAATAGCTCCCTGGGTTCCCTTAGAGCAGAGAAATTGATGTCCACCATCATCCATTTGGTGTCTCTGGGGTTTTTGAGCTGTTGTTGCCTCGTGCTGATGACAATTTGCAAAGGCAAGAACCAAAAAGACAAGGATCTTAGAGCTCTGGAATTGTCTTAGGGTGCTCCTGCACTGTGGAATTAATTCAGTTTGATGCCACTTTGACTGCCAAGGCTCAGTGCTATGGAATCCTGAGATTTGTAGTTTGGTGGACCACCGAGAATGGGATTTGCAGTACCTTCATCCCATTCGCTTCCCACAGAACACTGTGGCCCCCACAAATCACAGACCAGGACCAAACGACACAGATGCCTCATGACCCACTTTATGTCCTGGTGCGGTTTGGGGGAGGATGGACTATGGATGATGGGAGATGCAATACCTTCACTCATTTCCTGACACCACTGTGACCTCCAAAAATGATGGATCAGTTCCAAACTTGGCACACAAAGCCCACATGACCCACTCTACATCCCAGTGCAGTTTGGAGTTGGTTGGACCATTCACTCACTTCCTGAGATCCTGAGCAATGACTGATCAAGACCAAACTTGGCACACAGAGCCCTCATGACCCACTCTACATCCTGTGTGGTTTGGGGGAGGATGCACCATGGACAATGGGACTTCCAGTACATTCACTCACTTCCTGAGACCACTGCAACCCACACCAATGACTGATCAAGAGCAAACTTGGCACACAGAGTTCCCATGACCCACTCTACGTCTGGGTGGGGTTTGTGGCCCAATGGACCATGGGCGATGGGACTTCCAGTACCTCTGCTCACTTCCTGAGACCACTGCAACCCACACCAATGACTGATCAAGAGCAAACTTGGCACACAGAGTCCCCATGACCCACAATATGTCTGAGTGGGGTTTGTGCCCCAATGGACCATGGGCGATGGGCCTTCCAGTACCTTCACTCACTTCCTCAGACCACTGCAACCCATACCAATGTCTGATGAAGACCAAACTTGACACACAGAACCCCTTGACCCACTCTACATCCTGATGACCGGACTTGCATATGGGAGTTGTAGTTCACCTGCTGGCGAAAGTGGAAGGCAAAAGGAAGAGGGGCCGACCAAAGGCAAGATGGATGGATGGCATCCTTGAAGTGACTGGACTGACCTGGAAGGAGCTGGGGGTGGTGACGGCCGACAGGGAGCTCTGGCGTGGGCTGGTCCATGAGGTCACGAAGAGTCGGAGACGACTGAATGAATGAACAACAACAAGTTCACCTGCACCCACTGAAACCAGCCAACATTGGTTCTAAACTAAACTTGGAGCACAGACAAACAATGCCTTTCTCAAATAACCCCAAGCTAGTTTTATATAAAAAGAGACCTGAGTGCAAAATGCCTCTGAGTATTGACAGAGTGCACTTCCTGGCTGACACGAAAGCTTTCTCCCAGGACAGAGTGACCCTGCTCAGAAATGCTATGGAGGAGCAAAGGGAGACATGCCCTCCAACATTTAACAGATGGAAAGTGAGGCAAAGGTGGCCAAATAATAACATATCGGGGTCAAAATAGCTATGAGATTGAAAACATAAACTATGAGAAACTGCAGCAGGTTGCTTTTGTTTGCGCCTACTGGGAAGGACATGTTTTTACTCCTCTCCTCTTTGCTGTGATAAGTTGAGTGCCGTTTTTGTGTTTTGAACTCATTTTGTAACAATTGAAGTAAGCTGAGGGCAAAGGTGGAGAAACCAGGGCATTTTAAAAGCAGCAAAACAATGGGAAGATAGAGAAATAACAAATCAGGACGTTTGGGAGGTATGAAAGAGACTGTGGTTTCTCAAGAAGTATGGGAGTTGTAATAAGGTCAGTTGGGGCTTTAAAGGAAATGTATGCATGTGGAGAAATCAGTCGCACACTCTAGAAACTCTGATTCCAGCCTAAGTGACTGAGCCAACTTGATTTGGTAACCGGAGAGGCTTGAGGGAGCCCTCAGAAGATTGCCCTGGCGGTTGGCTTTTCACAGCTGGCACGTCTATGTGTACATGTCAGCGTTGCTGAGCAAATGGGAGAGCCATTTAATTATTGAACACTTTGTGTTTGGCAAGGGGAGCCCAGCAAGGCTGTCTGTTGCTCAGGTGGGGAGGGAGGAAACAGTGTGTAGAGCACTCTTGCAACATCACAAAACAAGCAGAGTATATCTCGGTCTCATCTGTAGCATGCATTGTGGCCGGCATGACTGTTACCTTCCCGCAGGAGCGGTGTATTGATCAACTCACATGTTTTCGAACTGCTAGGTTGGCTGAAGCTGGGGCTAACAGTGGGAGCTCACACTGCTCCTCAGATTTGAACCTGCGACCTTTCGGTCAGCAAATTCAGCAGCTTAGTGGTTTAACTCACTGTGCCACTGGGTGATCCAAATACATAAATGTGGCTATAATTTCCCTTCTCAGCCTTGTTTTCTCCAAGCTCCTTCTCATTGGGCTTGGCTTCCAGACCTTCGCCCATCTTGATCGTCCCTCTCTGGGACACATTATTATTCGTGAATTGTGAAGCCCAGAACTGGACATGGTGTTATTCCCTTGTTGATGGAAAGCTTCCCAACAGAGTGGAAATCATCCATCCCAGAAGCCAGCTTTGAATGTCTGTGAGAGTTTTAGATTTGGCCAGGAATGCCTCTCCTAAGTTGTTAGCCATGACAAGTAGGCTATATTCATATATGGAGTTTCTATTTCAGCTCTCTGGACCATCCTCCAAAAAATTGGGTGCCCTAACAAATTTGTGAACATCCTGCAACTCCTCCATGATGACATGATGGCAACAGTCTTGGACAGCAATGGCTCCCAAAGTGACCCATTTAAGGTGGAATCAGGAGTCAAACAGGGATGTGTTATTGCTCCAACCTTATTTTCCATCTTCATTGCTATGATACTTCATCTTGTTGATGGGAAGTTTCCCACCAGAGTGGAAATCATCTATTGGACAGATGGCAAGCTATTTAACCTCAGCAGACTGAAAGCCAAAATCAAAGTTACAACATCGGTTATAGAACTCCAATATGCTGATGACAATGTTGTCTGTGCGCATTCAGAAGAAGACCTACAAGCCACTCTTAACATCTTTGCAGAAACATACGAGAAACTTGGCTTGTCATTGAACATCGAGAAAACAAAAGTGCTCTTCTAGCAGTTGCCAACCAATCCCTCTCCATTGCCAGAAATACAGCTTAATGGTGTAACATTAGAAAATGTTGATCATTTCCACTCCCTTGGCAGCAACCTCTCCACAAAAGTAAACATTGACACCAAAATACAACACTGAACTCTGCGAATGCAGCATTCTTCCGAATGAAGCAGAGAATGTTGGAGGACTGGGACATCCGTAGAGATATCAAGGTGTGTGTTTATAAAGCTATTGTCCTCCCAACCCTGCTATACGCCTGCGAGACGTGGACTATCTACAGACATCACATGCAACTCCTAGAATGTTTCCATCGTTGTCTCTTAAAAATCCTGCAAATATCTTGGGAAGACAATGGGACAAATGTCAGCGTGCTGGAAGAAGCAAAGACCACCAGCACTGAAGCGATGGTCCTCCACCTTCACCTCTGCTAGACCGGCCACGTTGTCTGGATGCCCGACGACTGTCTCCCAAAGCAGTTGCTCTACTCCGAACTCAAGAAGGAAAATGGAATGCTGGAGGACAAGAAAAGAAATTTAAAGATGGGCTCAAAGCCAACCTTAAAAACTCTGGTATAGACACCGAGAACTGGGAAGCCCTGGCCCTTGAGCGCTCCAGCTGGAAGTCAGCTGTGACCAGCAGTGCTGTAGAATTTGAAGAGGCTCGAATGTAGGGCGAAAGAGAGAAATGTGCCAAGAGGAAGGCTCATCAAGCCAGTGAGGGCATCTGGAAACCGATGTCCTCACTGCGGGAGAACATGCAGGTCAAAAATAGGGCTCCACAGCTATCAACGTATCCGTCGCCAGAACACCGATCTTGGAAGACAATCCTACTCGGACAACGAGGGATCACCTAAAGTAAAAGTAAAAATTCCAGCTGATGTCTAACCAACACAGAGTCAAGGAGTACTATAACTGATGTCGATATTATGTTCCTAAGGATGCAGCCTGGGATCGCATTGGCTTTTGCAGCTGCCACATCATTTCAGTCTTTGGTAGAGAAGGATAAAGAATTGTAAAACTACGCTTCTTCTGGTTGCATAGCATTGAGCCATGGCCATTAAAGTGGTGTCAAAGTGCATTCATTCTACCATACAGATGCAACCTTGGACTCTCCTGACACACTGCAGTTCCTTAATAACTCAGCGGAAGTTTGATTCTGGAGGCAGGGAGTGTTACAGCTAATCAATTCAACACTTCACCCGCTCCAGTGCCTTGGGTTATTTAGAGAGAGAGAGAAGGAGAAGATGGAATTCTTAAAAAACAAGCCAGTTTATTACGGCTTGGGGAAAAAAATGGGGTTGCTGCCTCCGCCAGTGCAAAATAACCGTTATATCAAAGTCACAAGGATGGGGCTCCAGACAGCTGCAGAGGGAAGGAGATGGAAGTCAGGCTGCATAATTCATATATCCTAGTTGAGGAAGAACCACTGGTGAGATGAGTCACTCGTTTGCTTTCCGATGTGCAACACTCCCATCTTAGACATCTTGACGGAATAAAAGGCCTGTTTGGTAACCCATGATGTCAATTTTGTATTCGCCTGGAATTGCCAAATGGGATTCTTTTTTCAAAAGAGAGCGGATGTTTTGGAGTTGTTGTTTCCAGAAGGAGTGACGATAGAAACACTTATCATCCCAGTTTTGTAAGGTAGTGGCAGTGGGGCTTAGTGGCTTCCGTGTCATCCCATTACAGACTGTGACTCAGCTGTCTGAGTGCCAGCTGCATTAAGATCACTTCTGACCAAAAGGTCATGAGTTCGAAGCCAGCCCGGGTCGGAGTGAGCTTCCGACCAATTGTGTAGCTTGTTGTCGACCTTTGCAACCCGAAAGACAGTTGCATCTGTCAAGTAGGAAAATTAGGTACCACCTATGTGTGGGGAGGCTAATTTAACTAATTTACAAGGCCATAAAAAAGACTCCAGCAGAGCACTCTAGCAAAAAGCATGCAGGGAATGCCCTCAATTGGTTCAACTCATTTCTCCGGAACCGGAGTCAACGTGTGGAGTACATGGATCAAGTCTCCGATAGATCCCCCTTCCTATGTGGGGTCCCCCAAGGTGTAATTCTCTCTCCTCTTCTCTTCAACATCTACGTTAGACCCCTTGCTAGTTTGGCTCGGAGTTTCGGCCTGGACTGCTACCAATATGCAGACGATACCCAACTCCTTCTGCGTCTGGAGCCTGGAGCAACGTCAATTCCAGACAATTTCACCCTATGTCTGGAAGCTCTGTCAAACTGGCTACGTGCTAGCAGACTGAAGGTGAACCCGGTGAAGACTGAGATTCTCTGGCATGGCCGCCCGGCAGGTCTGACTCCTCCATTACCCACCTTCGATGGTACCGCCCTATCTCCATCGACCACTGTTAAGAGCTTAGGTGTCATCCTGGATTCACAGCTGAATCAGGTCACTGCTGCCACCAAACAGGCCTTTTTCTATCTACGACAAGTGAGGCAACTGGCACCCTACCTATCTGACGAGGCTCTAGCAACTGTCATCCATGCCGCGGTCACGTCTAGGCTGGACTATTGCAATGCCCTGTATGTGGGCCTTCCGATGTCTACGACCTGAAAGCTTCATATCGTTCAGAACGCGGCAGCCAGGTTACTCACAAGAACGCCCATGAAATGCCATAGAACACCAGTGCTGCAACATTTACATTGGCTTCCAACTGAGTACCGTGGCCTGTATAAGATGCTAGTTTTGACCTTTAAAACTCTTTACGGCCAGGGTCCATCGTACCTTAGGGACCGCCTCTCCTTCTCCCATCATCAGAGGTTGCAACGACCAGCCCAGCGTGACTTACTCCATATACCGGGTCCTAGAGAAGTGCACTTGGAAAGGACCAGACGCAGGGCTTTTTCTATTTCTGCCCCTGCCCTTGTGGAATTCCTTGCCGCCCTACATGAGAGCCATGCGTGACTTAGGGCCTTTTACTCTCGCACTTAAGACCTGGCTTTTTACTAGAGCATTCGATCTCTGTTAATTTTTAATTTTTGTATGTATGTATTTTATCTTTTATAATTTAGCTGTAAATCGCCTAGAGCATTCTCGGATGGAGGGTGATTAATAAGTTATTAAATGATGATGATGATGATGATGATGATGATGATGATGCGGAAGTACTTCATCAGTGTCACAGATGGACGATGAAAGCAACAGCTCCTCTGGCAGCCAGAAAAGTTAAATAGCCTCTGACTATATGTCTACATCTGTTGTGTGTCTTTGGCATTGAATGTTGTCTTTGGCATTGAATGTGTACATTGTAATCCGCCCTGAGTCCCCTGCGGGGTGAGAACGGCGGAGTATAAATACTGTAAATAAATAAATAATAAATAATCTGATTGGAACTATCCAAGCTATTGAATGCATAAGGGGTGTAGCTTGGATAGATCCTTTAAAGTTCGGACTAAAACCCAGAGCAGATTGCACCAACTGTGATTAATTGGAATGCTGTGGGTTCTAGAATTCCTCTTCTGAATCTCCAATCATGCACACTTTGTTGATATCTAGCAAATTTTGTATTGAACGGTAAACATGGATGACGACATCATCACCACCACCATCCAGATTGAAATGCTTGGTAGCAGAGGTATTTTCTTCTGGGTTTTTTGAGGTGGGTTTGGGGGTATTTGCTTATAGTAAAGGTAAAGGTAAAGGTGTTCCCCTGACAATAAGTCTAGTTGTGTCCGACTCTGGGGGTAGTGGTGCTCATCTCCACTTCTAAGCCAAAGAGCCGGTGTTGTCCATAGATACTTCCAAGGTCATGTGGCCGGCATGACTGCATGGAGTGCCGTTACCTTCCCGCAGAAGCAAAACCTATTGATTTACTCACATTTTATATTTTTTCGAACTGCTAGGTTGGCAGAAGCTGGGGCTAACAGTGGGAGCTCATCCCCTCCCTGGATTTGAATCGCCAACCTTTAGGTCAGCAAGTTCATCAGCCCAGTGGTTTAACCTGCTGTGCCACCATGGGGCCCTATTTGCTTATATATATATTACTAGCTGTCTCCTGCCATGTGTTGCTGTGGCCCAGTCTGTGTATATATGTTTAATTTGTGTGTGTATATATTTATGTATGTATATGTGTGTTTGCATTTATATATGTGGTTTTGCACATGTGTTTTTTGGGCTTTTAAAGTCTCTTCTGCTCTGTTTTTCAGTATTTTTATGAGTGATGGTCACTCATTGGCCTGATAGGTGTATGGTGTACAAATTTAGTGTCAATTCGTCCAGTGGTTTTTGAGTTATGTCAATGCCACAAACGAACGTTATATTTTTATTTATATAGATGAGATATGTCAGAGAAGGGACTCCAGTCATTTATGTTTTTTATGCACCTTATTATACACATTAGTCTGAAGGTATTACTATTATCCACAACATTTAAGGTATTTTTGTCCATGAGACAAAGTTTGGGTACAATGATCCACCTGAACACAAAAATGTCACTATCTCAATCATACTTGTGGGCCATTTTACATGTTGGAGCATTCCAGATTTCGGATTTCCAGATGAAGGATACTCAACCTAAGATGATGGTAGTGGTGATGATAGTCATCTTGTTATTTTTCCAGCATCTGTTTTGAAGATATCGCAATGGCCCTGCAGTCCAACCCCATTTTGCAATTCAGGAAGACACATTCCATGCCTTCCCGACGGACATTCATCCAGGCTCTGTTTAAAAACCTCCAGTGAAAGAGACTCCACCACACTCCAAATGAGACACAGAAGGCAATATCAGAGGTTCGTCCTCACTGGCCAGAGAGGATGTCAGTGGAGAAAGCACTCCAAAGAACTGACATGCCACAATTGAAAGTACAGAGCCTTGAAGTATTTGTTTGATTTATTGATGATTTAACCAACAATAAAAACTTCGTTGAACTTTCTAAGTCTTTAAAAGAACTTTGTGTGGGGAAATCCGAAAGGCCTCTCAGCCGAGGCACCCCCAGCATCCCTTTGGGCATTCAGAAAACATGTCCCGTCTACAGACTCTTTCACAGGCCCAGTGCGTGACAGCACACTCACAATTCATACACTTTGGGGAGTGGGTCCAATTTCTCAGAAACAACATGGCTGTCATGTCCTCTCTTCACTTTCTTAGAGGTCGAAAAGAGTGTGAAACAACAGGCATCCACCCCATTGCTCCACTTTCCCTCCAACCTCACTTGCCATGGAAGATGTATATTGAAAGAAAATCCAATAAACGATCTAGTTTGCTTCTATAGATCAGATGATGCACCATCTTGTCTGAGACCTGAATCTGCCTATCTCTGTTCCAGACTTCTAATTCTGATCTGAATGCTGTCCAAAAGAGGCCAGGAGGATTTCCTTGACAGAGCAGGACGGCATCATTATTCTCCTCCCGTGCTCATAACAGTAAGAGTGGCGTTGTTAAATGCGCCATATTTCAATGGCGACAGCTCTCGCAGCTCCATTTTAGAGACAGTTAGCAGCTGCTCGAAGGGGGAGCGACTCTGGCCCCGGGGTTTATGAAGCGCAGTTAACTGCAGTGGTAGAGAAGCGGAGACCTTGGCAGGTGACTTTGCATGATTATGCGCCTTTGGAGACCCCGGCTCTCCTCCTGTATTTCCTGGATCTCCAACCTTCATGTGTCACTGTCACACAACAGGCTAGAAAAGTGCCAGCCGGGGACACACACAGACCTGCCGCACATTCCTCAAGAATGTCAAGGTGCCCTTCCGGAATCACCAGCCAATCTACTTATGACAAAAGTCATTTAAATGCAAGGTGAAAAGGCACAATTGCTCTCCTCAGCAGATGGATTACATGACCCATCAAGATTATGGCAGGACCATGGGGTTAATGGCGCATATGCAATGGAAAACGTGGTACCAGAAGCAGAAATACAGTCATCCCTCCACATTTGGGGTTTTGAACTTTGCAGATTTGTTTGCAGATTTGAATAAAAACCTTTTGATAAATCTCTAAGTCCTTCAGTGTGACTCTATGGTCAACTTCCTCTAGTTTATTTATTTTATTTATTGTGTCAGGGGTGAATCTAACAGTTGTAATTTTATATAAAAAAAAAGTTTGCAAACTTGGTATTGTACTAAATGTCCTTTGACCAGAAGCTGGCCACTTGGAGTGCCTCTAGTGTTGCTATAAGAAGGTCCTCCATTGTGCATATGGCAGGGCTCAAGTTGCATCGCAGCAGATGGTCTGTGGTTTGCTCTTCTGCAGACTCACGTGTCGTGGACTCCACTTTGTAGCCCCATTTCTTAAGGTTGGCTCTGCATCTCATGGTGCCAGAGCGCAGTCTGTTCAGAGCCCAGTTTTCTGTGTGCCCAGGAGAGAGTCTCTCATTTTATATCAGCCATTGATTGAGATTCTGAGTGTTAGACTGCCACTTTTGGACTCTCACTTGCTGAGGTGTTCCAGCAAGTGTCTCTGTAGATCTCAGAAAACTATTTTTTTGATTTAAGTTGTTGGCGTGCTGGCTGATATCCAAACAGGGGATGGGCCAGAGATGTCACTGCCTTGGTCCTTTAACTATTGGTTGCTACTTCCCGGCAAATGTCAGGTGGTCTGTTGGAAACTAGGAAAGTGAGGTTTATATATATCTGTGAAATGTGCAAGGTGGGAGAAAGAACTTTTGTCTGCTTGAGGCAAATGTGAATATTGCAACTGGCCACCTTGATTAACATTGAATAGTCTTGCAGCTTCAAAGACTGGGTGATTCCTGCCTGGGGGAAACCTTTGTTGGGAGGTGGTGAATGAACCTGGTTGTTTCCTGTCTGGAATTCCCCTGTTAGTTTTTTTTAGTGTTCCTCTTTATTTATTGTCCCAATTTTAGATTTTAGAACCATTGAAATCCACAAGCATGTGAACAATTTCAACAGATAGGATTTATTTATTTATTTATCATGTCAGGAGCAAACCAAACAGTTGTATTGTATTTTTTAACAAACAAACAAACAAACAAAACATAAACAGATAGGAAAAAACCATGAAAATGAACAAAATCTGGTTACCAGTATTAAAAAAGACTCTAAAATCAGGACAGTAAATAAAAAAAAACAATATTCAGAAAACAGGGGGATTCTAGACAGGAAACAATCAAGGCCAGCTAACACCTCCCAACAAAGGAACCCCCAGAGAGGGAGCACCCAGGCTTTGAAAGCTGCAAGACCATTCAATGCTAATCAAGGTGGCCAGTTGCAACATTCACCCTTGCATCCAACAGACAAGAGTTCTTTCACCCATCCTGGATGTTCCACAGATATATGCTTTGTTTCCAACAGACCTCACAACCTCTGAGGATGCCTGCCATAGGTGTGGGTGAAACATCAGAAGAGAATGATTCTGGAACACGGGCAGACAGCCCGGACAACTCACAGCAACCCACTTCATTTGTAACTGTCTTTGATGAAAATATGCCATTTTTAACCTTTCAATGTGCAGACCACAACAAAGGTTTTGGAGTTTAAGAAAGGTTTTCCATGTTTTTATGAGAGAACTAATTAGGAAATGACATTTATAATGCAGGGGGGAAATAATGTTACATAAATAGCAAACACTATTGAAATCAAGGACATCTGGCCCAATGCAGAAATGCTAGTGAATGGCATACAAACATATTGTGGGTTCTACGTACTGAAAAAGGTGGAAATGTACGCATTGCGCAACATTTGTGTAACTCCACTGCCTGTGATTTTGCACGTTTTCTTTACAGGCTGAGCAACAGACTAAAAAAATCCATCAACATTGGCTGTTTCATATCTGGATTTTGCCAGTGGCTGCCCTCTGCTCCTTCCAAGAGAATGACTTCCCCCTGCTTGACATTGAAAGTGGCTTTTCCCTGCCTTAACAAAGAGATCCAAGACCTGATGGAAACAGTTTCTGCCCTATGCGAGGTGAGCCAAGAAAGCTTGTCCAGACTCTGCAGGACGCGGAGAGGATTAGGGCAGCTGGCTTTGCGCTCACCTCTGGAGATCTGGCACTTTGAGAAAATGCTGCCTAATTGCTCCAATAAGTATGAGAAGGACAAGTGTTCTCCCCATCCCTCTACACCAAAGAAACTGAGATTTTCCGGCTGGAGATTGGCTCGAGATTTCTTATACCTTGCTCCAAAAGGCAGCTAGGAAGCTGTGAAGAGAGAATGCTACAGGGATGATACTATAATATTAAAAATTGAAACAGGGAAATGATTTTGCAGGGGTGAACCCAATTAATCCTCCGTATTCCCACTTTCCAGCTGTTTTTAAAATGTCAGTTTCTCTCTCATACTTGTTCTCAGGATGCATCAAAATTATAGAATGAATCCAGTTGCAGAATTGACTGCTTTGGCTCGTTGCTATGGAATTCCGGGATTTGCAGTTTGGTGAGGCACCAACATTTTGGCAGAGAAGGCTAAAAGCAGGGTAAAAGTATATCTTGTCCACGCATGCTTGGGCACATATATCATCATTTTCAATTTCACTGACGAAATACTGAGAGCTTTTCTTCCTTCCATCCATCTTTCTTTCTTCCTTCCCTTCCCTTCCTTTTCTCTTTCCTTCCCTCCCTTTTCTTATTCCTTCCTTCCTTCCTTCCTTCCTTCCTTCCTTCTTTCCTTCCTTCCTTCTTCCTTCCTTCTTTTCCTTCCTCCCTCCCTCTCTACTTTCCTTCCTTCCTTCTTGCCTTCCTTCTTCCTTTCCTTCCACCTTCCTTCCTTCTTTTCCTTCTTTCCTTCCTTCTTTCCTTCTTTCTTCCTTCCTTCCTTCCTTCCTTCCTTCCTTCCTTCCTTCCTTCCTTCCTTCCTTCTTTCCTCCTTCCTTCCTTCCTTTCTTTCCTTATTCCTTCCTTCTTTCTTTCTTTCCTTCTTTCTTTCTTTCTTTCCTTCCTTCCTTCCTTCCTTCTTTTCTTCCCTTCCTTCCTTCCTTTCCTTATTCCTCCTTCCTTCCTTCCTTCCTTCTTTTCCTCCCTCCCTCCCTCCCTCCTCCCTCCCTCCCTCCTCTCCTCCCTTCCTTCCTTCTTCCTTCCTCCTTCTTCCTTCCTTCTTTTCCTTCCTCCCTCCCTCTCTACTTTCCTTCTTCCTTCCTTCCTTCCTTCCTTCCTTCCTTCCTTCCTTCCTTCCTTCCTCCTTCTTCCCTTCCTCCCTTCCTCCTTCTTCCCTTCCTCCTTCCTTCCTTCCTTCCTTCCTTCCTTTTCTTTTTTTTCTTTCTTTCTTCTTTCTTTCCTTCCTTCCTTCCTTCCTTCCTTCTTCCTTCCTTCCTTCCTTCTCCTTCCTTCCTTCCTTCCTTCCTTCCTTCCTTCCTTCCTCTCCTTTTCCTCCCCTCCTGCCTTCCTTCCTTCCTTCCTTCCTTCTTCCTTCCTTCTTTCTTTTCTTCCCTTCCTTCCTTCCCTCCCTCCTTTCCTTATTCCTGCCTGCCTTCCTGCCTTCCTGCCTTCTTTCTTTCTTTCTTTTTTCCTTCCTTCCTTCCTTCCTTCCTCCAAATTCTTTGTAATGCATTTTACCAGAGTGTGAACCCATTCACATCACAGCTGCTGCACTCACTGTGTTGATCCTATTACCTTGTTTAGACAAAAGGCTGTTTTTGGACAGAATCTGGAATATTTTTTGTAAAAAAAAAAAAAAAAAAGGAACCCTCAACCTTTAGGATACCAATGTGGTGGATTTGGGGAGTTGTTGTCCCCAAAGTCATTTTCCTGAGTCCTGATCCTGATTTCATGTCCAAGCCGCAAAGGCCAGTATTAGCCAGACACACTATAAGAGAGGGAATATTTTAAAATCACTTTAAGAAAATACATTCTGCAGACTGAAACGCAGCCCAGAGTTCAGGGACACTCGATTGCATTTCAGCTCACTTCACAGAAACTAAATATTCTTCCAACATTCTAACTACTACTACTACTTTTACTTCTTCTTCTTCTTCTTCTTCTTCTTCTTCTTCTTCTTCTTCAATAGAGTAATGTGGCAAGGACATATATCTTTTCCTTCTCTAAAAGTCTCCTTACTCTAAGTCCCGGGAGTGCCCTCTGTTTTTTGGCTGATGGGATCCAGATGTACCTTAAAATAAACCACCGCGGCCCCCTCCCTACCCTTACATTGTAATGTAGTTAGGAACACCATTAAGTATTTCCTACACCTCCATCCAGAGAGGGGCCTTTTAGGGTCTCAAACTCTGCAAACATCATTGGGAAGGACGCCTGCTCTTCCTCCCTCTCGTCCATTCTTTGTTCCAGCTGCAAAGACCATAATAGTTAAGCAGAGCTGGTGGGGCAGACTCAATCAAAGTGTCAACTGCAGTATAAAATGGTTCACAATCCCCAGTGTTTCCAGAATTCAGAGTATGTACAATCGATATTCGGAAAGTAAGATTACAAGATTTTTTAAAAAATACAAAGAATGAATATTTAAAATAATAACACAGGTATTACATTATTTTTCCACATATCACAATTCAGTTCAATACATTTTGTCATCTGTGCAACAATTTTTTTTTTGATATCTGTGTCATATAAGTATCCCACCACCTTTATCAGCCAGTTCGTCACTTTGATTTTCACCTTGTCATCTTCAGAAAAGTGTTTTCCACCCAGGTGTTCCTTCAATTTAGTGAACAGATGATAGTCACTGGTTGTGAGATTGGGGCTGTGATTGGGGGATGGCTTAAAACATCCCAACCAAATGAAGTCAACAACTCTTGTGTTGCATGAGTGGTGTGCGGACACACATTGTCATGAAGGAGACAGATTCCCACCATCACCATCCCACCATATTTGTTTTGGATGGCTCTGCAAAGTTTCTTCGTGGTCTCACAATATATTCCATACCTATTTTGTCACAGGCTGTCTTGACATTACATCATCTCCATAAACTGAAATGATTTCGTGATGTATCACAGCAGCATTCATGTCCTTAGCATTTAGGTAGCATATTGCAATGCAAACTTTGCACTTGGATGGAAACGGAATGAAGACACTCATCTCTAACCTTCACCACACAGTCAGTCGTTGAGCTACTGATGAGTGGCATTGCTCGTTCGCTTCTGCTGGCTTCCTGTTACACGGCATTGATACCAACTTTCCCTGTGAGAGTGACATGCCTTGTAACCATACTTTACGGATAACCCTTGAACAGCACAAACTTTGCACTTGGATGGAAACGGAATGAAGACACTCATCTCTAACCTTCACTTCAAAGCCAGTCAATGAGCTATTGATGACTGGCACAGCTTGTTCGCTTCAGCTGGCTTCCTGTTACACGGCATTGATACCAACTTTCCCTGCGAGAATGACATGCCTTGTAACCCTACTTTACGGATAACCCTTGAACAGCACAAACTTCACACTTGGATGGAAACGGAATGAAGACACTCATCTCTAACCTTCACTACAAAGCCAGTCAATGAGCTACTGATGACTGGCACAGCTCGTTCGCTTCTGCTGGCTTCCTGTTACACGGCATTGATACCAACTTTCCCTGCGAGAGTGACATGCCTTGTAACCCTACTTTACGGATAACCCTTAAACAGCACAAACTTCGCACTTGGATGGAAACGGAATGAAGACACTCATCTCTAACCTTCACTTCAAAGCCAGTCAATGAGCTATTGATGACTGGCACAGCTTGTTCGCTTCAGCTGGCTTCCTGTTACACGGCATTGATACCAACTTTCCCTGCGAGAATGACATGCCTTGTAACCCTACTTTACGGATAACCCTTGAACAGCACAAACTTCACACTTGGATGGAAACGGAATGAAGACATTCATCTCTAACTTTCACTACAAAGGCAGTCGATGAGCTACTGATGACTGGCACAGCTCGTTCGCTTCTGCTGGCTTCCTGTTACACGGCATTGATACCAACTTTCCCTGCGAGAGTGACATGCCTTGTAACCCTACTTTATGGATAACCCTTAAACAGCACAAACTTCGCACTTGGATGGAAACGGAATGAAGACACTCATCTCTAACCTTCACTACAAAGCCAGTCAATGAGCTATTGATGACTGGCACAGCTTGTTCGCTTCAGCTGGCTTCCTGTTACACGGCATTGATACCAACTTTCCCTGCGAGAATGACATGCCTTGTAACCCTACTTTACGGATAACCCTTGAACAGCACAAACTTCACACTTGGATGGAAACGGAATGAAGACACTCATCTCTAACCTTCACTACAAAGCCAGTCAATGAGCTACTGATGACTGGCACAGCTCGTTCGCTTCTGCTGGCTTCCTGTTACACGGCATTGATACCAACTTTCCCTGCGAGAGTGACATGCCTTGTAACCCTACTTTACGGATAACCCTTAAACAGCACAAACTTCGCACTTGGATGGAAACGGAATGAAGACACTCATCTCTAACCTTCACTACAATGCCAGCCGATATTAATGCCACGGCATTAATACCAATTTCCTCCAAGAAAATTCCCCACAAGAGCTATGTGCCTTGTAACCTTATTTTCTCGATAACCCTTGTACAGTGCAAACTTTGCACTTGGATGGAAATGGAATGAAGACACTCACCTCTAACCTTCACCACAATGCCAGTCGATGAGTTACTGACAACTGGCATTGCTCGTTCACTTATGCTGGCTTCCCACTACACGGCATTGATACCAACTTTCCTCATGAGAGCTACATGCCTTTTAACCTTACTTTCCAGATAACCCTTGTACAGCACAAACATTGCACTTGGATGGAAATGAAGACACCCATTTCTAACCTTCACCACAATGCCAGTCAATGAGCTAGTGATGACTGGCACTGCTCGTTCGCTTCCACTGGCTTCCCGGCACACAGCATTAATACCAACTTCTTCCAAGAAAATTCCCCACAAGAGCTACGTGCCTTGTAACCTTCCTTTCTAGATAACCGTCGTACAGTGCAAACTTCGTCCTTGGAGGGAAACGGAATGAGGACGCTCACCTCTAACCTTTGCTGCAATGCCAGTTGATAAGCTACTGATGACTGGCACTGCTCATTCGCTTCCGCTGGCTTCCTGCTACATGACAGTGATACCAACTTCCCCCGCAAAAATTCCCCATGAGAGCTACATGCCTTCTAACCTTACTTTCCGAATAACCCTCGTATATGTGTATATATGTATGTATATGTGTATATATATATTTATATGTATGTGTATATCTATATGTATGTGTATGTGTGTGTGTGTGTGTGGGCTTCGCCGCTTCGGTGTGGCCATGTTGCATATGGGGTTTGGGGAACTGTAATCAAAATAACATTTGGGGTGTGGGGTATAAGTTTTCCAGATTATCCATGCTTTCTTTCTCTCTGTGTCAAGACTCCAGTGACCTTAAATTCTGACCCTGAAAATCTGGAGTAGGGGGATGCAAAGGCTGCTTGTTGACCCTTGCCCTGCTACATCCCAAACCCTAGCTCTTGCAAACCTGTTGAAGGTTTCTATAACTATCTCGATTTGACAAGGGCAGCCCTGATTAATCCTCCGTCATTCCATTTATTTCCAGTTGTCTCTCCTCCTCCTCCCATTTCCTCTTTTGCTTTGCTACAAAGTGAGTTCAACATGCAAAAATAGCATGCAACAGATTAACTTTGGAAGCATTTAAATTGTAGAATTAATGCAGCTTGAACTGCCATGGCTTAATGCTATGAGTGCATGACTGCTATTAATGTTATGTATGCTTACAAAATGGACCATAATCAATGAGAAGGAAGAGTGTGTTCTTTCCTTACGAAACGGTGTGCTTTAGGTATGAGTTCACCTAAATGGTCGAAGGGATGCAGTTTGACCCCCGCTTGAACCACCATGGAAGTTGCTGTTTTATAAAGCATTTTCTTCCAAAGAGTCTTAGTGCCACACCAAACTACAACTCCTAGGACTCCACAGCATTGAGCCATGGCAGTTCAATTGGGGTCAAACCGCTTTATTTCTACAGTGTAAATCAGGCATGGGCAAATTTTGGCCCTCCAGGTGTTTTGGACTTCAACTCCCACAATTCCTAACAGACTCGGGCCCTTTCCTTTTCCCCCTCAGCCACTTAAGTGGAAAAGGAGAAAAAAAGGAAAGGGCCTGAGGCGGTTAGGAATTGTGGGAGTTGAAGTCCAAAACACATGGAGGGAGGGCCGAAGTTTGCCCATGCCTGGTGTAGATGCATTCTTAGTGAGGAGAGGAGAGGGCAGAAGGAGACAGAGAGCCCTTCTACACTGCCATATAAAATCCAGATTATCTGCTTTGAATTGGGTTACATGCACTCAGAGGCGGCCCTAGGTAATTTTCAATGGTAAGCAAACAGTATTTTGCCCCCCCCCCCAACCAATCATTGATATATATTTTCTTTTCGTCGTGGGAGTTCTGTGTGCCATATTTGGTTCAATTCCATCATTGGTGGAGTTCAGAATGCTCTTTGATTGTAGGTGAACTATACATCCCAGTAACTACAACTCGCATATGCCAAGGTCTATTTTCCCTCAAGAGCGCCTCTGGGCAAAATCAACTATACTGCGAATGCTTACTTTGCGTAATGGATTGAGCCGCCCCTGCAAGCACTGTAGACTAATATAATCCAGTTCAAAGCAGATTGTCTGGATTTATATGGCAGAGTAGATGGAACCAACATCTTACCCTTCCCAAACAAAGCAAAGCCCATCAATCTCTCCTAACTTGGCTTGCCATCATTGTTTCCAGCATCTTTTCTCTTCCAGCCTTGGAGATTCAATGGCAACAAGTGTGGCATGAGATACGGTTGTTCCTTGTGAACTGCCATCAAGTCAACTCTAATGATAAAGTCATAAAGAAGAGACCTCCAAATCTTGTAATCCTTAACTGCCTTAGGGGTGTTTGTAACAGAGGAGTAAAGGTTTCTGCTGACATTAAGTCTAGTTGCATCCAACTCTGGGAGGTGGTGCTCATCTTCATTTCTAAGCCAAAGAGCTGGTGTTGTCCGTAGACACCTCCAGGGTCATGTGGCCCGCATGACTGCATGGAGCGCTGTTCCCTTCCTGCTGGAGTGGTACCTATTGATCTACTCACACTTGCATGTTTTCGTACTGCTAGGTTGGCAGAAACTGAGGCTAAGAGCAGGAGCTAACCCGATCCGCAGATTCAAACCACAAACCGTTTGGATAACAAGTTCCGCAGCTTAGCAGTTTAACCCGCTGCACTACCAGGGGGCCCATATGTCACATAGATTGTGTGGAATTCTGGGGCGTCCCACTCTGGATCATATCCTTGGAATTTCCCCTCCATGACAAGGTTCCTACATATATAACACATCGCTATATATACTTTTTATTGTGTTAGTTCAGAACATATGAGAATTTTTCAAAGGACGGGAGCATTATTTTCTCTTTGTCAAAATCCTGCACGTTTCCAAAAACGTCCTGAATTCCACCTCTTCCTTCTGGACAATCTCGATAATGGATCTGAAATATCGTTGGAGGGCTTCCATTAACCTCTTACTCCACTCTGTTAGAGAGCAACCATCTCAGGAAGAAACCAGCTGTTACAGCTGGGAAATTACCCAAATGAAACGTTTTTGTGGTGATTGGTGATTCTCCCCCATTCCGACCGTCTTCTGATTGAGCCGTGTCCCATTCGTAATTCATTTCCGACCCTCCTTAACATCTTGACCCTGAATACTCTGGAGAAACAACCTAAGGCTTCCTAAGTGCAATCCATTCCAAAAGGGAGAGACAGGGAGGGAGATTATTGATTGTATTTGGAGTTGTAAAACCTCTGTGATTTAGGTCAATCGCCCAATAGTCACCCAGCTTCAAGGATCCTGGGAGTTGTAGCTTAGAGATGCATCGGCATTCATCGCCAGATAAGGCTTAGACCTTGTCAAACTACAACTTCCATGATTCCAAAGTATTGAGCTGTTAAAAGAGTGTCAAACTGCATTAATTCTACAGTGTAGAGCAGTGGTTCTCAACCTTCCTAATGCCGTTGCAACCTTTAATACAGTTCCTCATGTTGTGGTGACCCCCAGGCATAAAATTATTTTCATTGCTACTTCATAACTATAATTTTGCTACTGTTATGAATCGCAATGGAAATATCTGATATGCAGGATTATTTTCATTCACTGGACCAAATTTGGCAAAAATACACCTACATTTGAATACTGGTGGGGTTGGAGGAGATTGATTTTGTCATTTGGGAGTTGTAGTTGCTGGGATTTATAGTTCACCTACAATCAAAGAGCATTCTGAACTCTACCAATGATGGAATTGAACTAAACTTGGCACACAGAACTCCCATGACTAACAGAAAATACTGGAAGGGTTTGGTGGGCATTGACCTTGAGTTTTGGAATTGTAGTTTACCTACATCCAGAGAGCACTGTGGACTCAAACAATGACAGATCTGGACCAAACTTGGCACGAATACTCAATATGCCCTAATGTAAACACAGATGGAGTTAGCAGGAAACAGACCTTGGCATTTAGGAGTTGTAGTTGCTGGGATTTATCTTCATCTACAATCAAGGAGCATTCTGAACTCCACCAATGATGGAATTGAACCAAACCTGGCATACAGAACTCCCATGACCAACAGAAAATACTAGAAGGGTTTGTTGGGCATTGACCTTGAGTTTTGGAGTTGTAGTTCACCTACATCCAAAGAGCACTGTGGACTCAAACAATAATAGATATGGGTCAAACTTGGCACGAATGTTCAATATGCCCAAATGTGAATACTGGTGGAGTTTGGGGAAAATAGACCTTGACATTTGGGAGTTGTAGTTACTGGGATTTATAGTTCATCAAAGAGCATTCTGAAACCAATGATAGAATTGGGCCAAACTTCCTACACAGAACCACCCATGCCTTGATAAAACTCATTGGACTGAGTTTCCCTTCAGCCTCACATGCTCTCCCTCGCCAGTATACATGCACCACGCTGCCATGCGCTGAGCATGCCTCCTTTCTCCTCCTCTTAATACTCTTCCTCATGTTTTGGTGACCCCAAACCATAATTTTTTTCGTTATTACTTCATAATTGCAATTTTGCTACTGTTATGAATTGTAATGTAAATATCTCATATGCAAGAAGTATTTTCATTCACTGGACCAAATTTGGCACAAAGACCCAATATGCCCAAATTTGAATACTGGTGGGGTTGGGGGGATTGATTTTGTCATTTGGGAGTTGTAGTTGCTGGGATTGTAGTTCATCTACAATCAAAGAACACTCCGAACTCTACCAATGATAGAATTGGGCCAAACTTCCCACAGAGAACCCCTATGACCAACAGAAAATACTGTGTTTTTTGGTGGTCTTTGGTGACCCCTCTGACACCCCCTCGTGATCCACTTGGGTCGTGGCCCTCGAGTTAAGAAAGGTTGGTGTAGAGAAACCCCCGTGAGATTGCTTCACACCAGACAACTATCACCTCACTACCTCTGCGGATGCTTGCCATAGATGCAGGCGAAACGTCAGGAGAGAATGCCTCTAGACCATGGTCATATAGCCCGAAAAAACCTACAACAACCCTGTGATTCCGGCCATGAAAGCCTTCGACATTACAACTATAACATTACCTTTCCACTTTCACTTACCTGGCAACATCTAATACAATGTAGTTTAGGGAGACAGTGAAATTTACTGGCTGAACCTAATAATAATAATAATAATAATAATAATAATAATAATAATAATAATAATAATGATGATGATAATAATCTTTATTTAATATCCCACCACCATCTCCCCAATGGGGACTCGGGGCAGCTTACATGAGGCCAAGCCCAACAGCATATTGCAATAAAATAAAACCAAAACACAGTAACAACACAGTAAAATACATACAACATATGAGTACAAAAAAAAAAAAAGATAAAGCAAAATCATACACAATAAAATTACAATGAGCAGGCCGCATGTTCGAGATAAAAAAAACTAAAATACTAAAGAAACTAAAATCAGGATGAGACAGGGATGGAGCAGATTGTTTGTGAAGGAGAAACTCATAAAGGAATGGGGGTCATAAAAATAGACCTTCATACAGGTGGGAAAATATATTCTGGGGATAAAAAAAAAACCATTGAGGGGGAACACCTGTGTATGATAGTATGGCTACTCTCTATTGGAAAAAGCCAGGTTTTGAGATGCTTTTGAATTCTCCTCCTTAAACTACCAATCCCAGAACTCTGTAGGGCAGTGCTACTCAACTTGGGGTCCCCAGATGTTTTTGGCCTACAACTCCCAGAAATCCCAGCCAGTTTACCAGCTGTTAGGATTTCTGGGAGTTGAAGGCCAAAAACATCTGGGGACCCCAGGTTGAGAACCTCTGCTGTAGGTTGTTGTCATAGTAAGCTAAAGGAGCCGAGGTGGCGCAACAGGTTAAACCCTTGTGCTGGACGAACTGCTGACCTGAAGGTCGGAGGTTTAAATCCAGGGAGTGGGGTGAGCTCCCATCTGTCAGCTCCAGCTTCTCATGCACGGACAGCAGAGAAGCCTCCCACAGGATGGTAGAACATCTGGACGTCCCCTGGGCAAACGACCATTTATCTCGCACCAGAAGCAACTTGCAGTTTCTCAAGTCACTTCTGGCACGATTTTTTAAAAAAAGCTAAAGCAACATAAACATACTACCCATTCCTCCAGAAATGGAGAATGGGGTTGAATAGGTGGTGAAGATTAACATCCCTTAGAATAGAGAAGGTATTAAAATCTCTATTTCCAGGGTCGTTTCTCAGCCTGAATTGAATTTCTTCTCGCTGATAATTGGGAAGGTTGTTGTTTAGGGTTTAGGCGCCACATTTGCAGGAAGAGAATTGCCTCTCCAGGAGAAATAAGGCTCCTGTAACTTTAATAGTTGCTTAAAAAAAGGAATCTTAGCTCAACACTTGTTGAAAACTCCCTCTTCTACACTATTAAAGGTAAAGGAGCCCTGTTTATTTATTATTTAATTATTTACAATATTTATATTCTGTCCTTCTCACCCCACAGGGGACTCAGGGAGGATCACAATGTACACATACATGACAAACATTCAATGCCATAGACACACAACATATATAGACAGACACTCAGAGGCTATTTAACATTCCAGCTTCTGGCCACGAGGGGAGCTGTCACTTCACTATCTGTTTGTGACACTGATGAAGTACTTCCTCATTCTTTGCATACTTCCTGGAGATTTTTATGGCCTCGTAAATCAGTTAAATTAGCCTCCCCACACTTTCCAGCTTCATGTTCTGAATTCCGGCCACCGGGGGAGCTGTTGCTTCACCGTCCAATTGTGACACAGATGGAGTACTTCCTCATTCTTTTGCATGCTGTTGGAGATTTTTATGGCATCGTAAATTAGTTAAATTAGCCTCCCCGCATAAGCGGTAGTTAAATTTCCTACTTGACGGATACAACTGTCTTTCGGGCTGCAAAGGTCGACAGCAAGCTAGACAAATGGTCGGAAGCTTACTCTGACCCGGGCTGGCTTCGAACTCATCACTTTTTGGTCAGTAGTGATTTTTAATGCAGCTGACTCCCAACCAGCTGCGCCACAACCTGGTCCTGTTGCTTATTTTACTTGGAAATCCCATTGTGAGTATGGGGCACAAGAAGCAGCAGTTTGGGAGACCTAACAATAAATGTATGATGATGATTTGATACAAAACGAGATTAGTACATGGTAAACAAGATCAGTTTGCTGGCTTTTGTATTGGATCACATGTCAGACACTTCCGAAGAGTCTAAGACTGTGTGCTATATCAGCAAAAAAATGCGTGCAAGTCCGAGTAGGGTGGCCTTTTGCAGCTCCCCTTTCTGGGCCTTCGCCCGGATGTGTTCTGTTGAGCTTCACGACAAGGTCCACCAGTGTTCACGTTTGGGCATATTGAGTATTTATGGCAAGTTTGGTCAGGATCCTTCATTGTTTAAGTCCACAGTGCTCTTTGGATGTAGGTGAACTACAACTCCAAAACCTACGGCCAATGCCCACCAAACCCTTCCAGTCTTTCCTGTTCGTCATGGGAGTTCAGTGTGCCAAGTTTGGTTCAATTCCATCATTGGAGGAGTTCAGAATGCTCTTTGGTTGTCGGTGAACTTTAAATCCCAGTTACTACAACTCCGAAATGACAAGGTCTATTTCCCCCAAACTCTATCAATGTTCACATATCGAGTATCCGTGCCGAGTTTGATCCAGATCCATCATTGTTAGAGTCCACAGTGCTCTCTGGATGTAGGTGAACTACAACTCCAAAACCCAAGGCCAATACCCACCAAACCCTTCCAGTATTTTCTGTTCGTCATGGGAGTTCAGTGTGCCAAGCTTGGTTCAATTCCATCATTGGAGGAGTTCAGAATGCTCTCTGATTGTAGATGAATTATGAATCCCAGCAACTGCAACTCCCAAATGACAAAATCAATTCCCCAACCCCACCAGTGCTCAAATATGGGCTTATTGGGTATCTGTGCCAAATTTCATCCAGTGAATGAAAATACACCTTGCATATCAGCTATTTACATTATGATTCAGAATAGTAGCAAAGTGACAGTTGTAAAGTAGTAACAAAAATAATGTTATGGTTGGGAGTCATCACAACATGAGGAACTGTATTAAGGGGTTGCGGCATTGGGGAGGTTGAGAACCACTGGTGTAGATGGTCCATCAATGAATGTGATGCTTAGACCTGGCTTCTGTGAGCCCTCCCATACAGCCACATAACCCAGAATGTCAAGGCTGAGAATCCACAATATCTGCTTTGAACTGGGTTCATTGTGTTCACACTGCCAAATAATCCAGTTCAATGTGGATTGTATACACCTGTGTGGAAGCTGTACCTCTATTTGAATACCAGCCAAAACAACAATAGCAAAGCCTTTCCAGAAGGGTTGTTGTAAGCTTTCCAGGCTGAATGGCCATGTTTCAGAAGCATCCCCTCCTGACGTTGCACCCACATCTATGGCAGGCATCCTCAGAGGTTGTGAGGTCTGTTGAAAACTAGACAAGTGGGGTTTTATATATCTGTGGAATGTTCAGGGTGGGAGAAAGAACTATTGTCTGTTGGAGGTAGGTGTGAATTTTTCAATTGGCCACCTTGATTACTATTGAATGGCCTTACAGCTTCAAAGCCTGGCTGCTTTCTGCTTGGGGGGAGTCTTTGTTGAGAAGTATTAGCTGGTCCTGATTGTTTCCTATCAGGAATTCCCTTCTTTTCAAGCAGGCAAGAGTTTTTTCACCCTCCTTGGACATTTCACTTGCTAAGTTTCCAACAAAGTTCAAAACCACTTGTCTATTGGAGATAGGTGTGAATGGAGCAATGGCCCACCTTGATTAGCATTGAATGGCCTGACAGTTTCAAGGTCTGGCTTCTTACTGCCTGGGGAAATCCTTCGTTGAGTGATTAGCTGGTCTTGATTTTTACTGTTGTGATTTTTAGAGTTTTGCATTGAATGGCCTGGCAGTTTCAATGTCTAGCTTCTTACTTCCTGGGGAAATCCTTCGTTGGGTGATTAGTTGGCCTTGAGTATTTCTTGTCTGGAGTTCCTCTGTGTTCTGAGTGTCGTTCTTTATTTACTGTTCTGATTTTTAGAGTTTGGCATTGAATGGCCTGACAGTTTCAATGTCTAGCTTCTTATTGCCTGGGGAAATCTTTTGTTGAGTGATTAGCTGGCCCTGATTTTTACTGTTCTGATTTTTAGAGTTTTGCATTGAATGGCCTGGCAGTTTCAAAGTCTAGCTTCTTACTGCCTGGGAAAATCCTTCGTCTGATTAGTTGGCCTTGATTTTTACTGTTATGATTTTTAGAGTTTTGCATTGAATGGCCTGACAGTTTCAATGTCTAGCTTCTTACTGCCTGGGGAAATCCTTCGTTGGGTGATTAGTTGGCCTTGAGTATTTCTTGTCTGGAGTTCCCTTCTTTTCTAAGTGTTGTTCTTTATTAACTGTTCTGATTTTTAGGGTTTTGCATTGAATGGCCTGACAGTTTCAAGGTCTAGCTTCTTACTGCCTGGGGAAATCCTTTGTCGAGTGATTACCAGGCCTTGAGTATTTCTTGTCTGGAGTTCCCCTCTTTTCTGAGTGTTGTTCTTTATTTAATGTTATGGTTTTTTAGAGTTTTGCATTGAATGGCCAGGCAGTTTCAAGGTCTGGCTTCTTACTGCCTGGGGAAATCCTTTGTCGAGTGATTAGCTGGCCTTGATTTTTACTGTTATGATTTTTAGAGCTTTGCATTGAACGGCCTAACAGTTTCAAGGTCTAGCTTCTTACTGCCTGGGGAAACCCTTCGTTGGGTGATTAGTTGGCCTTGAGTGTTTCTTGTCTGGAGTTCCCCTCTTTTCTGAGTGTTGTTCTTTATCTACTGTTCTGATTTTAGAGCTTTTTAAAAACATTGGTGGCCAGCTTTTGTCCCTTTCCATGCTTTCCAGAAGCCTACCCGACTTCTCCCTTAGTTTCTCCCTGAAGCTGGGAGGGAGGCGGCGAGGCAAGCGGGTGCCTGCGCGTGGGAACGCGGTCTCGACACGTGACTGCCGTCCGCACCAGCGCCGCTTGTTGCGAGAGAGAGAGAGAGAGAGAGAGAGAGAGAGAGAAGGGCAAGGCGAAATCCCGCCCCGACCCTTGGTGCGCACTCGCAGCGGAAGGAAGAGGAGGGGATCCAAGGAGGCACCCCGGGCGCAGCTGGACCCCATCTGCTTGGCCTCCTTCTCTTCTTCCTCCTCCAGGACCGGGTTGAAGGCAAAGAGAGAAAGAGAAGAGACAGAGAGAGAGAAGAGAGCCTCTTCCACATTCTCTCCTGGCGGCGGCGCCCTTCCTCGCCCAAGCCGACCGAGGAGGGAACATGGCGACAGGAGGATCTCCTCCTCTGCTTCCCAAAGCCGCTCGGATGCTGCCGCTTCTTCTCCTCCTTCTGCTGCTGCTTCTTGCAGGGAATCCCATCCCGGTCTCTTCCTTCTCCTCCACCTTGTCCCAGAAGAGCCTCCTTCCTCCCTCCCGGCCCCAGGACCAGGGCTTTGCGGTGCTGCAAACCCAGGAGGAGAAAGGGTCCTGGGGAGAGGAGCTGCGCCGCAAGAGGAGCGCACGACCCGCCGAGGAGGAGGAGGAGGAAGAAGAACACCAAGGAGGAGGAGAGGATGGTGATGGTGATGGGGAAGAGGAGCAGCCCCCGCCCCCGCAGGAGCCCATCCAGGTGTATGGACAGGTGAGCCCCCGCCTCTCCTCTCTCCAAGGCACCTTGGGCACCTTGGGGAAAGAAACACAGCTCCTCTCCAGCTCTCTCTCCAAACCCACCTTCCTGGCATTCCCCAAACCGACCTGACCCCCGTTTTGCAAAGCCAGCTCTTCTGCCTCGCCCCAAGCTGACCTCTGCATTCTCCAGGCTGACCTTCTCCCAAACTGGCTCCTTCCACATTTCCCAGACCGACCACTTTTGAGTTTCCCCAACTGACCCTCTCTCTCTCCACTTCCCAAACTCACCTTCTTCTCCCAATATTCCAAATTCATCACCCCTACATTCCCCAAACTGACCCTCTATTATTTCCCAAACCCACCCTCTCTCCTTTTCAAACCAACCGTCTTTCCATTTCCCAAACCAACCTCACTCCAGTTTCCCAAACTGACCCTCTCTCCATTTCCCAAACCAACACTCTCTCCGTTTCCTAAACTGACCCCCTCTCAATTTCCCAAACCCACCATCTCTCCACTTCCCAAACTCAACTTCTCCCAATATTCCAAATTCATTT
>NW_026847882.1:37153628-37192122 GCF_025583915.1 Anolis sagrei ordinatus | reverse complement strand
AGAGCATTTATATATAGATAGATTGGGAAGGAAGGGAGGAAGGGCATTGGTTTATGCAAGGCACAAGGAAGATGGATAGATGAACCAGCATTGTATAATGGGAAGAGAAGCCCATTTTTAGTTCCTGATGAATTCAGAGCGAACTCATATTTCTGCAAGGCTGCTCAATCTTATTTTTTGAAATGGCAGTAGTTGGTTTTCGGAGAGATGTCAGAGGAGCATTTAAGAACACTATATGCTTTCTGCCTCGTTTAAGGTACTTCCAGATCTCCTTCTGAATTATCCAAATGGAGGTCATTTCGGCTCTTTGTCCTTACGATGGGAATTACTCAGCCCTCTGGATTGTAACTCCTAGCATTCCTTGCCAAGCGTTCTGCTGGGACTTGCAGTCCAGCAATACAAAAATAAAAGCCACATGGTTCCCATTTCTGTATTAAGTCAATTGCAAGATACCCTTTTAATCAAAAGCACATGCCTTTATTTATTTGAATGCATTTCTGTTTTGTTTCTTCGTTGTCCAAGATGGTTAACGTCACCAGCATTTCTAAATGCCACCCATCCATTTGAATATCAAAAGAGGAGATTTAGGAACTGACAGACTTCAGATTCCTTTGCAATAACAGCAATAATTAGCTTTTAAAATAATGACATCCAGCTTCATGTTTCATAAGGAAGGCAATGCCTCTTGGGACCGATCCATTTTGACTTGGTACATGGAATATCATGAGGCAGGTAGTCCCGTAGTCTAGGTGACTTTCCCCCTTTTACCCACCACCCAAACTGCATTAATTTTACAGTGCAGACACGCCTAGGACTCTGGAAATGGGAGTCGGTTGGCCACCAGCAAATCTACGAGGGCTTGTTTGTCTTTACTTTCCCTCTTGTTTGCTCAGAACGGATCAATGCATCTATTATGCAAGCTGAAGTATACAGCTTATCTTTCCAAAGAAATATTTCCCAAGAGACAACGCCCCACATTTGTGACATGTTGTTACTTGTAACAGAAGTGGGTTCAGAAGTGAAAAGACCAAAAATAAAAACCAGAGGGTGTTGTCCTTTCATACTCAAAATAACAACAAACTCCGGTTGCTGTTTTGGACATTGCATTCCCTTCTTATACAGACCTGTATAGGCACATTCCCTTCCCCATGTGTTTGGATGCTCTCTAGTTATCTGACATTCTGGTTGACTTCTTTATGTCTGGATGTATGTAAGTATATATATATATATCACACATACAAACATGTATAGGGCCGGGCTTGCAGGTTAACTGCCAACTGCAGTAAATCTTGCTAACCGAAAGAGTGACAGTTCAAAGCCTGGGTCAGGGTGAGCTCCTGGCCTTTATCCTAGCTCCTGCCTACCTAGCAGTTTTTAAAACAGCAATGTGAGTAGGTACTGCTTAAGCAGGGAGGTATTTAAGGCACCCGTAAGGAAATGCCAGAAAAAGCTGGCAGTTTAATCAAGAAGGAAGTTTACAAACAAAGCTTTTCAGCAGTAAAAAGTAGAGCGACAGCACCCCCTGTGACCAGATCTAAGCACAGCCTCCAAGATGCCAAAGATGGGAAATAATATGTATATGTATGTGTGTGTGTGTATGTATATATATATATCTATATATATATATATATATAGATAGATAGATAGATAGATAGAGAGAGAGAGAGAGAGCTATCTATGTACATTTGTCTGTCTTGTCAGTTTATAACGGCATTGAATGTGTTCTGTGATCCACTCTGAGTCCCCTTCAGGGTGAAAAGGGCGGAATATAAATACTATAAATAAATAATAAATAAATAGACACAGTCAGCCCTCCACTTTTCAGTGTTTCACTTCTGCAGATTTTAGCATTCATGGGTTTTTATTAAAATAATAATAATAATACTTTATTTGTACCCCGCCACCATCTCCCAAAGGGACTCAGAGCAGCTGACAAAGCACTCAAGATGCCACCAATAAAATAGAATTACATATCAACAAAACAATACACAGTTTGACTGAATATAAACAATGGACAACGTCAATCTATAAAATTAGAAATTTTAAAAATTCTAAAACTCAGTCATTGGATTTCTTCAAACACCAACTAAAGTGCTGAATAACAGTGGTCGTCATCATCACATTACCATTGTACATTACTCCAGGTCAAAAGCTCTTGCAAATAGCCATTTTTAAAAGGTTAAAATGGAACATTTGGAGGTTTGGGGCTAATCTGATCTCTCTAGGGAGGGCATTCCAGAGCCGGGGAGCCACAAACAAGAAGGACCACACTTGTTTCCACCAACCTCATCTGTGATGGTGGTGGGACCGAGAGAAGGGCCTCCCCAGCAGATCTCAAGGCCCGTACTGGTTCATAGAAGGAGATGCAGCTTCGAAGATAGATTGGACCCTATCTGGACCCAGATATGGTCAATATCTGGCAGATGTTGACTGTAGAGTTGCATTGGATGACCTAGAGATCTCTCGAGAGATGCCCTTTTGATAAAAAACACGCATATTATTTTAAAACCTATGTCATTGTAACCTTTGTCAACAATTCGAGTCCAGTTACATTTTGCCTGTACTGTTTGCTTGAAAGGCATTTGGGCAGTCCTAAAGTCCAAAATACCTTTCCAAGACTACCCATGGATATTAGGGAAGCATTCCTTTCTTTTCTGCCAACTGCTAATGTCATAAAGTATGTCTACACTGTGGAATGAATGCAGTTTGACTCCACTTGAATGACCACAACTCCATGCTGTGGAAGCCTAGGAACTGTAGCTTTACAAGTTCTTTAGTTTACCAAACTAAAAATTCCCAGATTTCATAGCATTGAGTCATAGCAGTGGAAGTGGTGTTAAACTGCATTAGTTCTACAATCTAGATGCATAGTTGGACCTCCCACCCCACCCACAAGGAATGAATGAACAGCAGTGTTGAAAGACAGCAGTGACTTCTCAGCTGTGACAAGAATTTGTCCTTGACTTTGTCAATGGCTGAGATTTTATCTGACCTCCTTTCTATCTCAGCAGAATGGAGACATTCAAAAGAACAGGGGTTGGAAATCTATATAAATAAAAATGTAATGTTCGTTTGTGGGATTAACATAACTCAAAAACCACGGGACGAATTCCCGCCAAATTTGGCCACAAGATACCTACTAACCCAAGGAGTGACCATCACAAATAGAAGGATTTTGTCATTTGGGAGTTGTAGTTGTGAGGATTTATAGTTAACCTACAATAAAAAAGCATTCTGAACTCCACTAACAATGGAACTGAACCAAATGTGGCACACAGAACTTCCAGGACCAACAGAAAACACTAGAAGGGTTTGGTGGGCATTGACCTTGAGTTTGGGAGTTGTAGTTCACGTACATCCAGAGAGCACTATGCACTGAAACAATGATGGATCTGGACCAAAATATTCCATATGTCCAAATATGAACACAGATGGAGTTTGGAGAAAATAGGCATTGACATTTGGGAGTTGTAATTGCTGGGGTTTATAGTTCACCTGCAACCAAAGAGCATTCTGAGCCCCACCAACAATAGAAGCGGACCAAACTTCCCACACAGGACCCCCATGCCTTGAAGGGACTCAAGCCTTCCTCCAGCCTCACATGCTCCCCCTTGCTCACATGCCTGCTCTCCCCTCCCCAGCTGGAGTCTCAGAAACAGCCCTCCCCTTGACTGAGAGGCTGGCCAGGCTTTAGGTGGGAGGATTTGCCCTCTGTTTTCAAAAAGGAAGAGAAGGGCAGGCAGAGAGCTCTTTGGCCTTCTCTGTCAAAGGGGCCCGCAAGACCCTCAGAAATAATGTGTTTTATGATGGACTTTGGCGACTCCTCTGAAACCCCCTTGTGACCCTCCTCCCAGGGGTCCCATTGACCCCCAGGTTGAGAAACACTGGTTTAGATAATTTTTTTTGTTTTCTTCTCTCTGCAGATGTTCAGAAGTTACACACATTCAGATTTATATAACCTACTAGCCGTCCCCTGCCACGCGTTGCTGTGGCCCACATAGGGGCTTTGTGTGAGAAGTTTGGTCCGATTCTATCGTTGGTGGGGTTCAGAATACTCTGGTTTTTTGGGGGTTTTTTTGTCGTGTCGGGAGCAACCGCTCCTGTTGTGAGAGAATTGGCCGTCTGCAAGGACGTTGCCCAGGGGACGCCCGGATGATTTCTGATGTTTTATCATCCTTGTGGGAGGCTTCTCTCATGTCCCCGCATGAGGAGCTGGAGCCGATAGAGGGAGCTCATCCACCTCTCCCGGGATTCGAACCTGCGACCTGTCGGTCTTCAGTCCTGCCAGCACAGGGCTTTAACCCACTGCGCCTACTCTGTGATTGTAGGTGAACTATAAATCCCAGCAACTACAACTCCCAAATGTCAAGGTCTATTTCCCCCAAACTCCACCAGTGTTCGCATTTGGGCATATTGAGTATTCGTGACAAGTTTGGTCCAGATCCATCATTGTTTGAGTCCACAGTGCTCTCTGGATGCAGGTGAACTACAACTCCCAAACCCAAGGTCAATGCCCACCAAACCCTTCCAGTATTTTCTGTTGGTCATGGGAGAACTGTGTGCCAAGTTTGGTTCAATTCCATCGTTGTGGAGTTCGGAATGCTCTTTGATTGTAGGTGAACTATAAATCCCAGCAACTACACCTCCCAAATGACAAAATCAAAATTTTTTGAGTGAAGGACATACATTGGGTTGTTGGGAGTGTTGTGTCCAAATTTGGTGTCAATTCGTCCAGTGGTTTTTGAGGTCTGTTAATCCCATAAACGAACATTACATTTTTATTTAGATAGATAGATAATGCCATCCTCCTTTATTGCTCTGGCTTTTGCAGAGGTGATGTATTGTTTTAATTGTGCCGAATCAGAGACAGAGGCTGGCGAGGGAATCTCTGCAAGGGATGGGATCAGAGGACATGGTAGGATCCCTTTTGACCACCGGATCGTGTGAGAAAGAGATAAACACTCTGTTTATTCCCCCGTCCTTTCCCTTTTAATATCACTATGCATTTGACAGCTAGAGTAGCTAAGCGTTTTATCTCCCATCTGTGGCTCTCTAAGCAGTTTGTAAGGCAACATGCGTGTAGTCCTTTGCAACAGGTGTGCGGGGGAATGTCAAAATCACGTGATCTGGCAGAAAAGCCTTTTTGTCCTTAAAAAATCCCATGTTGCTGTTTTGCGTTTCCTCCTTCCTCCGCTTCTATTTCTGATCCTGTTTTACCTCCGCAGTTCGGAGGCTGGATCCCATTTTAGCATTCGGATGTAGAACAAGCAAAACCAGGGATTTCTCCCCAGAGTGCCTTTTAATGCAGTTTGGGATCACTTTGACTGACATGCTTCGATGGTATCAAATCCTAGGATTGGCAAGAGAAAGGCATGGATTGCTCTTGAGTTTTCCGGGCTGTCTGGCTATGTTCCAGAAGCATTCTCTCCTGACGTTTCGCCCACATCTATGGCAGGCATCCTCAGAGGTGGTGAGGTCTGTTGGAAACTAGGCAAGTGGACAGTCCACAGATATATAAACCCCACTACAGCTTCCTAAGAGCTAAAGAAATAATGACTTCAAAACCTCTGAGGATGCTTGCCATAAATGCAGGCGAAACATCAGGAGAGAATGCTTCTAGAACATGGCCATATAGCCCGAAAAACCTACAACAACCCAAACATTACATACTTTGACTTTTATACAAAGAGAAGGATGAGGGATGGAAAAGTGAGATATTATGGACTATTATAAGAAAAGTGGTTGTATTTCTGTTATATTTTTCTAATAAGTCGCTTTGAGTCCCCTTCGGGGGAGATAAAGCAGAATAACAACAACAACAACAACAACAACAACAGCAGCAGCAACAGCAACAACAGCAACAACAATAATAACAATGACATCTTCGACCCATCCTCTGTTTGGATATCAGCCAGCATGCCAACACCTTCAATCAAGAAACAGCTTCCTAAGAGCTACAGAAATACTCGCAAGCGAGAGTCCAAAAGTGGCAGGCTAAAACCCAGAACCTTAATCACTGGCTGAGACTGGATGAGAAACTCCCTACTGGGCAAACAGAAGAGTCCAGGGTGGGAGAAAGGTGGCCAAATGGAATATTCACCCTCTGTTCATGTCCAGCATTTATTTTATTTTAAAGTTTTAACTATTACATCTGGCCCGGCCATAGGTTTTTAAATCCTTGTGTGTTACTGTCTATGTGTGAGTTATATTAATTGTATTTTTTGCTTATTCCCTGTTGTTTTTATTGATATGTTGTTGGGCTTGGCCTCATGTAAGCCGCTCCGAGTCCCTTGGAGAGATCGTGGCGGGGTATAAGGTTTATTATTATTACTAGCTGTACCCCCCACGCTTTGCTGTGGCTAACCTTCCTTCCTTCCTTCCTTCCTTCCTTCCTTCTCTTCCTTCCTTCCTTCCTTCCTTCCTTCCTTCCTTCCTTCCTTCCTTCCTTCCCTCCCTCCCTCCCTCCCTCCCTCCCTCCCTCCCTCCCTCCCTTCCCCCCCCTCCCCCTTCCTTCCTTCCTTCCTTCCTTCCTTCCTTCCCGTCTTTCCTTCTCTTCTTCCTTCCTTCTCTATCTCTTTCCTACCTTCCTCTCTCTTCTTTCTCTTCTGCTTTGTCTCTTTTCTTCCTTCTCTCTTTCCTTCTTTCCTTCCCTCCCTCTTTCTCTACATCTTCCCTCCCTTTCTCCCTCTTTCTTCCTTCTTTCCTTTTTTCTTTCCTTTTCTCCTTCCTTCCTTCTCTAACTTTCCTTCCTTCCCTCTTTTTCTTTCCCTCCCTCTTTCTCTCCTTCTTTGCTTCCATGCTTCCTTCTCCCTTTCCTTCTTTCTTTCCCTCCTTCTTTTCTTTCTTTCTTTCTTTCTTTCTTTCTTTCTTTCTTTTTTTTTCTCCCCTTCCCTCCCTCTTTCTTCCCTTTTTTCTGTATTGTCATTTAGCTTTTCGTCATTTAGCTTTTTGGGGCTTTTTAAGTCCCTTCTGTTGTGTTTTTCAGTGTTTTTATGGGTGAAGGACATACATTGGGTTGTTAGGTGTATCGTGTCCTAATTTGGTGTCAATTCACCAGTGGTTTTTGCGTTCTGTTAATCCCACAAACGAACATTACATTTTTATTTATATAGATTATTATTATTCTTCACACCTAGCTCCAACAGACAAGAGTTCTTTCTCCCACCCTGGACTTTCCACAGATATATAACCCACATTTTCCTAGTTTCCAACAGACCTCACCACCTTTGAGGATGCCTTCCATAGATGTAGGTGAAGCATCAGAAGAGAATGCTTCTGGAACATGGCCATACAGCCCAGAAAACTCACAGCAAGCCAGTGATTCCAGCCATGAAAGCCTTAGAATGGCATTGACCTTGTAAAACTACTACTCCCAGGATTCTATAGCCTTGAGCCATGGCAATTCAAGTGATGTCGAACTGCATTCTCCAGCGTAGACACACCCTTGGGCACAACTAGACCTGGAAGTCAAGGACTTGGATATCTCGGATGGCGTAAAATATGCCCCTTGCTTTTCCACATTTGAAACAGTGAGGTTATAGAATCATAGAATCAAAGAGTTGGAAGAGACCTCATGGGCCATCCAGTCCAACCCCCTGCCAAGAAGCAGGAATATTGCATTCAAATCACCCCTGACAGATGGCCATCCAGCCTCTGTTTAAAAGCTTCCAAAGAAGGAGCCTCCTCCACACTCCAGGGCAGAGAGTTCCACTGCTGAACGGCTCTCACAGTCAGGAAGTTCTTCCTCATGTTCAGATGGAATCTCCTTTCTTGTAGTTTGAAGCCATTGTTCTGCGTCCTAGTCTCCAGGGAAGCAGAAAACAAGCTTGCTCCCTCCTCCCTGTGGCTTCCTCTCACATATTTATACATGGCTATCATATCTCCTCTCAGCCTTCTCTTCTTCAGGCTAAACATGCCCAGCTCCTTAAGCTGCTCCTCATAGGGCTTGTTTTCCAGACCCTTGATCATTTTAGTTGCCCTTCTTTGGACACATTCCAGGTTGTTTAACCCCAGTTATATCTGGACCATATACTGTCAGAAATAATGGGCACATTTGAGCTCAGCGAAATCTGCTCCAAAACTAGACATTTAACTCCTCGCTTCTCCAAATTGGAATGAACAGTGGTCATTTATTTTGGTTCGGTCGAAGCAATTCACTTGCCTGAGATTTACTTTTCAGGACCAACACTCTTGCTCTCCTGGCAGAAAGAGTGGGAAATTTTGGCTGTCAAAATGATAACCTTTTCTAGATCTTGAGTAGTACCTTTGCATGAGGTCTTAGCGGTCCCTGCGCATCGGATGCCCTCATTATCTGGGGTGAAGATTAGGTTTATCTCTGGCCGACTGTAATCTAGCCTTATTTTCCCTATGTCTGTAAAACAGTGTGGCCTGGAAGAAATGTAATCTTCTTGATTTGCAAAGGATGGCTGAGGGAGGCTGCCAAAGTGACCTCTCTGGGCTATAACTGGGTTTGATTTTTGGAATTCCAGATAAGGGGTGTTATGCTGAATCAGAGACCGAAGATGTTCAACCCGTATTGCATTGATATTTTCTACATATTACATTTACATTTATATGTTTTACCTTTGTTGGACATTGCATAGGTAACCATACTTTACCTGAATATTATTATTGTTATTATTGTTGTTACTTATTTATCGTATCAGGAGTGAACCAAGGGTACAGTTGTAATGTACTGTATATCATAGAATCATAGAATCAAAGAGTTGGAAGAGATCTCATGGGCCATCCAGTCCAACCCCCTGCCAAGAAGCAGGAATATTGCATTCAAATCACCCCTGACAGATGGCCATCCAGCCTCTGTTTAAAAGCTTCCAAAGAAGCCCTAAACGGTTTGGGACCCGCCTACCTGTGTGACCGCATCTCCATAAATGAAACCACACGATCTCTCCGATCATCTGGAGAGGCCCTGCTCACGATCCCACCTGTGTCGCAAGCGCGATTGGTGGGGACGAGGGACAGGGCCTTCTCCGTGGTGGCCCCCCGACTCTGGAACTCTCTCCCCAAGGACATCAGACAAGCCCCAACGTTGGCAGTCTTTAGGAAGACCTTGAAGACGTGGTTGTTCCAGTGTGCCTTCCCAGAATAGGAAACTCCAAGCATCATGTCCCAAATGCACTTTACTAGAGATTTAAGATTGTCTGCACACCTCACCTATCTCCAAAAACCTATCTATTTCATCTGTCATGTCCAGCATTTTTAATTTCTAATCATTACATTGGCCCAACCTTAGTTTTAAATGCGTCATGGTGTTATTGTCTAATGTTTATTGTTATTGTTTTAATGTTTATTGCTTGTTTTATGAGTTTTATTTATTGTTGTATTTGTTATGCTGTTGTTTTATTGATGTGTTGAGCCTTGGCCTTTTGTAAGCCGCACCAAGTCCTTTGGGAGATGTTAGCGGGGTATAAATAAAGGATGATGATGATGATGATGATGATGATGATGATGATTATTATTGAGCCTCCACCACACTCTGAGGCAGAGAGTTCCACTGCTGAACAGTCAGAAAGTTTTTCCTCATGTTCAGATGGAATCTCCTTTCTTGTAGTTTGAAGCCATTGTTTCAGGAGGAAGGAAGGAGAGAGGCACAAAAAGAATCTGCCCACCATTGTGAGACATTGTGAGGCTGGACTTCTCAGAGCTGGAGAAGGGAGAAAGTAGTCAAGCAGCGGTCCCAATGATTATCGGGCAATAGCAGGTATATAGGCCAGGAAATCAAAAGACGCTTACTTCTTGGGAGGAGAGCAATGTCCAGTCTCGATAAAATAGTAAAGAGTAGAGACATCAGACTGGCAACAAAGATCCGCCTAGTCAAAGCCATGGTATTCCCTGTAGTCACCTACGGACGTGAGAGCTGGACCTTAGGGAAGGCTGAGTGAAGGAAGATAGATGCTTTTGAGCTGTGGTGTTGGAGGAAAGTTCTGAGAGTGCCTTGGACTGCGAGAAGATCCAACCAGTCCATCCTCCAGGAAATAAAGCCCGACTGCTCACTGGAGGGAAGGATACTAGAGACAAAGATGAAGTACTTTGGCCACATCATGAGGAGACAGCAAAGCCTAGAGAAGACAATGATGCTGGGGAAAGTGGAAGGCAAAAGGAAGAGGGGCCGATCAAGGGCAAGATGGATGGATGGCATCCTTGAAGTGACTGGACTGACCTTGAAGGAGCTGGGGGTGGTGACGGCCGACAGGGAGCTCTGGCGTGGGCTGGTCCATGAGGTCACGAAGAGTCGGAGACGACTGAACGAATGAACAACAACAAGGCTAGTATGAGATTAAAATCTTGAAAAGGGTACTTTTTTGGATTGCAACTCCGAAAACTGTCATTCATTTTAATGTTTTGATGAGTTGTATGATGTGATGGGCCACGCTGGATGGGAATTGTAGTACAAGAAAATAGCCATGTTTTGTAGCCTTGGGATGAAAAGGGAATGCTTCTAGGTCTGTGTCAGAACTTGGTTTGGGTTTGAAAATTATATTTGTGTGCCACCTTCCCCGACCTCCAGATTAGAACAAGAGAAAAGCTGGTCGTTCGGATTCTGGGTGGATTTGTTACGCAATCGTGTATTTAGACTTTGGGCAGCAAGTGGATTAGTTCTGTGAGTCTGGGAGAAAGTGGCTGAGCCTTGTAATTCCAGCAGCTGCTGGCGAGAGCGGTTTGGTGGACAGCCGTGGGATGCTTTCTCCCATGGGAGAGATCCTTCTATACTTTGCCACAGCATACAGTCATAGCAAACTTCATAATATTGAGTCAAATCATTGGTTTGTGGAATGTTATAGTTTCTGAAGTTCCTGTAGAACACTGCTTCTCAACTTGTGGGTCCCCAGAAGTTTTGGCCTTCAACTCCTAGAAAGCCTAATAGCACAGTGGTTCTCAACCTTCCTAATGCCGCGACCCCTTAATACAGTCCCTCATGTTGTGGTGACCCCCAACCATAACATTGTTTTTGTTGCTACTTCATAACAGTCATTTTACTACTGTTATAAATCATAATGTAAATATCAGATATGCAAGATGTATTTTCATTCACTGGACCAAACTGGGCACAAATACCCAATGCATCCACATGTAAATGCTAGTGGGGTTGGGGGAGGATTGATTTTGTAATTTGGGAGTTGTAGTTGCTGGGATTTATAGTTCACCTATAATCAAAGAGCATTCTGAACTGCACCAGCAATGGATTTGAACCTAATTTGCCATACAGAACTCCCATGACCAATGGAAAACACTGGAAGGGTTTGGTGGGTATTGCCCTTGAGTTTGGGAGTTGTAGTTCACCTATATCCAGAGAGCACTGTGGACTCACACAATGGTGGATCTGGACCAAACTTGGCAGAAATACTCAATATGCGCAAATGTGAACACTGGTGGAGCCTGGGGAAAATAGACCTTGACTTTTGGGAGTTGTAGTTGCTGGGATTTATAGTTCATTACAATCAAAGGATATTCTGAACTCCACCAACGATAGAATTGGCTCAAACTTCTCACATGGAATCCCCATGACCATCAGAAAATACTGTGTTTTCTGATGGTCTTTGGCGACCCCTCTGACACTCCTTCACGACCCCCCAGGTTGAGAAACACTGTAATAGCAGGTAAACTGGGTTGTTGTAGGTTTTTCGGGCTGTATGGCCAAGTTCTAGAAGCATTCTTTCCTGACATTTTGCCTGCAATTTTGGCAGGCATCCTTAGAGATTGTGAGGTCTATTGGAAATTAGGAAAATGAGGTTTATATATATCTGGGAGCCCCCGGTGGCGCAGCGGGTTAAACTGCTGAGCTGATAAGCTTGTTGACCGAAAGGTTGCAGGTTAGAATCCGGGGAGTGGCGTGAGCTTCCACTGTCAGCCCCAGCTTTTGCCAACCTAGCAGTTTGAAAACATGCAGATGTGAATAGATCAATAGTTACCGCACCAGCAGGAAGGTAATGGTGCTCCATATAGTTATGCTAGCCACATGACCTTGGAGGTGTCTACGGACAACACTGGCTCTTCAGCTTAGAAATGGATATGGGCACCACTCTCCAGAGTCGGACATGACTAGACTTAATGTCAGGGGAAAACCTTTACCTTTGCCTATATCTGTGGAATGTCCAGGGTGGGAGAAAGAGCTTTTGTCTTTTGGAGCTAGGTGTGAATATGTCAATTGACCACCTTGAGTAGCATTTAGTGGCCTGACAGTTTCAAGGTGTGGCTTCTTACTGCCTGGGGGAATCCTTTGTTGAGAGGTGATTAGTTGTCCCTGATTGTTTCTTGTCTGGAGTTCCCCTGTGTTTGACTGTTGTTCTTTATTTACTGTTATAATTTTAGATTTTTTAAAAATACTGGTAAACTGGCTGGTATTTCTAGGAATTGTAGGCCAAAACAGGGACCCACAGGTTGAGAACCACTGCTGTAGAAGTTGGAGGGTGTACAAAGTTGTAGAGAAGGTTGACCTCTAGGTCCTACTGGTCAACATTGGCCATCAAGCTGTGTTGAAGTAACATATTACTCAAATCTGTGAATAATAAAATCCACAAAAGTTAAATCTGGAAATGTGGAGGGCCAGTTGTACATTGTGGTTGAGTACCATCTACAGTTTGGTCCCAATATCCAATGGGAATGATCCATAGAATCTTTTTGCTGGCAAAATCTGGGATTTTGCGGGCCTCTTTCAGCTGGAGGCTGAACGAATCAGTCCTTATCTGGGTTGCTGTGGGTTTTTCGGACTGTATGGCCATGTTCCAAAAGCATTCTCTCCTGACGTTTCATCCGCATCTATGGCGGTCATCCTCAAAGTTTGTGCGGTCTGTTGGAAACTAGGAAAATTAGGTTTATATATCTGTGGAAAGTCCAGGGTGGGAGAAAGAACTCCAACTCTCTGTTGGAGCTAGGTGTGAATGTTCCAATTGGCCACCTTTCTCCCACACTGGACTTTCCATAGATATATAAACCCAATTTTCCTAGTTCCAACATACCTCACAACCTCTGAGGATGCCTGCCATAGATGCAGGTGAAACGTCAGGAGCGAATGCTTCTAGAACATGGCCATACAGCCCGAAAAACCTACAACAACCCAGTGATTCTGGCCATGAAAGCCTTCTGTCCTTTTCCTTTGAATATAGACAGAAGAAGGAGAGAATAAAGCTGCCGAGAAGCAGATTGGAAGAACCACAGGGGTGCTTGTTGCAAATGCCAGAGGTAGGATTAGCGCTGTTGGTATTGTTGCTTTCTCTCTCTTTCTACTTACTCCAGCTGTCTACCTGTCATTGATCGTGCTAATATCAAAATGCTGGTTGGACTACCCCCTTTCCCCTAGGAATCATTCAATCAGAGAGTTGGGCCATCCCATCCAACTTGGTTCTGCCATGCAGAAAGACACAAGCAAAACACTTTCAAGAGATGGCCATCCAGCCTCCAGAGAAAGAGACTCCACCAGATTCCAAGGCAGCAGCATGTTCCACTGCTGAGCAACTCTGTTAGAAAGTTATTCTTAATGTTTATTTGGAATCTATTTCTCCATTTCTTAGTCTTTGACGCAGCAGAAAACAAATATCCCTCCTCCTCAATATGATATCCTTTCGAATGTTTAAACTCTCTTATCCTTCTCTTCTCATGGTTTCCATAACTTTGATCATTTTGGTACTATTTTCAGTTGTGATGCCCAGAACCAGACACAGGGTTATTCCAGGTGAAGTTTAACCAAAGTTGAATAGAGTGGTATTAGTTCTCCTTTGAAGCTCCCAGTGGTGCAGCAGGTTAAACCGCTGAACTGCTGAACTTGCTGGCCAAAAGGTTGGCAGTTGAAATAATAATAATAATAATAATAATAATAATAATAACTAATACTTATTATTATAAATTGCTATTATTGTTATTATTATTGTTATTATTACGGGACTTCTGAATTCAGACCGACAGAGTTTTGGGGCACAATACTCAAGATCGTGCTAAAAAGCAAAGTATGGATTGTGGATGTTGCAATACCAGGTGACAGCAGGATTATTTATTTATTGTGTCAGGGGCAACCAGACAATTGTATTAACATTTCTAACAGAACAAAGCAAACAAACAGACACAAAACAAAATGAATTGAGATTATTGTCATGGTTGGTCCTGAAAAGGACCGTTGGTTGTTTCGCTTGCTTGTTTGCATGCTGCAAGTCGCTTCTGGTTGCTTCTGGAGTGGGAGTATCAGCCGCCTATGAAGATGTTGCCCAGGGGATGCCCGGATGTCTTGCAATCCTATGAGGAGGCTTCTCTCATGTCCCTCACAGCAGGATTGAAGAGAAACAACTAGAAAAACGGACACGATTTGAGGATGTAAAGATCGAACTGCAAAGACTCTGGCACAAGCCAGCAAAGGTGGTCCCAGTGGTGATCGACACATTGGGTGCAGTGCCTAAAGACCTTGGCCTGCACTTAAACACAATCGACACTGACAAAATTACCATCTGCCAGCTGCAGAAGGCCACCTTACTGGGATCTGAACACATTATTCGCCGATACATCACACAGTCCTAGATGTTTGGCAAGTGTCCGACGTGTGATCCAATACAACAGCCAGCAGAGTGTCTGTTGTGGACTCATCTTGTTGAGTTTCAAATTATAATAATAATAATAATAATCATCATCATCATCATCATTATTTGAACTCCGCCACTATCTCCCCAAAGGGGACTCGGGGCAGCTAACATGACGCCAAGCCCAAAATTACAGTACAGAAAAATAAAATACAAAGAAGCAGAAAATACCATCAAAATAAATACATGAAATAACAA
The DNA here is from genome assembly GCF_025583915.1 of Anolis sagrei ordinatus. Lineage (NCBI taxonomy): Eukaryota > Metazoa > Chordata > Lepidosauria > Squamata > Anolidae > Anolis > Anolis sagrei. Next base: position 37,177,342 of record NW_026847882.1, on the reverse strand, counting down.
AATAAGATAAACAATTGCAAACTAAAATGCTAGAGAAAGGGGAGCAGGGTGAGCTCCCGCTGTTAGCCTCAGCTTCTATCAACTTAGCAGTTTGAAAACATGCAAATGTGAGTAGATCAACAGGTAGCACTCCGGCTGGACAGTAACGATGCTCCATGCAGTCATGCCAGCCACACGACCTTGGAAATACCTACGAACAATGCTGGCTCTTCGGCATGGCACTCCGGTTAGCAATCTGGCTGCTAATCTCTGCACTAGTTGACCTGTCGTCCAAGGCAGACTCACGTAGAGAGTGTTACAATAGTCCAAATGGAAAGTAAACAGGGCAAGGACTACCATGACCAGATCTGGCGTATTCAAGGCATATCTCATAGAGTCTCAACCAATTCAATCTAATTTGTGGCAGCCACAAAAATGAAGTTTCTGGAGGATAACAACTACTTTCAAAGTAACTACAACACAATTCTGTCAGCCCCAGCTTTTGCCAACCTAGCAGTTCAAAAACATGCAAATGTGAGTAGATCAATAGGTAAGGCTCCAGCGAGAAGGTAATGGCGCTCCATGCAGTCATGCTGGCCACATGACCTTGGAGGTGTCTACAGACAATGCCGACTCTTTGGCTTAGAAATGGAGTTGAGCACCACCCCCCAGAGTTGGACACAACTAGACTTAATGTCAGGGGAAAACCTTTATGTTTACCTATTTCTCCTTTATCTAGATGCCATATTGATACAGCCTAGAATCGTAATGTTGAGTCATGTTCACTTTGTGGTCTACTAAGACTTCTAGATCCTTTCCACATATATTGTTTCCAAGCAAGGTGTCTTCCATTCTATGCCTGTGCATGTTTGGGAAAAAGTGAGATGAAATTTCCAGCCGCTCGAGTTGTTTAGGGTGGTGTCAATATTGTCTGCCTGCCAACATCTGGTGCCAACGTTGGCTTACTTCTTAGAGACGTTTCCATTGAGAAGCTCCTCCTCGAGGGCATCTGAGTCCGCCGCATTGTCTGAGTCACACACAGGTGATTAATTAGCTGACGAATGAATGCTGCTCCAAGGTAACTCAGGCATGGCATATTTCCCTGGGAGCTAACTATAAATGCTGGGTGGGTGCTGAGGCCTCATTATATGGGCAAGGTTTTGGGTTGTGCCCTTTTATCCTCTTTGTAGTGTACGCACTTTGCGTTGGGTGAAGTTTTTGCTTTGTTTATTTTTTGATAAGGGTGTTGGAAAATCCATACATTTCTTTTGATGTGGGAAGAAAAGAGGGTGAGCTTCAAAACATTCAAATTGTGGGGAAACCCAAACCTACAAATCTCCCTGTCTACATTTGCTAGGAATTTGGAGACTTGGAGGAAATTTTAAATGGGAGTGGGAGGATTCTTATTTGGGGAGCAACATCCTCTTGTCGGGCGCAGCAGCTTAAACTGCTGAGCTGCTGAATTTGCTGACCAAAAGACAGGTGGTTTGAATCCAGGGTGAGCTCCTGCTGTTAGTCCCAGCTTCTGCCAACCTAGCAGTTCAAAAATATTCAAATGTGAGTAGATCAATAGGTACCGCTTCTGCAACCTGTGGGTCCCAGAAGCTAATGGCATTCCATGCAGTCATGCTGGCCACATGACCTTGGAGGTGTCTATGGATAATGCTGGCTCTTCGGCTTAGAAATGGAGATGAGCCCCAACCCCCAGAGTTGGACATGATTAGACTTAGTGTCAGGGGAAACCTTTACCTTTAGCTTTTCCCATCTTGTTGTTTCCTCCTGCTGCTGCAAGCAACACATTAGGAACTTAAATGTAGGGAGGGGGCATGGCTCTGTATTATACATCCTGTTGCCATCTTCTTTTATTGAATTGGAACTTCTGAAGAAGTATGGTGGTTCTCCAAAAGAGGTAGAATCTCCCCTCTCACCTGCATGGCATGTATGACTCTCTAGATATCAACATTAACTCCCATCAGGATTGGATGACATAGTCCATCATCAGGCAAGATAGGAGTTGCATTCACACATATAAAGCAGGGGTTCCATATTTAGGATGGAAAGCCTTAGATCCATGGATGGACATTGGAAAGCCTGTGAACTGCATACCATATTTTTGTTCTATCTCCTTCCTGTTGCTTTGATAATTGTATTTAAGTACATTTTTTTTCTGGGGAGAGAAAGTCTGCTTCTCAAAGTAGTAACTCTGAAAAGGTTTACCAATGGTTAGGATTTCTGGGAGTTGAATGCCAAAACATCTGGGGACCCACAGGTTGAGAACCAATGATCTAGAACAAGCTTGCCCAACATGACAAACTTTAATTACTGATGGAGTTTCAGGAGATTAACCTGGCATGATGTGAGTTGTAGTTCACCCATAACCTTATGCATTTTGTAAAAAATATGATTTTTTTTCAAATAATCTGGGCAAAGCTGGGTACTCAAGCTAGTATATAATTAGCTTTGCATAGCTTAGGGAAGGGTGAATACCTCTGTAGTGTTTCATTTGTTGTCTGCGCTCCTGTTTAGAAGTTTTCACCTCACTTCCTATCTGTGTGATGTTTGGATTTTGAAAAAAATTGACATGTTATGGAAACAAGGATTGGGATTGGTGAGATACCCTTTCCCCCTAATAATAACTCTTCCAGGGGTAAATTTCCCTTTTGAGGGGTAGATTTCTCTAACTTCTTGTTCCCTCACCCCCGTGTCTAATTATGAGTCAATAGCTGTACCCGCCATGCTTTGCTGTAGCCAACCTTCCCTTCCTCTTTCTCTTCTTTCTTTCTTTCTTTCTTTCTTTCTTTCTTTCTTTCTTTCTTTCTTTCTTTCTTTCTTTCTCTCCTTCCTTCTCTCCCTCCCTTTTTCCTTCCTTTTTTTCTTTCCTTCTCTCCTTCCTTCCTTCTCTTCCTCTTCCCTTTCTTCCCCCCTTTTCTTTCCCTTTCTCTTTCCCCCTGTTCTTCCTTCTCTACCTATTCGTGGACTGCAACTCCGGGCAGCTCTCCTGATCGATCTACCTATCTACTTACCTATCTCTATCTAATATCTCTATCTGGAAGGTTGCTGGGAGTTGCAGTCCAGCAAAAGGAAATTGGAAATATGCAGGGATTGGGATGCTCTCCAAGAAATCCAAGGAGAAGAAAGTTTGCATCTTGGAATCATCCCCCTCTCCTAAAGGGCCTGGTCTAGGGGATGCTGGGAGCTGTAGTCCGGAAGAGAGTGTGGATATACTATTGTGTGTTTTGTTTGCCAGGAGGAGTCATTTTAGCACATGTGCTTTAGCATCTTTTTCCTTTTTTGGCTTTTAAAGTCCCCTTCTCTGTGTTTTTCAGTATGTTTATGAGTGAAGGTCACTCATCGGCCTGACAGGCACATTACACGTTACTGTGGTCCAGTCTGTGTGTATGTGTTTTGTGTGTGTGTGTGTGTATTTGTGTATATATATCTATATATATGTATGTTGTGTATATATGTGGATTTGTGCACGCGTTGTAATGTATTTTTTGCTTTTTAAGTCTCTTTGCTGTGTTTTTCAGTGTTTTTAGGAGTGATGGTCACTTGTTGGCCTGAGAGGTGTCTTGTGTCCAAATTTGTTGTCAATTCTGAGTTATGTTAATCCTACAAATAAACACTACATTTTTATTTATATACATTTGTAAAACGGTTGTTTATAACTTGGGGACTTTTGTTGTGTCAGGAGCGACTTGAGAAACTGCAAGTCACTTCAGGTGTGAAAGAATTGGCCATTTGCAAAGGTGTTGCCCAGGGGATGCCCGGATGTTTTTTTTTTTTTTTATCATTTTTATTGTAGTTTTCATAGACAGTACATCGATTTGATGTTAATCATCGATATAGTTCTTATATCTTAAAAGCTGGGGAGGGAGGGCAAGGGATGGGATACGGGGATGGGTTTGGGGGGGAGGGGTAAGGCTCCTTTCTTATGAATGGGGAAGGTTTTCGGGGAGGTTGGAGGTGGGTATGGGTGGCCCTCATCTAATAGGAGAGGTATGGGGAGGGGATTTGGGGAAGGGGGTGCACGTGGTGGGGGCGTGGGACGTGGAGTGTGTTAGTATTTTTAGTACAATTTTTATTTACTCATTGCTTCCCCTTGGTTAGTACAAGTGTTGTGCTCTAAGCGGTTCTTCTTTCTTCTTCCTATTTTCTTCTTGTTCTTCATGTGTCTTTAGTTACTCTCTAGATATTTTCTGATTGGGGACCAATCTGTTTTGTTTGCCCTTGTCGTTTGTTTTAATCTTAGATATTGCGTTAAGGTGTCCATGTTGGATGTTTTGAAGTTTTACTATCCTTGTGGGAGGCTTCTCTTATGTCCCCACATGGGGAGCTGGAGCTGACAGAGGGAGCTCATCTGCGCTGTCTCCCGGATTCTATCCTCTTGCCGATGCCATTCTCCTAGATTGGAGGCCTTTTCGTTCTCATCTTCATTCTCCTAGATTAGAGACCTTTTGCAATGAGTTTCCCAGCAGGTATTTTTCTTTAATCTACCCTTTTTGGTAATATGCCAGAATGATTCCCTGTGCCTATGGAAACAGCTGCGGAGCCCTCGAGATCAGGAACCTCCCTCCATCATATCCTAGCGGATGCATTTAATTCTCCAATTATTCCCCCACCAGCTGGCTCCTCAAAGCAAAGTTTCAATGATTACAAAAGGAAAAAATAAAGTCTGCTTTGCTGCTGGTGTAGCCTGTAAGTGTATTTCACTAAGGTTTCAGAAATCCTCTAATCTCCCCCTTGATGGCTGTTTTTCATTTGCATTCAGTGGATTCACCTTCCAGTCCCTCCCTTTCTTCCTCTCAGGATGCGGATTCTCTTGAGCTGGTATTTCGCAGCTGCATTGACCTGATGCAGCAGTGGTTGACCAGGATGCATGCATTTACATTGAAGCGTTTGTACTCATTTCCTATCTCTATTTACTTGGTCAAGAAGAGGAAGCTGGTATATTTCCATAAGACTGCTTAGGATGTTGTTATAGTGTTAACCGACAGTTGTCTTCATAAATGAATAAAGGGAATGGAAGCAGAGAGATGGAAGACACATTGTCATCTAAGGGCCCTTCCACACGGTCATATTTTTTGCTTTGGCAATCCCTTGTAGCCCAAAGTTGATGGTCCTCCAAGTGTAGTATCTTGGAAGTGGGTCAGTAAGTGGCTGTGTAGTTCTATTCTTGATCCGCATGTTCTCTCGCAGTGATGACATCCGTTTTCAAGTGGAAGGCGGTCCCGGTTAGGGTTGGCTTGAGATGCCTTCCTCTTGGCACATTTCTCCTTTTCACCTTCCGTTCGTGCCTCTTCAAATTCTGCAGCACTGCTGGTCACAGCTGACCTCCAGCTAGAGCGCTCAAGGGCCAAGGCTTCCCAGTTTTTGATATCTAAGCCAGAGTTTTAAAGGTTGGCTTTGAGCCCATCTTTAAATCTCTTTTCCTGTCCACCAACTTTCCGTTTTCCATTCTTAAGTTCTGCTTTGGGAGACGGTGATGAGGCATTTGGACAACGTGGACAGTCCAGTGGAGTTGATGTCATAGTAGCATCGCTTCAGTGCTGATGGTCTTTGCTTCTTCCAGCACGCTGACATTTGCCCGCCTGTCTTCCCAAGAGATTTGCAGGAATTTTCGGAGGCAACACTGATGGAATCATTCCAGGAGTTGAGTGTGATGTCTGTAGACAGTCCACGTTTTGCAGATGTATAGCAGGGTTGGGAGATAATAGCTTTTTGGACATTTGGACATTATGGCCAGTCCAGCAGAATTGATGGCGTAGGAGCATTACTTCAATGTTGGTGGTTTGCAGGATTTTTTTGGGGGGGTAAAGCTGATGGAATTGTTCCAGGAGTTGAGTGTGACATCTGTAGACAGTCCACATTTTGCAGACTTATAGCAGGTTTGGGAGACAATAGCTTTTTGGGCATTTGGACAGTATGGCCAGTCCAGCAGAATTGATGGCATTGGAGCATTACTTCAATGTTGGTGGTTTGCAGGATTTTTCGGAGGCAACGCTGATGGAATCGTTCCAGGAGTTGAGTGTGACGTTAGTAGACAGTCCACGTTTTGCAGGCGTATAACTGGGTTGGGAGGACAAAAGCTTTATAAACAAGCACCTTGGTCTCACTACCACATGTAGTCCACAATATCTGCTTTGAACTGGATTATCTGTGTCCATACTGCCATAAAATCCAGTTCAGTGTGGATTTTATACAGCTGTGTGGAAGAGTCCTAAGCCTGAGCTATATCATAACTGAATAATTATGGCCAGGATTCTACACTGTGGTTTACATTTTGTAACTTTAGAAAATGCCACAAGGACTTGTTAATAAATTGCAAAGATGTGCTTCCTGGCCCTGGAAACAATGTCATGATTCTGAATCTACTTTGTTACTTTTTCCTCCAAACCAGTTTTCTTGTTCACATTGCAGCCTCAGCACCTACATTCTGTTTTTCTTTGGAAAGCTTCCCCTCTTTAACTCAATGATCCCAAAATTGTGACACGCAGTTGCATCCTCACACATTTCCCACTTGTACCCAAACATTGCAAGTCTTTCTCTTGGCCGTTGTGTTGGCTTTGGAGGCCCTTCTGTTTACTAGCAGTGTCCTGATTTGAGCTGCTTTTGTGGACTGCTCAGACCATTCATGGGCGCCTTTGCACTCGAAGCCAGTGAAATGGTGGAAGGCCCCATGGCTAGGACACAAAGCCTGGGTGTGGGAATGATCCCAGAGTTCAAATTCCCCAGTTAGTTGTTAAAACTCATTGGGTGGCCTTGGCATAAGCCACCCATTCTTGGCCAGCCTTTATGGTGCTGCGAGATGAGGCTGAAAAAACCCCTGAAGATCAAGAGGATGGGACGAACAATATCTGAGCCTCCCTCGGGTAGTGCATGATGCAACGTCCTAAAATATGATGAGAAACAGTTTGATAATTGAATGCAGTGATGGGAACCATCCCTCCAGGTATTGCTCGAATGCATCTCCCAGTAGTCATAGCTCACATAGCCAATGGCGAAGAGTGCTAGGAGTTGCACTCCAGCATAATCTACAGCAGTGTTTCTCAACCTTCCAAATGCCGCGACCCCTTAACACAGTTCTTCATGTCGTGGTGATCCCCCAACCATAAAATTATTTTCGTTGCTGCTTCATAACTACAATTTCGCTAGTTATGAACCATCATGTAAATATCCGATATGCAGGATGTATTTTCAATCACTGGACCAAATTTGGCACAAATATCCAATATGCCCAAATTTTAATACTAATACTGAACTCCACCAACAATGGAATTGAACCAGTCTTGGCACAGAGAATTCCCACGACCAAGAGAAAATACTGTAAGGGTTTAGTGGGCATTGACCTTGAGTTTTGGAGTTGTAGTTCACATCCATCCAGAGAGTATTGTGGACTCAAACAGTGACAGATCTGGACCAAACTTGGCACGAATAATAATATGCCCAAATGTGAACACTGGTGGAGTTTGGGGAAAATAGATTTGTCATTTGGGAGTTGTAGTTGCTGGGATTTATAGTTCATCTACAATCAAAGAACATTCTGAACCCTACTAACGGTAGAATTGAGCCAAACTTCCCGCACAGAACCCCCATGACCAACAGAAAATACTTTTTTCTGATTGTCTTTGGTGACCCTTCTGACACCCCCTTGCGACCCCCTCAGGGGTTCTGACCCCCAGGTTGAGAAACACTGATCTACAGAATTGCATGAGTGTAGCCATCCAGATACTGGACTGCAACTCCTATCAACCATTGCCAATGGTGGAAGTGACAGGCCATCTTCTTCTGAAGGGCTACATATTGTCCATCCTTGATAAAAATGCCAGCTGTCATCATCTATTCAAAGGGCTATTCCATGCAGATGGTGGAACAGATTTGTTGTCTTTTGCTGGTGATGATAGGATCAAGTGTTGAGTCCTGAACCTTGTGGTTTGGAGAGACACTATTGCTCTCTGGAAGAGATTTCTAAATAATTGAAACTGCCGGTCCCATGAATTTGTGGGATTGGGCTATGTAGGTTCAAAGTGGAGTCAGAGCTCTGTACAGACACTACCCAAGTTACAAGCAAGATAAACTCTGTAGCTTTGTTCGTAAGCTAAATTCATTTTTGGTCAGAACAGGTACATTTTCAAAGTGTTACTCCAGCCATATATAGCTTTGGATAGGAAAGGCACCCCTGTGGTGTTCGTTTTGCTGTCTCTGCCCCTGTCCAGAAGATGCCACCACACTTTCTGTCCCTGTGATAATGAGATTTTGATAAATGTGGCTTGTGGAAACAAAGATTGGTGATAAGGCTTCAATTGAGACCCCTTTTCCCCATGATAATAACTCTTTCAGGAGTTAATTTTCCTTCCTAGAGGTAGGTTTTTCTTACTTCTTGTTGTTTCATACCTGTTCTCACCTCCAGTAACACAATGGGTTAAAGCCTTATGCCGGCAGGACTGAAGACTGATAGGTCAGAGGTTTGAATTCAGGGAGAGCGTGGATGAGCTCCCTCTGTCAGCTCCAGGTCCCCATGTGGGGACATGAGAGAAGCTTCCCACAAGGATGGTAAAACATCAAAACATCCCCAGGGCAACATCCTTGCAGACGGCCAATTCTCTCACACCAGAAGCGACTTGCAGTCTGTCAAGTTGCTCCTGACACGAAAAAAAACCCCGTTCTTAACTATGAGTAATGTGTAAGTCAGATGTTTGTAACTTGGGGACTGCCTGTAGTGTGAAAAAGCCCTTGGGTTCAAATTCACAAAAATAAAAAAAATGAATGAATGAACAAATGGTGCGAACTATTCAATAGTGAGTCAGGCTTTGCCTCATATTTTGGTATTTTGGTGGAGTGCGTTAAAGTGCCGAGCTGCTGAACTTGCTGACCAAAAGTTGGTGGCTCAAATAAGGGGAGCGGTGTGAGCTCTCGCTGTTAGCCCCAGCTCCTGCCAACCTAGCAGTTCAAAAACGTGCAAATGTGAGTAGATCAATAGGTACCGCTCCAGCGGGAAGGTAATAGCGCTCCATATAGTCATGCTGGCCACTTGACCTTGGAGGTGTCTACAGACAATGCCGAATCTTCGGCTTTGAAATGGAGATTAGCACCAACCCCCAGAGTAGGACACAACTGGACTTAATGTCAAGGGGAAACCTTTACCTTTACCTACAGTACAATTAAACAGGAAACAACACTTTCAAACCAGGAACAGATTTTTTTATTGTTTCATAATATTATATTTGAGGAGAAAGTACAGTTCTGATTTAGTGACATTCAGTCAAAACCCCACAGACGGTCGCTTTTCTTCATCGTCTCCTCAGAGATGCATACGCAACAAATGTCAAAACCTATGAGCCAGATATTTCTTCTATGCCTTTGGCTCTCAACGATCATTGCAGCCCCTTTCATTGTGCCAAGCCATGTCTAGTGTGCCCGGAGACTAACTGTGAAACTCAGAACTTGACACAAAATCCAAAATATGCACACTCTCTTCCACATTCCTCAGTAACCCAGCAGTCGTGTTCTCCTTTTCAAACACTCTTCAATGGCAGCCCCAATCAGAGCACACTGAGGCAGTCTAGTTTTGAACCAAACCAAGGCTGTGTGACAATGGCTTGCTTTTCTTTTTAATCCAGGAAAGGGTGCAGCCAGCAAACACAAGCCAAGCCATTTTCAAAAAGAATACAGCTTGATTTGCAGAGGACGGGCATAATCCGGCATTGTCCCAGAAGCTTTGGGTTCCTGGGATTAAAAGGCGCACATAATAACTGGTTTCATTCTCCTGCTTTATTGCTCCACTTCCTCAGGTCTCTGGCTCCCATCCGCTACCTATTCATCAATAGTTCTGCATCAGGAGACAGGGACAATCACCCACAGGGCAACCATGGGCTTGTTTGGGACTCCGTGTAGGGAGGGAAAGGCACTTGCAAGGCCAAGGACTGCATTGCAAACTCAGCTTCCCTGAAGAAATCTCCATTTCCAACTGTAGCATTACTGGAAGAAGACTGTCCCTTGATCTGGGTTGCTGTGAGTTTTCAGGGCTGTATGACCATGTTCCAGAAGCATTATCTCCTGATGTTTTGCCTGCATCTATGGGAGGCATCCTCAGATGTTGTGAGGATGAAACATCAGGAGAGAATGCTTCTGGAACATGGCCATACAGCCATGTTAACAACAACCCAGGGATTCCAGTCATGAAAGAGAATACATCCCTTGATCCCTTCATTCTTCCTTCATTAAAAACCTGCAGCGAAGCCACCTTTGCTCTGGTTAGAAGGGGTTCAAGTGTTAATGCATGTTAAACATGCCAAACTTTACAAGCAAATAAAAATCAAAGCTAAACAGCTTTCAAGAAGAGCTATACTGCAGCTCGAGATTGTGAGAATGAGCCCAAGGGAATACTATTGCCTGTTCAGATAATATCAAGACAAGCAGAAACCCAGGGAGAGTCTTTCAAGGCTCAGCTTTGTCCTCCTCGGAAAGCTGCGATCACAACATAATGAGAAGGGGAGCTGAGGTTCAAATGGGACTCCTGTGTTCCAGGAAATATTTTGAAATGAACAAATCTCCAAAGTCCCAATAAAAATCTGCCCAAAGGTTCTCAAAGAACTCGGATGTGAAATCAGTGATCACAACATGTCATATAAGATGAGCTTAAAATACATCAGAAAACTAGAAAAAATGGGATCCAAGATACAGTGTAGTAACTCCATCTCTTCTGGATGCATTTTTTGCTTACTTCTTCCTATTTGAGTACGACAAAAGGTCATCTCATCCAGGATGGGAACTCTTGTTGGATTATAGTTCCCATAATTTCTCAGACAACACATCTGACAGTATTGAGAGCTGAAGTCAACAATGTATGGAGGATCACACAATGCCAACTCCTGATTTCATCCAAACACAAGCAAGTGCCAGAAATCAATTTCTGAACATGCAAGTCACCCAACATTTTCTTAAAAACATCAAGGGATATATAAAGGTAAAGGTTGGCAGAAGCTGGGGCTGACAACCAAATTGTGTTGTGCTTAGAATCATAGAATCATAGAGTTGGAAGAGACCTCATGGGCCATCCAGTCCAGCCCCCTGCCAAGAAGCAGGAATATTGCATTCAAAGCACCCCTGAAAGATGGCCATCCAGCCTCTGTTTAAAAGCTTCCAAAAAAGGAGCCTCCACCACACTCTGGGGCAGAGAGTTCCACTGCTGAATGGATCTCTCTACTTACTTTGAAAGTAGTTGTTATTCTCCAGAAACTTCATTTTTGTGGCTGCCACAAATTAGATTGAATTGGTTGAGACTCTATGAGATATACCTTGAATACTCCAGATCTGGCTATGGTAATCCTTGTCCTTACTTCCCATTTGTACTACTGCAACACTCTCTACATGGGGCTGTCTTGGAAGACAGCCTGGAAGTTGCAACTACTGCAGAGATCGGTGGCTAGATTGCTAACCAGAGTGCCGTACCATGAGAGGAAGATTCCCATGCTGCGGCAGCTCCACTGGCTGCCGATCTGCTTCCGGGCTAAGTAAAAGTGCTGGTAATTATCTATGGAGCCTGAAATAGTTCAGGCCCAGACTATTTGCAGAACTGAATCTCTGTGTACAAACCAGCCCAAGCTTTGCTATCTACAGAGGACACCCTGCTGTCGGTCCCACTCCCGTCTCAAGCGTGGCTGGTGGGAACAAGAGATCAGGCCATCTCCATGGTCACATCTGGAACTCTTTCCCACAGAGGAGGCCCTGCTCTCGGTCCCACTCCCATCTCAAGCTTGGCTGGTGGGAACAAGAGATCAGGCCATCTCCATGATCACATCCTGCCTCTGGAACTCTTTCCCACAGAGGAGGCCCTGCTCTCGGTCCCACTCCCGTCTCAAGCGTGGCTGGTGAGAACAAGAGATCCGGCCATCTCCGTAGTCATGCCCTGCCTCTGGAACTCCTTCCCAAAAGAACTAAAAACTCTCATTGCCTTCAAAAAAACTGCTAAAAACACATCAATGTTTTCTGGTGTATGGAACACATTTGAAGCTTTTTCTTGGAACTCTTTGGCGTATTTTTATTGCTCCCATTTCTCTCTGGCCCTTCACAGCAATATCTTGGAGGGCAATTTGGAAGTCATGGAGAGTCACAAGCAAGTGGGTAGCTCTTACAAAACCTCACTGAGTGCAGTCAGACCACATAATGCGAGTCTGTTTGACACATAATATGGCGATTTCATGGTGGAGACCCATGTAAGAATAAGAGTAAGTGGAGAAAATGGATTCTCTTCTCCCCTTCTTTTCAAAGAACATTCTGTAATATGAATTTTCAATGCAGTTTCAAGAGGCACAGTGAGATGCACTTTGTATGCTTTTAACGCGGCTCTTCCTTTGCTTTTGTCTTCTTTCCTTCCCAGGTTAGCCTGAATGATTCACACAACCAGATGGTGGTCCATTGGGCCGGAGAGAAGAGCAATGTGATTGTGGCTCTGGCTCGGGATAGTTTAGCCTTGATGGGTCCCAAGTTAAGCGACGTGAGTATTTCTGATTTCCATTTTTAATTTTAAGGTGGGAAAATGATGCTATGAATCAAATTCTGGCTCATTTCTTTCTTGACAGTGAGTAATCGTGTTTGTTTTGTTTTCCACTTTGAGTGCGTAAAGAGCAGCTTCCTGATGATACTCTAAAAACAATATTGAGGTTTGGCATGGAACTGGAGTTCTCAAGAACGTATTCAAAATTCTGTCGTGAAATGTTACTCCTCCTAAGAAAGAAGTTTTTCTTTTCCTTGAGATCCCTCCTGTGTCATCTTTCCCCCATTTTAGTAATTGGGAACAATTGATATGTATTTATTTATTTATTTATTTAGAACTTTTGTATCCTGTTCTTCTTTACCTCCGTGGAGGGACTCAGAACGACTAACAGCAAAATTCAATGCTATACAATAAATAACGTCATAAAACAACATACACAATAAATAGGTTCTAAAATACATATAAAAACAATTCATCGTGTTGAAAGCAATATCCAACTCAGTCCAAAATGTTGCAGTCAAATAATTATTAGTCTATACCGGATCATCCATCAATCTGAAAATGCCTGATTCCAAAACCAGGATTTTAGCTGTTTCCTGAAGGATAGGAGAGAGGGGGCAGACCTAATCTCACTGGAGAGAGAGTTCTATAGCTGGGGGTTCACCACAGAGAAGGCCCTGTCTCTCGTCCGCACCAAACACGACTGCGAAGGTGGTGGGACCGAGTTCAGGGCCTCTCTGGAAGATCTTAAAGTAAAGGGGAAGATACGTTTGGACAGGTAAACCAGACCAGAGTCGTGTAGGATTTTGTAGGTTAAAACCAGCACTTTGAATTGGCAGCCAGTGGAGCTGGTGTAACAGGGGAGTATATAACAAGGTCCCCACCTTAATGGGGGTTAGGGATATAGGATCCTCCACAAAAGTAGAAAAAATGAATAAAAATCCCACATTTTCATGCAAGAACATCTTTCTGTGGAGTCTAGGTCCTTCAGCATGACTCTATGATCAGCCTCTGGTGGTACTTGCCCATAGAGTAATTCTGAAGAAGCGTTTTATCTAGGAAACTCTAGGACTTTCAACATACCTTTATGGTCAACTTTCAGAAGTAGTTGACCATAGAATCAACATGGGTGACCTACAGATGCCTAGAGAACTGTTCTCTAAAGGAATTTCTAGCAACTCTGAGCAACCTACAGAGGAAGTTGTCCATAGAGTTACCCTAGACTCTACAGGTGCCTAGAGAAGTTTCTTCCAGCATACCTTTATGATCAACCTCCATAAGATGTTGACTATGGAATCCTGATGGAGGATCTACTGGTACCTAGGGAAATGCTTTCTGTAAAAATCTGTAGGACCTTCAGCACCAATGTATGTCCAGCTTCCAGAGGACCTCAAGATTCCTAGAGAGAACATATTAATTGAATTGTAAATGATCAAATCCACAACAGTGAAACCCACAAATGTGAAGGGCTGACTGTGCTGAAATACGGAGTTAGAGCAAGGATGGGAGTCATGAAGCTCTCCAGATCCTGATGAAGTACAGCCTCTAGCATGCCTCATCATTGGCAGTGCTAACTAGAAATGAGAATTTTTTTGGAGAATTAAAAAACAATGAGAATAGGAGCAAATGACCCCTTTCAAATACACTTCTGGAGCAACCAGTTTCAAAGCCTTTCTAAAGTCGTCTTCTTGCTGATGGAAGGAGATTGGAGAAGGGGATGGGTGAACCTCCTGTGGGAAGGAGGAGGGTATGGCAGATATTCAGATAGAATAATAGAATCAAAGAGTTGGAAGAGACCTCATGGGCCATCCAGTCCAACCCCCCCTGCCAAGAAGCAGGAAAATCACATTCAAAGCACCCCTGACAGATGGCCATCCAGCCTCTGTTTAAAAACTTCCAAAGAAGGAGCCCCCACCACACTCCGGGGCAGAGAGTTCCACTGCTGAATGGCTCTCACAGTCAGGAAGTTCTTCCTCATGTTCAAACTCCTTTCTTGTAGTTTGAAGCCATTGTTCCACATCCTAGTCTCCAGGGAAGAAGAACAAACTTGCTCCCTCCTCCCTATGACTTCTTCTCACATATTTATACATGGCTATCATGTCTCCTCTCAGCCTTCTCTTCTTCAGGCTAAACATGCCCAGCTCTTTGAGCCGCTCCTCATAGGGCTTGTTCTCCAGAGCCTTGATCATTTTAGTTGCCCTCCTCTGGACACATTCCAGCTTATCAACATCTCTCTTCCATTGTGGTGCCCAGAATTGGACACGATATTCAAGGTGTGGTCTAACCAAGGCGGAATAGAGGGGGAGCATTATTTCCCCAGATCTAGACACTATGCTCCTATTGATGCAGGCCAAAATCCCATTGGCTTTTTTTGCCGCCACATCACATTGTTTTCTCATGTTTAACTTGTTGTCCACAAGGACTCCAAGATCACATCCTGCTCTCGAGCCATGCGTCCCCCATTCTGTATCTTTGCATTTCATTTTTTTCTGCCTAAGTGGAGTATCTTGCATTTGTCACTGTTGAACTTCATTTTGTTAGTTTTGGCCATTCATCTCTCTAATCTGTCAAGATCGTTTTGAATCTGTCTCCTGTCTCCTGTCCTCTGGAGTATTGGCTATCCCTCCCAATTTGGTGTTGTCTGCAGATAATTCCAGGAAAATGATATGAGAACCTGAGAAACCAGCATCCTTTATTGTTTGTAACCTCAGCATTTTCCCTTGCTAGGTTTATGTGTCTTATGACTATGGGAAGACGTTTAAGAAGATAACGGAGAAATTCAACTTCGGTCCAGGAAATACTAGCCAAGCGGTCATTGCTCAGTTCTATCACAGCCCAGCTGACAACAAAAGGGTAAGGAATGAAAAATAAGAATTACATTTAAGGAATCTATGCACCTGAAATCAGGTTGTTAATAAGGTTTCTAAACTTCCCTTATGAATGTTTGCCAGGGACATTGAAACTTGGATAGATTTACTAGGTTCTTGTGGGTTTTTTCGGGCTATAGGGCCATGTTCTAGAGGCATTTCTCCTGACGATTATTTGTCGCCATTCTCTGGTTGAAGTAGTCTGCAGTGCCTTTCATGTTCCATGATTCGTGTTTGGGCAATGCTGCGTTTGGTGGTCCCTATGTAAACTTGTCCACAGCTGCATGGTAGCAGAGCACCTGATGAACCAGCCTGGACACAGCATATTATTTGAGAACACAGAAATGCTGGACCACACCAACAACCACCATGTCAGACTACACAGAGAAGCCATTGAAATCCACAAGCATGTGGAAAATTTCAACAGAAAGGAAGAGACCATGAAAATGAACAAAATCTGGCTACCAGTATTAAAAAACTCTAAAATTACAACAGCAAAACAGCAGAGAGGAAACAACCAGGCACATCTTAACACCTCTCAACAAAAGATTTTCCCAGGCTCAGGCAGGCCTTCAAATGCTAATGAAGGTGGTCAGTTGAAACATTCACACCTAGCTCTAGCAGAGAAGAGCTCTTTGTCCCACCCTGGTCATTCCACAGATATATAAACCCATTGTCCTATTTCCAACAGACCTACTACCTCTGAGGATGCTTGCCATAGGTGCAGGCGAAACGTCAGAAGAAATGCCTCTAGAACATGGCCATATAGCCTGAAAAAACCCACAAGAACCTAGTGATTCCAGCCATGAAAGCTTTCGACAATACATTGGATAGATTTGATACTCTACGATGATGCAAATATAATTAGTTTGCTTCTCTCCTCCAAACCGAGGCTGTTTCTCTCGTCTTATTATTTTGCTTTTCTCTTTGTTCTGAGTGGGTCGCATGGGTTATCTTACCCAGCGAATCCATGACACATTGTGGTTATGATGGCCTGAATAACAACTTCACATTTAATGTGGAGATATTAGTAAATGTCAGTGAGCTTCCTTCTGGTTGTGTTGCTTTTGATTATTAACTGCTATTGGATCAGTGATTTTGGTGATGGATGAATGGCTACTGGTAGAGTGATCGAGAATCAGACATGGCTTTGTCACAGAACACAGTTTTTGGGTTGCTTTTGGGTAAAAGTGACTATTCATAGAGTCCTTATAGCAGTATACCAGTGTTCCTAATGCCGCAACTCCTTAAAACAATTCCTCATGTTGTGGTGATCTCAAACCATAAAATTATTTTCTTTGCTACTTGATAACTGTAATTTTGCTACTGTTAGGAATCGTAATGTAAATATCTGACATGCAGGTGATCTCAAACCATAATATTATTTTCGTTGCTACTTCATAAATGTCATTTTGCTACTGTTATGAATCATAATGTAAATATCTGACATGCAGGATGTATTTTCATTCACTGGAACAAATTTGGCACAAATACCTGATACACCCAAATTTAAATACTGATGGGGCTGGGGGAGATTGGTTTTGTCATTTAAGAGTTGTAGTTGCTGGGATTTATAGTTCGCCTATAATCAAAGAGCATTCTGAACTCCACCAACTACTGCCATTTCAAAAAATAAGATTGAGCAGCCTTGCAGAAATATGAGTTCGCTCTGAATTCATCAGGAACTAAAAATGGGCTTCTCTTCCCATTATACAATGATGGTTCATCTATCCATCTTCCTTGTGCCTTGCATAAACCAATGCCCTTCCTCCCTTCCTTCCCAATCTATCTATATATAAATGCTCTGTGCATAATGAGTACCTTAAAAACAAAAGAACCAATGAACAAAATCACACCAAATTTGGCAACAAAACATCTCACAACACAAGGAGTGACCATCACTCAAAAATTATGATTTTGTCATTTGGGAATTGTAGTTGCTGGGATTTATAGTTCACCTACAATCAAAGAGCATTCTGAACTCCATCAATGATGGAATTGAACCAAACTTGGCACACAGAACTCCCATGACCAACAGAAAATACTGGAAGGGTTGGTGGTGACCTTGAGTTTTGGAGTTGTAGTTCACCTACATCCAGAGAGCACTATGGACTCAAACAATGATGGATCTGGACCAAACTTGGCACAAATACTCAGTATGCCCAAATGTGAACACTGGTGGAGTTTGGGGAAAATAGACCATGACATTTGGGAGTTGTAGTTGCTGGGATTTATAGTTCACCTACAATCACAGAGCATTCTGAACCCCACCAACGATAGAATTGGGCCGAACTTCCCACACAGAACCCCCATGACCAACAGTAAATATTGTTTTCTGATGTTCTTTGGTGACCCATCTGACACCCCCTCATGACCCCCCATGGGCCCCGACCCCCAGGTTGAGAAACGTTGCACTACACTGTGGTTATGTTGTGTGTGAGAGACTATGGGAGCTGTAGTTCAATTCCCATCATGTTTTGACACAACACTTTGAGTTATTATACCTATTTTATAGAATATGTTGAATTCTGGATCTTATCCCACTTTGGGTAATCAGAGGGCCCTTCCACAAAACCCTGCCCATTGTGTTCATTTTAGGGGTTTAATGTTGTGATTTATATTGCTGTGCTGTATATTTACATTTTGTAGTTTGTATTTTATGTCATTTTATTTTCTGATTCTCTGTTGTGTTTTTGTGTTATATTGTGTTTCTGTATTGATGGGTATGGCCTCATGTAAGCCACCCTGAGTCCCCTTTAGGGAGATGGTGGCAGGGTATAAATAAAGATTATTATTATTATTATTATTATAACCCATAATATCAAGGCAGATCATCCACAATATCTGCTTTGAGCTAGATTATCTAAGTCCACACTGCCATATAATCCATTTGAATGTGGCGTCTATACAGCTGTGTGGAAAGGGATGGAGATAGGGTCACATTTTTGATTGACGATTCTGTTAACAGAAAGTAATACTCCTTCTCTGCTCCAAAACTTTGCTTCATTAACACAGAGTTCCTGCCATATATTTGAAGCAAACTAAGGGCCCTTCCAGGCAGGCCTTATGTCCCAGGATCTGATCCCAGGTTTTCTGCTTTAAACTGGATTATATGAGTCTGCACTGCCAGGGATAAACAGAAAACCTGGGATCAGATTGTGGAATAGAGGGCCTGTCTAGATGCAAAGCAGTTCGACTCCACGATAACCAAACAGTCATTTGATTAATATTAACTGGTTCATGAAGCCAAGGGGAAATATATGTGTCTCCGAAGGATTATAAATTGCATTTGATCGGGAAAACTGGCTGAGTAATTTCTAACGGGCAGAAAAAAAAACCCTCTCCAAACCCAGATTGGAAAACAAAAGCTTCCCATCTGTTAATTTTTCATTTTTGCGACAGAAAGCCAAGGCTGGTTGATTGTCTGTTTCGGCAGATGTAGACCATGCAGCTGTGATTCTTAAACCATTCGCTGTTGCGAGGCTCAAGCAAAGCTGAAATGTGTCTTGTGGAAATTAGACTGCATTCCTAACCCTCATCACTCATTCCTACTTGGACGGGTTGTGGAGCTGTGGTGGCGCAATGGATTAAACCATTGTGCCGGCTGAACTGCTGACCTGCAGACCTGAAGGTCGGCATTTCAAATCCGCTTCCCATACGGGGACATAAAAGAAGCCTCCCACAGGAGGGTAACACATCCAGGCATCCCTGGGCAACATCCTTGCAGATGGCAAGTTCTCTCACATCAGAAGGAACTTGCACTATATTCTCAACTAGCTGTCCCCTGCCACGTGTTGCTGTGGCCCAGTCTGGTGACATGGAAAATAGTGTTGGTTTCTAATATATGTAATTTCTTTATGCTTGGGAGTATACAGTATTTCTTGTCAGTGTTGATGTGGTTTGCCTACTCTGGGACATGCAACATATTATTGCCCTTCTTTAGAGATCCCTTTGAAATCTATGATACTATATCTGGCATATATATGTGTGTGTGTGTGTGTGAATCATATCTATTTATCTATATCTATGGCTGGATGGCTCTTTCTCAGGAGGGCTTTAATTATGTTTTCTTTTCCTGGTGAAGGGAGTTGGACTGGGTGGCCTTAAGGCAGCATTTCTCAACCTGAGGGTCTGGACCCCTGGGAGGGTTGCAAGGGGTGTCAGAAGGGTTGCCGAAGACCACCAGAAAACACAGTATTTTTTGTTGGTCATGGGGGTTCTGAATGAAAAGTTTGGCCCAATTCTCTTGTTGGTCGGGTTCAGAATGCTCATTGATTGTAGATGAACTATAAATCCCAGCAACTACAACTCCCAAACGTCAAAGTCTGTTTTCGTCAAACTCCATCAGTGTTCGCACTTGAGCATGTTGAGTATTGATGCCAAGTTTGGTCCAGATCCATCATTGTTGTTCTCTCTGGTGTAGGTTAACCACAACTCCCAAACTCAAGGTCAATGTCCACCAAACCCTTCCAGTGTTTTCTGTTGGTCATGGGAGTTCTGTGTGCCACGTTTGGTTCAATTCCATCATCGGTGGAGTTCAGAATGCTCTTTGATTGTAGGTGAACTATGAATCACAGCAAGTAATTTATTAATAGTTTAAAATTCTGTACAAAAGCAATAGCTTGTAAGAGGGTTGAACGGGACTCAGCGAATGCCTTGGTGGATAATGCTGCTCTTGGTACTGCTTGGTACCCACGTGACAAAATCAATTTTTGTGGTCACTCCTTGGGTTAGTAGGTGTCTTGTGGCCAAATTTGGCGGGAGTTCGTCCAGTGGTTTTTGAGTTATGTTAATCCCACAAACGAACATTACATTTCTATTTATATAGATTTGCTTCTGACATGATAAAAAATTGAGAGGATAAATCTATATAAATAAAAATGTAATGTTCATTTGTGGGATTAACATAACTCAAAAACCACTGGGTGAATTGACACCAAATTTGGACACAATACACCTCTCAGGCCAACAAGTGACCATCACTCATAAAAACACTGAAAAACACAGAAGAAGAGACTTAAAAAGCCAAAAAATAATAAAAATACAATGCATGCACAAAACCACATGTATATATACACAAACGCACATATATACACACATACACAAATATATATACACACAAAACACATATACACAGACTGGGCCATAGCAATGCATGGCAGGGGATGGCTAGTCTATATAAATAAAAGGGACTTAAAAGGCCAAAAATTAATAAAAAATACAATGCATGTACAAAACCACATGTATATACACAAACACACACATATACATATATACACAAATATATATTCACACAAAACACATATACACAGACTGGGCCACAACAACGCATGGCAGGGGACGGCTAGTTCCATATAATTCTCTTCTCAATGGCATTTCTAGAGGGTTGCGGAGGGTGCAGACAGAACCAGGTGACACCATCAGAAGGATGACACCTTACTCAAATGACTCAGTTTGTGTTTACTTAATTCAGCAATGGTAACTCAATATATTTTCTATGAAACGCTGTGTCGTTTTTGTTACAGTTAGTTTATATGAAGAGGTGGAATTATTTTGTGTTTCAAGGATTTGTTAGCTTGTGTTTATTTGTAACGGTTTAGTATTTTAGCAACATATTATAGTCTTAGTTTAGTTTGGTTTACTTTTGGTCTCACTCTCTCTCATGTGTATACAACAATTCTTTTTTCCTTTTTCTTTCGGAGTGGTGATTATTCTGTTGTGTCTTGGTTTGTGTTAAAAATTTAAAAAATGAATTAAAAATGTATTGTTGAAGGCTTTCATGGCCGGAATTACTGGGTTGTTGTAGGTTTTTCGGGCTATATGGCCATGTTCTAGAAGCATTCTCTCCTGACGTTTTGCCTGCATCTATGGCAAGCATCCTCAGAGGTAGCCTCACTACCTCTGAGGATGCTTGCCATAGATGCAGGCGAAACGTCAGGAGAGAATGCCTCTAGACAATGGCCATATAGCCCGAAAAAACCTACAACAACCAGTGAATTAAAAATGCCCACGAGCATGCATTGTAGTTGGTTCACACAGAACAGCAGTGTAGCCAAATAGACTTGGCCAGAATTCATGTAGCAGCTCAAAAGGTATTAGTATCTTTCCTATTTTGGACTACAGATACAATCATCCCCATCCGACTACCTGGAGGCAAGTGAAGTTGTAGTCAAAAAGGTCCATAATGCCTCCAGTTTGGGGGAATGTACTGTAATGGCGCTCCATGCAGACAAGACCTTGGAGGTTAAACTGCTGAGCTGCTGAACTTGCTGACCGAAAGGTTGGTGGTTCGAATCTGGGGAGTGGAGTGAGCCCCAGCTTCTGCCAACCTAGCAGTTCAGAAACATGCAAATGTGAGTAGATCAATAGGTACCACTCCGGAAGGAAGGTAACGCCGCTCCATGCAGTCATGATGGCCACATGACCTTGGAGGTGTCTATGGACAATGCTGGCTCTTCAATTTAGAATTGGAGATGAGCACCATCCGACAGAGTTGGACACAACTAGACTTAATGTCAGGGGAAGCCCTTACCTTTACCTTACTGTAACAGCAGGAGATTGTGACCAAGGGTTCGTTGACACTGTAGAATTCATGCAGTTTGACCCCACTTTCACTGCTATGGCTCACTCTAAGGATTCATGGAAGTTGCAGTTTTACAAGTATCCGGATCTCATAGCATCCATCCATTGTAGTTAAACTGCATTCATTCTACAATGTTATGAATCATAATGTAAATATCTGATATGCAGAATGTATTTTCATTCACTGGACCAAATTTGGCACAAATACCCGATACACCCAAAATTTGAATACTGGTGGGATTGGAGGAGGATTGATTTTGTCATTTGGGAGTTGTAGTTGATGGGATTTATAGTTCACCTACAATCCAAGACCATTCTGTACTCCACCAATGATAGAATTGAACCAAACTTGATACACATAACTCTCATGACCAACAGAAAATACTGGAAGGTTTGGTGGGCATTGACCTTGAGTTTTGAAGTTGTAGTTCACCTACATCCAGGTAGAGCACTATGGACCAAATTTGGCATGAATACTCAATATGCCAAATGTGAACACTGGTGAAGTTTGAGGAAATTAGTAAAAAAATAGTAAAAATAAAATAAAAATGTCCACAAGTGTGCATTGTAGTTGGTTCACACGGAACAGCAGTGTAGTCAAATAGACTTGGCCAGAATTCATGTAGCTGCTCAAAGGGTATTAGCATCTATCCTGTTTTGAACTACAGACACAATCACCCCCATCCAATGTAAATGCACTCCAAGAAACCGACATCTCATTAAAGTCTGAATGCGTTTTGTGAAGACTGAGCAATTCTTCTTTCCGTCCCATTCAACCTTCTTCCTCTCCTCTTTCCCCTTTTTGCAGTATATTTTCGTCGATGCCTTCACACAATACCTTTGGCTCACGACTGACTTCTGCAAGACCATTCAGGGCTTCTCGATCCCTTTCAAAGTCTCAGACCTCCTTTTGCACAGCCGCTTCCCGAACCTCGTCTTGGGCTTCGATAAGTCCCATCCCAACAAACAGGTGAGTCTCTCTCCTTGGTTTGGTTTCAGGTGACCGTGGACCCCGGCCAGGACTCTCCTTGGCATGGAACAAGATGTTCCATCCAAAAAGCACCGAGGTAATCATTTCCCCGACTTTGGGATTTTTCCTATTCATGGTGAAGTTATTTGGAATGGAGAACTTTCCTTGTTTCCTTCTCTTTTTGGCTTATGCTGTACTGTATTTGGATGATATCCATGTAGATATAATAACAATCACAATGCGGGCATACTTTAGTTAACAAAGCAACTCCTTTTTACAAAGTCTTTTCATGTTTGCTCAGGCCCTTTATGTTTCTGTAGAGAATCATAGAATCCTAGAGTTGGAAGAGAACTCGTGGGCCATCTACTCCAATCCCCAAGAAGCAGGAAATGCAATCAAAGTACCCCGAGAGATGGCCACCCAGTATGTGTTTAAAAGCCTCCAAAGAAGGAGCTTCTACCACACTCCAAGACAGAAAGTTCCACTATTGAACAGCAGTCACAATAAAGAAGCTCTTCCTTATATTCAGGTGGAATCTCATTTCCTGTAATTTGAAGCCATTGCTCCTAGTCCTAGCCTCTAGGGCAGCAAAAAACAAGTCTGTTCCCTCTTGACTTTATGACTTTACCTCATCCTGTCTCCTCTCAGCCTTCTCTTCTTCAGGCTAAACATGCCCAGCTCTCTAAACCGCTCCTCATAGGGCTTGTTCTCTAGAACCTTGATCATTTCAGTCGCCCTCCTCTGGACACATTCCAGCTTGTCAACATCTCCCTTCAATTATGGTGCCCAGAATTGGACACAATATTCCAGGTGTGGTCTA
>NW_026847882.1:36963949-37143270 GCF_025583915.1 Anolis sagrei ordinatus | reverse complement strand
CCAGACGCAATTGCGAAGATGGTGGGACCGAGAGCAGGGCCCCTCCAGAAGATCTTAACAACCTTGATGGTTAGTAGGGGAGAATCCCTCCAGACAGGTAAACTGGGCCGGAGCTGTTTAGGGATTTATAGGTCAACACCAGCACTTTGAATTGTGCTCAGAAGCTAATTGGCAGCCAGTGGAGCTGACGCAACAGAGGAGTAGTATGCTCCCTGTACCCTGCTCTTGTTAGTAGTCTGGCTGCCGCTTGTTGGACTAGTTGTAGCTTCCGGGCAGTCTTCAGAGGCAGCCCCACATAGAGAGCGTTGCAGTAGCTGGGGTTGCTGGGACTTAAAAATCCATCATCACCGGAAGGCCATAAGTTACCCTGGTTTAGGTTAAGATGACAAAATGTAATGGAGTCTAGGGATTACTTTACTGTCCTGAGATTCTTTGGGACCTGGCCGTCCAAAAATGGCACCTCGCATGCCAAAAAGTTCAGAAGTCTGTTTCTTGAGGTTATAAACAATAGATACTTTAAAATGTCAGATAGTGCTGAGGTGTGTGTTTCTGCAGCCTATTCAACAGGACAAATACTTTTTTTTTGGTTGTGTCAGGAGCGACTTGAAAAACTGCAAGTCACTTCTGGTGTGAGAGAATTGGCCGTCTGCAAGGACGTTGCCCAGGGGATTCCCGGATGTTTTTGATGCTTTATCATCCTTGTGGGAGCTTCTCTCATGTTACCTGCATGAGGAGCTGGAGCTGACAGAGGGAGCTCCTCTGCGTTCACCCCGGATTCAAACCTGCGACCTGTCGGTCTTCAGTCCTGCTGGCACAGGAGTTTAACCCACTGCATCTCCAGGGGTTCCTGTCTTCGAGGTAATAATAAATAATAATAAAACTTTATTTTTACCCCGCCACCATCTCCCCAAGGGGACTCGGGGCGGCTTACATGAGGCCAAGCCCTGCAATTACAACAATGCAAATATACAACATAAAAATACAGCAATAAAATATAATAAAAATAAAATACAAAAAACAATATGAAGTAAACACACAGTGCAATATAAAATCACAATAATTGTACACAGTGGGCAAGGCCAGTTGCAAATATTAAAAAGTTTAAAAACACTGGGTGAGATGAGCAATGTAGTGCAACTGGGAGGAGGATCAGGTGGGACAAAACAATGGGGTTTAATTTTACTAGAGCAATGGTTCTCAACCTGTGGGTCCCCAAGTGTTTCGGCCTACAACTCCCAGAAATCCCAGCCGGTTTACCAGCTGTTAGGACTTCTGGGAAATGAAGGCCAAAACATCTGGGGACCCACAGGTTGAGAACCACTGCACTAGAGAATAAGATAAAGTGCATCTGAGGACGTTTTATGCAAGGTTGGGGAATTGTTGTTCAGACATTGAAGGCACACTGGAACAGCCAAGTTTTTAGGCTCTTCCTTAAGACTGCCAGGATGGGCACTTGCCTAATTTCTCCAGGGAATGAGTTCCAGAGCCGAGGGGCCGTCACAGAGAAGGCCCTCTTCCTCGTCCGCACAAGCCACACTTGCAACGGGGGTGAGAGCGAGAAAAGGGCCTCTCTGGAGAGGCAATTCACTCCTTTATTTAGGCCAGATAAAAAGATAGTCCAGGGAGTTTGGTCCAGACTAGGACCCGAAAAGGAGTTTTGGGAGTCCTCATCCACCCCCATGTTTCCTACAACTATTTTAAGCACAATTGATAAACTCAAGCAGCATTCATTGAAAAAGCTGGGACATCTCTGGGAACCGCTGTGGCACAAAGGGTCAAACCCTTGTGCCAGCTGAACTGCTGACCTGAATCCGTGAGATGGGGTGAGCTCCCATCTGTCAGCTCCAGCTTCCCATGTGGAGACACGAGAGAACCTTCCCACAGGATGATAAAAGATTTGGATGCCCCCTGGGCAATGTCCTGCAAACAGCCAATTCTCTCATACCAGAAATGACTTGTTTCTCATGCTGTTTCTGACTCACACACACATACACAAAAACTCTGAGAAATCGTTAGAGACTTTAAGCACACCAAGTTTGGTGTGACAGTACAACCCCAAACAGTATTTTGCAAGAAGGAACACTATTTGGAGGAACAGAAAAGGAGTGTGTTGTGTACTTCAGAGGGGAAAAGCCCCAGGGTTTTCTCTGTCTTGTGTTTGTTGTCAGAGTTGTTATTCCTTCAAGAGGCTGCAGCGGAAAACTTGGTACTCAATGGTGCTGTTCATTCCTAGAAGAAGGGAATTGAAATAACACAGAAGTGTGCTGGTTGAAGCAGCCATAGGTATATTGACGGGCAGCTTGTATTATGATACAATACAGTAAATATTCACACATTGCATTGTATCCCCATTGCCAGAATGGACTTCGATGAGATGCTCAAATATTATTGGGGGTGACAGCTTTAAGACAACACTTGTCATCACTGCTATAGTTCCCAAGTGAAAAAAGAGCTGAAAACAAACATTCATTTTGGCTAAAGGATCTACCAAGTCCCAGCAGTGTTTTCAGTCCAGCCTACTCACAGCACTTGTTGGGATACATGTACGAGGGTGGGTCAGAAAGTTTTGCTTCCTGTGTTATAAAAACATTATGAATCAACCTATAACAGCAGAAGTTGCTACAGATTATAGCCTGGACTGCCCTCTATGCAAAACTGCAGTTCAGCATAGTCACCATCAATTTGTACATGTTTGCGCCATCGTTGAACCCAGGCATCAAAACCATTTTGGAAAAATTCAGTGTTTTGCTTCCAGACCCATGACTTTAAATCTGTTTTAACGTTATTCAGGTCATTGAATGTGAAACCACAAAGGTTGCCTTTCAGAGATCCAAACAGGTCAAAGTCAGAAGAGGCCAAATCATAAACATTCTTCAAGCAACTATGGATTTCATAGAATCCTAGAGTTGGAAGAGACCTCATGGGCCATCCAGTCCAACCCCCCTGCGAAGAAGCAGGAAAATTACATTCAAAGCCCCCCTGACAGATGGCCATCCAGCCTCTGTTTAAAAGCTTCCAAAGAAGGAGCCTCCACCACACTCCGAGGCAGAGAGTTCCACTGCTGAACGGCTCTCACAGTCAGGAAGTTCTTCCTAATGTTCCTTAGGTGCACAGCCTTCTTTTGCCAGAAACGACTCTTCCTTTTAGCGTCATGGTTCCAATCAGTCAATCAGAAAAAGAAAAGACGATATCAGTAGAGTAAGGTGACCTCTATCATATTATGCATAGATAATCCAGTAGCTGTGAAAGAAATAAAAGTTAGAGCGATGGAGGCATTGCTTTTTGACCCACCCTCATATATTTCAAGCACCAATATTTTAGAGAACTTTGGCATTATGTAAATATAGGTATGTAGACAGATAGATATGGCGCTCCATGTAGTCATTCCAGCCACATGACCTTGGAGGTGTCTATGGACAACACCGGCTCTTTGGCTTAGAAATGGAGGTGAGCACCAATCTCCAGAGTTGGACACGACTGGACTTAATGTCACGGGAAAACTTTTACCTTTATTGACGCTATGTAAATATAGGTATGTAGATAGATAGCTACGGCACTTCATGCAGTCATGCCGGCCACATGACCTTGGTGGTGTCTATGGACAACTCCGGCTCTTCAGCTTAGAAATGGAGATGAGCACCAACCCCCAGAGTCAGACACAACTGGACTTAATGTCAGGGGAAAACCTTTACCTTTACTAGATAGATAGATACAAAGGAGCGCTGCAATTGGACTCCTTTGTTAGCTGTCTTGGGTCCTGGATTCATATTCCAACCTTGCTGCTTGCAGAGTTTCTAAGCTATCTCACTGGATAGAAAGAAGGGCATGTATGCTGCCTTGAGCTCTTTGTAGGAAGGGAGTGATCAGAAATGCAATTAATGGGGAGGAATCAGTGTGAGTAATCGTATCGAATGCCTGGGCGTGCAACAGCCGAGTTAAAATGCATTTCTCCGTGCATTTGATTTCAGTACTTCAGGCAGATCTAGGTCAATGTGGAATGACAGAGCACAGAGAGGGATGTTTAGATGCCTGTAAGTAATACGGAATTCTAGATGATGGGAGGATGGTCGAAGGAAAGGGAAGGCTGTGGAGGATTTTGCCATGGAAAAGGCAGACCGTTTGTGGTATTTCAGGAGGAAAGATATGCAACATAGGGGAATTGGTTGTCTATGTTTTTGTAAAGGGAAAGGCGTCCTGTGGCTCAGTGGTCACTATGCGTGGATTTCCTAGTTTCAGTGCAAAATGTTGTTGTTGTTTATGTGTTCAGCCAATCCCAACTCTTTGTGATGTCATGGACCAGCCCACGCCAGAGGTCCCAGTGGGCCGTGGCCACCCCCAGCTCGTTCAAGGTCAAGTCAGTCACTCCAAGGATACCATCCATCCATCTTGCCCTTGGTTGGCCCCTCTTCCTTTTTCCTTCCATTTTCCCCAGCATCATTCTCTTCTCTGAGCTTTCCTGTCTTCTTATGATGTGGCCAAAGAACTTCATCTTTGCCTCTAATATCCTTTCCTCCAGTGAGCAGTCAGACTTTATTTCCTGGAGTATCTTTAATCAGGATTGACAGATTGTGTTTCTGGGGCCAAACCAGATCTTTTGACCATTGATCTCTTCATACTTGCCCTTTCACTAGCCAAGAAGAAGCGAGGATTGCCTTACCTCGAGACCTCTATGTATGGTGACTCTTGCTTGAAATATGTTGCCTGACATGTTGGTTTGTGTGTTGTATCCAAGGGTGGAGTTAAAATTGCTGGAAGAAACATTAACAATCTTAGATATGCAGATGATACCACTTTGATGGCTGAAAGCGAGGAGGAACTGAGGAGCCTTCTAACCAAGGTGAAAGAAGAAAGTGTAGAAGCTGGGTGGCAGTTAAACATAAAAAAAACCCAGGATCATGGCAACCAGACTGATGGATAACTGACAAATAGAGGGAGAATAGGTGGAGGCAGTGACAGACTTTGTATTTCTAGGCACAAAGATTACTGCAGACACAGACTGCAGCCAGGAAATCAGAAGATGTCTACTTCATGGGAGGAGAGCAATGACCAATCTCAGTAAAATAGTGAAGAGTAGAGACATCACTGTGGCAACAAAGATCCGCATAGTTAAAGCAATGGTATTCCCCGTAGTAACCTACGGATGTGAGAGCTGGACCTTAAGGAAGAGTGAGTGAAGTGAGATAGATGCTTTTGAATTGTGGTGTTGGAGGAAAATCCTGAGAGTTCCTTGGATCGCGAGATGATTCAACCAGTCCATCCTCCTGGAAAGAAAGCCCGGCTGTTCACTGGAGGGAAGGATATGAGAGGCAAAGATGAAGTCCTTTGGCCACATCATGAGAAGACAGGAAAGCTTGGAGAAGACAATGATGCTGAGGAAAAGGGAAGAAAAAAGGAATAGGGGCCAACCTAGGGCAGGATGGATAGATGGCATCCTTGAAGTGACTGGCTTGACTCTGAAGGAGCTGGGGATGGTGATGGCTGACAGGGAGCTCTGGTGTGGGCTGTTCTAGGAGGTCACCAAGAGTCGAAAGCAACTGAATCAATAAACAACAACAATACGAATTGTGGTTCTTCCTTGAAATATGTTGTCTGACATGTTGGTTTGTGTGTTGGACTAGAAGCAGGGTTCAGATATTTCCTTGTGAATGGAAACCTACTGGGTGAATGTGGGGCAGGCAAACCCATCTTACCAAGAAAACCTCACAACAAAGCAGGAATGACATGAAGGCAAACACAACTAGGAACCCCTCCCTCACATTATTATTATTATTATTATTATTATTATTATTATTATTATTATTGTTGTTGTTGTTATTATCTTAAAGCTCCATTACTTGGTAGCCTTTTGGCATTTTAGGGAGCAGTTGGAATAGCTACCCGAAGAAATCAGCCCCCAGATTTGTCATTCACCCCAGAGTTAAATGAAATCAAGTAGCAGGTGGTGGAAAGATGCTCGTGAAGCTGCCTCCAGATGGAGCAAAGAAAATCTGGGCCCAGAATAATATAAATACAAATACGTTATTGATGGGAAAGCACCCTCTCCCTGCTACACTTTTTTTTGGGTGAAGCCAGCAAAAAGAGAAATCCCAAGGCATCATTACAACATTTGTGGCATTTCTTAATTGCTTGGATCGCGACCAGCAGTTGAGTGAGTATTGGCTTAGGCGGTCGTCCCAAAACCACTGTAATGCAAGCGATGCCGCTGAAATGATTGGATTCGCTTGGGGTTGGAGAGGTTAAGTGGTTCTTGGCAGACTTACAAGGGAGTGGGATATTTTTTTCCCTTAGTAATTCAGAAAAAGAGGTATATGCACACCTGTAAAAAAGACTTGATTGAATGTCGACACGTAAAACAGCTTGGTAGGAAAGTCTGTAAGTGCAGCTGTAGTAATAGGAATAACAGAGTAACCGGAATAAGGAATTCTTGTGACACAGCACAACTTTCTTGCAAACAGTTATAAATCTAGGATTCTGGAGTTCTAATGCTGGGGAAAATGTGGAATATAAATAGCTGAAATACCACTGTTCTGTCTTTGGGATTAAAGGGATGCTTATGGTTTGGATCTTTCCTTTTTTTGCAGCATCTTTTCGGTTCGCAGCAACAGACCTCCGTCCAGCTGTGGGTCTCCTTCAACCGCAAGCCGATGCAAGCAGCCCAGTTTGTGACCAAGCATCCTATTAAGGTATGAACCTATTGACAAGGGGAGGTTGGAATTTCATTTCGAAAGTTTCAAGAAATGTGATTGTGTCTTCCTGCGTGACCGAGTGGGGTTGGACTGCTTGGCCCTTGGGGATCATCAAGTCCACTTCTATCGTTTTTGTCTCGAAGGAATACTACATTGCGGACACATCCGAAGACCAGGTGTTTGTGTGTGTCAGTCACAGTAACAACAGCACCAACCTCTATATCTCAGAAGCAGAAGGCCTAAGATTTTCACTGACTTTGGAGAATATCCTCTATTACAGCCCGGGAGGAGTCGGAAGTGACACTTTGGTCAGGTATGGAGCCGCCCGTGATCCAGTCTAAGAGACAAATGGCCTCTGGGCTTTTCTTGGCTCAGAAAAGTCAGACTTAGCTGAGGTTCCCTTTGTCCTGGCACATTTTGTCAAATCACTTAAAATGGGAACAAATGATTCCTGCTTAGACAGCGTGTCCAGGAACAAACTAACTACTGGGCCAATTCTTAAATGGCTTCTTATACAGGTTCACCTTTCTTGCTAGCAGTTGGAAGTTTTTTTTTTTTTGGCACATTGTGTACAATTGTAGTGGGGAAACTTTTGGCTGCCTTGATGTGTTGGACTGGTGTTCCCATGATGCCCAACCATCACCATAATAATAATAATAATAATAATAATAATAATAATAATAATAATAATAATAATAGTCATCATCATCATCATTATCATCATCATCATGGAGCCCCCGGTGGTGCAGTGGGTTAAACCCCCGTGCTGGCAGGACTGAAGACCAACAGGTCGCAGGTTCAAATCCGGGGAGAGTGTGGATGAGCTCCACCTGACAGCTCCAGCTCTCCATGTGGGGACATGAGAGAAGCCTCTCAAAAAGGATGGTAAAACATCAAAAACATCTGGGCGTCCCCTGGGCAACATCCTTGCAGATGGCCAATTCTCTCACACCAGAAGCGACTTACAGTTTCTCAAGTCGCTCCTGACATGAAAAAAAAATCACCTGCACCATCACCATTATCATCATCACCATCATCATCATCATGATCATGATGTTTATTTGTGCTCCACTTTTTCTCTCCCCCAAAGAGACTCATTGTTATGCTGGCTGGGATTCTGGGAATTAAAGTCCAAGACACCAAGAAGGTTGAGTTCTCCCCTTGTGTTTTGCAGGATAGAGTTTTCTGACATGGAAGCCCTACCAGCTCCCCTTCACCATGTTATAACAGTAGAACTCAATAGATGTCCAGTTTGAAAGCATTGCTTTTGGGTTGGAAAGATTAACTATTTACAAGAAACATTGCCTAGGAGATGCCCGACTGTATATAATCAGTATTTGAGGAGGCTCATTCCATGTCCCCCAAACACTGCATGAACACTAACACAAAGTAGATGCACGCAATAACATCCTATTATTACTGGCAGTGCATGGGGTGCAAACCCAAAATTAATAAGAATATCACCTCTGGCCTTGTCTTACTTGATTACCCGATAGACAGATGGCGGAATAAAATGTCTCTCTGTGCTATTCAGCTCCTTCAAGCTTTCTTGTCAAAGTTGAAAGCTCCCATTTGGGACCATGGATCAGCCCCTCTTCTCATCATTATGAAACTTGGCATCTCATGACTCTGCCACCTTGGCCAATGTTGTGTTTGGGTTTCCTTTGGCAGATACTTTGCGAACGAGCCCTTTGCGGACTTCCACCGGGTCGAGGGGGTGCCGGGCGTCTATATCGCCACCTTGATCAACGGCTTGTTCAGCGAGGAGAACATGCGCTCCGTCATCACCTTCGACAAAGGTGGGACTTGGGAATTTCTCCAGCCTCCAGAGTTTACTCGCTACGGCGAAAAGATTAATTGTGAGGTAATGATGCCTACAAAGAAATCTCGTTGCCTCTCTTACAGATTGGGCCTTCTCTCCTTGTTCCCTGGTTCAGGTCAGAGAGGAAATGTGAACGTGCATTGATAGCAATATCATTGTTTAGAAAAGTTATGTTTATCGATACGGGGGGGCTTGTTATCCACTGGGGTTTTGTTCCAGGACTCCCTGCAGGTGCCATCATCCATAGATGATAGAGTCTCATATTAATGGCATAGTATCTAGGAAGCGGAGCCCCCGGTGACCGACAGGTTGCAGGTTCGAATTCCGGGAGAGGCGGATGAGCTTCCTCTATCAGCTCCAGCTCCTCATGCGGGGACATGAGAGAAGCCTCCCACAAGGATGATAAAACATCAAATCATCCGGGCGTCCCCTGGGCAACGTCCTAGCAGACGGCCAATTCTCTCACACCAGAAGCGACTTGCAGTTTCTCAGGTCGCTCCTGACACGACAATAAATAAATAAATCTAGGAATTCTTCGACATTGCCATATAATCCAGATTTTCAAAGCAGATAATCCACGTTCTGCTGCGAAGTGGATTATACGAGTCTACACTGCCACATAATCCACTTCAGAGCAGATAATCTGGATTTTATATAATAATAATAATGTGGATTTTATATAATAATAATAATAATAACAACAACAACAACAACAACAACACACATATATTAAAAGTAATCCTGCCTGTTCAAGGCAGTTAAAAATTTAAAAGGCTGGGCCATGGAAGTTGCAGTTTTACAAGTCTCTGGATCTCATAGCATCCATCCATTGTAGCTAAACTGCATTCATTCTACAATGTTATGAATCGTAATATAAATATCTGACATGCAGGATGTATTTTCATTCATTGGACCAAATTTGGCACAAATACCCGATACACCCAAATTTGAATATTGATGGGGCTGGGGGAGATTGATTTTTGTCATTTGAGAGTTGTTGTTTCTGGGATTTATAGTTCACCAAAATCAAAGAGTATTCTGTACTCCACCAATGATGGCATTGAACCAAACTTGGCACACAGAACTCTCATAACCAACAGAAAATATTGGAAGGGTTTGGTGAGCATTGGCCTTGAGTTTTGGAGTTGTAGTTCACCTACATCCGGAGAGCACTGTGGACTCAAACAATGATGGATCTGGACCAAATTTGGCACGAATACTCAGTATGCCCAAATATGAACACTGGTAAAGTTTGGGGAAAGTAGGCCTTGACATTTGGGAGTTGTTGTTGCTGGAATTTATAGTTCACCTAAATCAAAGAGTATTCTGAACGCCACCAATGATGGCACTGAACCAAACTTGGCACACAGAACTCTCATGAACAACAGAAAATACTGGAAGGGTTTGGTGAGCATTGACCTTGAGTTTTGAAGTTGTAGTTAACCCACATCCAGAGAGCACTTTGGACTCAAACAATGATGGATCTGGACCAAACTGCTAGGACTTTAAGATCATCTGGGGAGGCCCTGCTCTCGATCCCGCCTGCATCACAAACACGTTTGGTGGGGACAAGAGATAGGGCCTTCTCAGTGGTGGCCCCTAGGCTATGGAACACCCTTCCTGGGGACATTAGATCGCCCCCCTCCCTCTTAACATTTCGGAAAAGAGTCAAGACTTAGTTGTTTGAGCAAGCATTTGAAAATGCAAGGGGCATTGGCCTTCTCATTGAGCATTGGCCTCAGTGAGCATTGGCCTTGAGTTTTGAAGTTGTAGTTCGCCTACATCCAGAGAGCACTGTGGACTCAAACAATGATGGATCTAGACCAAACTTGGCATGGATACTCAATATGCCCAAATATGAACACTGGTAAAGTTTGGGGAAAATAGGCCTTGACATTTGGGAGTTGTAGTTGCTGGGATTTATAGTTCACCTACAATCAAAGAGCATTCTGAGCCCCACCAATGATAGAATTGGGCCAAACTTCCCACACAGAACCCCCATGACTAACAGAAAATACTGTGTTTTCTGATGGTCTTTGGCGACCTCTCTGACACCCCTTGCGACCCCCAGGTTGAGAAACACTGGCCTAAAGATTCATAGAGAGAACATACCAATAAAATCTGATAATAAACAATTCTACAAAAGGCAATCCTGCAAAAATGGAGGACTGACTGTGTTTGAAAGTCCAGTAAAGGAGCCCTTGCAGAACTGGGCTCTGTTTTGCTGCCCGAGGAAAGAGTTTTTGAGGATCACACTTCTACTGGGATTTTGAGAAAGCGGATACACAGAAGCTGGTTTCTGAAAAGGCTTGCCTAGAACTGAGTTGTGCTTTTTCTGATGTAGAAATTACATCTGGCTCACGCTGTTTTCTTTTGGTCTTGCTAACCACATTTAAGCTTACCCACTTGTTAGTGGTGGCCTCGCAAAGCTACCTCAAATTAGAATTTGGTCCTGAGCTGGAAGAAAATTAACCCAAACTCTTTGGCACAGATTTTCAGGTCTTGATGCCAATTTTGCAAATGGGCAAAGTGACCTCTTGAGCAATTAGATATAAAGAGCTTGAGCTCATTCAGGGGAAAGTGGCATATAGATGAAAACAAATGGAAAATGTTTTCTTTGGCCTTTGGAGCACCTGTGTAAAACGTCCCTTATTTCTACTAATCTTATTAATGGATGTACCAGCATAGAAGCACAATTAGCCTTCTGTTTGAAATGTTTTGTGCTGCTACTTACGTCTTTACCCAATTTGAAGGTGGATTTTTCCTTGAGTGTTTTGCTCTCCTGCTGTGCTTCTTAATTGTCTCTTTATATCCTCATTATTTACTGCCGTGTTTACTTTTTACATTCAATTTACAAGGATCCTTCAGGGTTTTTTTTTTTTAAAGGGAGCAGAAAAAGCATTAATCTGACAAAAAAATGAGCAACAATAAATTCACCAGAACTTTAAAAGAACTGCAGGGATGTATTATCGAAGGCTTTCATGGCCAGAATCACTGGGTTGTTATAGGTTTTTTTGGGCTATATGGCCATGGTCTAGAGGCATTCTTTCCTGACGTTTCATCTGCATCTATGGCAAGCATCCTCAGGGGTAGTGAGGATGCTTGCCATAGATGCAGGCGAAACGTCACCTCACTACAACTGAGGATGCTTGTCATAGATGCAGGCGAAACGTCAGGAGAGAATGCCTCAAGACCATGGCCATATAGCCCAAAAAAACCTACAACAACCCAACTGCAGGGATCTTATTTCTCCTCCATGAGTTTTTTCCTCTATTTTCTTCAGATATTATGTCAAATTAACTATTTGCATTCACAGTTGTGTTGTATGTTGGCCTGTTCAGCCTGTGATTGTGTCTGATGTTCATGATGGGAATGGTGTTCAAGTTGATGTTCATGATCAGAATGGAGATGGTGTTCCTGATGATGGGCCTGGGGATGATGGTTTGCTTGGGCCTGAGTTAAATTCAGAATAGAGGCCTGAGCTGTTTCAGGAAGAGTCAGAAGGCCACATTCCTGGGAGCGAACTTTCACTGCTTTTCTCAGAGCAACTGTCTGAAAATGATGCTGAGACTGATTTGCCAGGTGCAAGAGTTATTTGTGATTCAATGCCGAAACATACTAGACTATACACATACAGAAACATTAAGATCACTTATCTTGACGTTAATGAGGGAGAGGATAGTGAAACCTTGGACGGAAAGTAAAGTTTAGTAAACAGAGGCAGAGCTTTCAGAGACTGAGGCAATCACTTCATCTACAGCAAAAGAAAGATAACAAACTGTTATCTAGTGGGAAAGTCAAGAAAAACGCTTTCCTTTCAGTTTTGGGTTTTGGAAAAGGTTTATAATGATTCATGGGAATGAGTTGCCTCAATTGAGGCAACAGTGCTATTTTATCAGTCTTGCTTTCAAGTGCTCTGAGTTTCATGTACCAAGTTTTTGCCAAGCCTAAGTTTTGCCTATGGGATTTTCTTGCTGTTTTGTTTCATGGTTTCAAGTGCCTTGTTTCATGGATTTCTATGTACCGTATTTTCCGGCATATAAGACGACTGGGCATATAAGACGACCCCCAACTTTTCCAGTTAAAATATAGAGTTTGGGATATACTCGCCGTATAAGACTACCCCTCTTCCAACACACTCCAAATAAAATTTTTAAAAGCATTAGATTTGATTTCAATATGGTAATTTTCCTATTACTGTACCTCCTTCTCTGCCTATCAGATCTCGCACCTGCACCATTTCACTGCAGTCTTCAGGAGCGAGATCTGAGAGGCAGAGGAGTAGGTACGGTCATAAGATACAAGGGTGGCCAGACAGTAAAAGAGTTGTGTTTTTCTGGGCCCAGAGCTACTCTATCTCTTTTTTCCATACCCCCGGCACCCCGGACGCTTGCAGCTTGCTCCGTCCTTCACTTACACCTTCCCAGTGAGGCGCCCCTTCACCTCAACATCAGGATAGCATTAAGTCCATGAATCCCGATGAATGGATTTTCTTCTACCGTATTTGTACAGCGTCACCCTTAATGCTTTCATATAGTTGCTGCATATGGCAGGGACGTGGCCCCTGCCATTTTTGAGCTCCCCCCACCATATGCGACAACCACAGATTCTCCAATCCGGATTGGAAGTTTTAGCACCAGCTCTATAAGACAACTATCAGCGTATAAGATGACTCCTGATGTATAAGACGACCCTTTACTTTGAGAAGATTTTCTTGGGTTAAAAAGTAGTCTTATATGCCAGAAAATATGGTACTCCTGGATCTTGTTTCCCTTTAAAGCTTATAGACTATTTTGTATTTGGTATTTTTACTATTTTTCTATTTTTTTTTTACTGCTTGGCCTACATATATTCTACAGTAAACTGCTTGCTGATTTTACCAAGCTGGTGTGGTGTTTCAGGTCAGAGGTGTTCCTGCTCTGGTGTACAACAGTGCAGCACATTGAACATTCAGAAATGTATACAAGAAGGGAATTCTGTGCAGTCTTCCCAGAATTGCTGTTGCTAATGATGCAAGGCCTGGGAAAGTTGATTCTTTGGATTGCCATTGGTCAAATCAGCTGGGGAATTCTGGACTGGCAGTCCAACAAAATGAACTTTCATATAAGGCTCTGCATTCAGCAGTGCATGTGAACCATTCCGGGTTTTTAGGACAGGGCACTGAACTTTTGTCCTGCAGGGCGATTCAAGTGATGTTGGGATTGTTCCTCTCTCCTAGCTTTCCAAGGGCTGCTCCCTTCACTTGGCACAGCGGCTGAGTCAGCTCCTCAACTTCCAGTTGCGCCGGATGCCCATCTTGTCCAAAGAGTCTGCTCCGGGACTGATCATTGCAACAGGTATGTTTTGACTTCAGATTATGGAGCAAAAGGGAGCAAGCAACATCCCATAAGATGAATAAGACTCCAAGACTCTTTTTAAAAATTATCCCTAGAGGTCAAATGCCTTTACTGGCTCCACATGCCAGTTTGAGGGTGATTACCCTTGGAATTTGGGAGTTGTAGTTTGTCCATATTCAGAGAACTCAGCGGATGATGTAACCAGACCAAATTTGGCACACAGATCCAGCATGGCCAATTGTGCATACTGGCAGAGTTTGGAGATGATTGCCTAGGACAATCTGGGAGTTGTAGTTCACCCTTATCCAGAGAGCAATGAACCCAGCCATATATGGACCAAACTTGGCGCACAGATCCAACGTGGCCAACTGTGAATACTGGCAGGGTTTGGGGAGGATTGGCCCATGATTTTGGGAATTGTAGTTCACCCACATCCTTATGCATTTTCTAATGACAGCAACTCTAAAAAGTGTCCTTACCCGATTTGCCCAACCTGGTTTATTGCTTGCTCGCTTCTTTCCCTGCTCTGCTTCCAGTTAGGTGAGCTCATATTATGCTCATTGCAAACTCCATTTAAAATCATTAAGTTTCCATCTTGCTGTCATCCTCTTTACCCAAAAACTGTTTGGTACTACATCCCGAAATTGCATTGGATTAGGCTTTGGTGTGATCCCTTTAGACCCCTAATGCATTGCATAGCAGTAATGTGCATCTCATTGAAGCGTTGTACATTTAAAATAACAAGACAGAAACCTTGTACATGTGTCTGTTTTGTTCTTAAGGTTCTGTGGGGAAGAACATGGCGAGCAAAATGAGTGTGTACATCTCAAGCAGCGCCGGTGTCCGGTGGAAAGAGGTAAGACACATAGAATTCGGAAGCATTCTGCATGAAGTCTTCCTTTCGTGGTCAGCAGAAAGTGAGGATGTGTCTCTTCTTGTTGCCATGTTGAGAGTGATTACAGGAGAAAACAAGTATTTGGAAGTACTTTGGAGTTTTGTGAGATTGGGTAAGAGTATTTTGCACAGATTTCATGCATTTAGGGGATTTCTGAGTAATTGGGAGCTCCCAGTGGTGCAGTGGGTTAAAGCGTGAGCTGCTGAGCTTGTTGAGCGAAAGGTTGCAGGTTCAAATCCGGGGAGCGGCGTGAGCTTCTTCTGTTAGCCCCAGCTTCTGCCAATCTAGCAGTTCGAAAACACGCAAAAGTGAGTAGATCAATAGGTACTGCTCCAGCGGGAAGGAAACGGCGTTCCATGCAGTCATGCCAGCCACATGACCTTGGAGGTGTCTATGGACAGCGCCGGCTCTTCGGCTTAGAAATGGAGATGAGCACCACACCCAGAGTCAGACATGACTGGACTTAATGTCAGGGGAAAGCCTTTACTTTTACCTGAGTAATTTTAAGGCAAAGAGTGCTTGGAAAATGATGTGATTAAAACATGTTGGGTTGGGGAGATTTTAGGGGATTGGTGGTGGGCTTCATGGGTCACAAAGCTGGCAGCGAATGTGGTCCTAGTGGGTCCATTTTGCCCATTCTTGCTTTAGAGCAGTGGGTCCCCAGATGTTTTGCCCTTCAACTTCCAGAAATCATAATAGCTGGTAAACTGACTGGCATTTTAGGAAGTTGTAGGCCAAAGCAACTGGGGACCCACAGCTTGACAACCATTTCTTTCGAGAAACTGGCAAACTTAGGAAAGCAAGTTTAGCCATCTTTGGAAATCCTAAGGGCTAGATTTATGCAAAGTGCCTGAGATTTTCATTTTACTGCATCCAATAAATTATCTTGTACATATATATGTCAGTTGTCTTCAAGACGTTGCTGGTCTGCATCTCTTGTGATGCTTCGCCATTCATTGTGCCGGCTTGAGCCAATAAAAGTTGCAGTCGACAACTTTTGGATAACCACAGGTTTCCCACTTCAGATGTCAAGAGAAAATGTTCATTCAGTCAGAACTCTGTCATTCACAGTATCCCATAACATTCAGCCACAGCAGTTAAAGACTTAATGTCAGGGGAAACCTTTACCTTTACCTTTACCTTTATCTTCCCAAAGGGGACTCAAAGCAACTTGACATAAATACGATTTAAAATATAATAATAATAATAATAATAATAACAACAACAACAACAACAACAACAACAACAACAACAACAACACTTTACCATCTCCCCAGGGGATTCGGCGCGGCTTACTTGAGGCCGAGCCCAAAATACAACAATACAAGCAATATCAACAACAGTCCAAGCAATTTAAGCAACAAAACAATAAAACAATGACATAAGCATTATCAATAGGACAACGCACTTTAAAATCTATGGGTAGGCCAAATGTAGTTAAAACTGAAAATAATGCTGGACATAAGCGAAAAAGTGATGGGGCGGTTTGTGGAAACATACAAGCAGACCTAAAACAATATAAAGGGCTTTGGAGGACAAAGTGCTATGGGATCCTAAAGACTGCCAGAGTTGGGGCATGCCTGATGTCCTTAGGGAGTGAGTTCCAGAGTCGGGCCACCACCGAAAAGGCCCTCTCTCTTGTCCCCACCAATCGCGCTTGTGATGCAGGTGGGAGTGAGAGCAGGGCCTCTCCAGATGATCGAAGAGATCACGTGGGTTCGTATACAGAGATGCAGTCACAAAATTAAAACATTAAGCTAGAATTAAATGCAAGCATCACTAAAAAAAATTCAGTTCGAGCAAAAGTTGAAAACTTAGACCTTCTACCTCAATCTGGATCTTTGCATTGCTTGGTTTAGAAATTAAATACGTATCCTTTGGAATGAAAAGGCAGCATTGCTCACCAACGGGGCCTCCCCACAAAACCGTGGCTTTCAAACAAGAAGGCTGGTGGGTTTGATTTCATATCTTAAGTTTCCGATGTTATGTTTGGCAACCCTCCATGAAAAACATCACCACAGTATGGTGGGATTCTTTCTTCTTTGGCTGGGGGTTGGGCAGATGGAGGAAACGGATGCCTGTGTGAGCAGCTGAAGCATTTGTGTCCTCTTCCATCAGAGTAAGGACTTGGCCCAAATGTTATGCCTGCCTTTGGCTGGTTGGGTGGTCTGTTTTACCGTGGGTTTTGCGGTCGACTCCCTCTGACTGGTGTGAGTCTAAGGCTGTTGCGAACATCTGCAAAGTGTTTAAATACTGTGAATGGAGCCACCTCCTTCCCTCTCCAAGAGCGGTGTCGGTTTGGTTTGGCTGAGGCTGGGGGTAGGAGGAGAGCAGCTGCGGAAGAGTTTCTAAGCATGAGTCTTATGTATTTATACATTTGGGAGGAAAAATTGCTCACGAGAGTCACCAAAGCACTTGTTCATGTGTTGGAGGTGTCAAGAATACAGGTCCAGGACCCTCAAATTAATTCTGAAATGTGTCCAGAGGAGGGCGACTAAAATGATCAAGGATCTGGAGAACAAGCCCTATGAGGAGTGGTTTAAGGAGCTGAGAGGAGATATGATAGCCATGTATAAATATGTGAGAGGAAGCCACAGGGAGGAGGGAGCAAGCTTGTTTTCTGCTTCCTTGGAGACTAGGACACGGAACAATGGCTTCAAACTACAAGAAAGGAGATTCCATCTGAACATGAGGAAGAACTTCCTGACTGTGAGAGCCGTTCAGCAGTGGAACTCTCTGCCCCAGAGTGTGGTGGAGGCTCCTTCTTTGGAAGCTTTTAAACAGAGGCTGGATGGCCATCTGTCAGGGGTGATTTAAATGCAATATTCCTGCTTCTTGGCAGGGGGTTGGACTGGATGACCCATGAGGTCTCTTCCAACTCTTGGATTCTATGATTCTATACCACTAGAAACACGGATATCTAAAAGGTGGCACTTTGCTGATCTATTAGTTACTTTTGTAGAACCTGTTTGAACAAGTATGGATCTGGTTGGTTGGGTGGCTTGATAACTTATTCCAAATGTAACTCTTGGATTCAGCACATGCCATTTGCTTCCTCCTCCAGGTCTTGTCTGGACCCCACTATTATTCTTGGGCTGACCATGGCGGGATCATCATGGCAGTGACTCAAGGCACAGAGACAAACCAGCTCAAGTAAGTAAAAGAAGCTGGCAGATCTGTCTCAGCAAAGGGTTTTTCATTGGATTTGCTGTGGGGCATGTTCAGCAAATTGGCACGGTCTGTCTGTCTGTCCTGTGTGCATCCGTAGGTACAGCACAAATGAAGGAGAGACCTGGAAGACATTTACCTTCTCAGAGAAACCAGTCTTTGTTTATGGCCTTCTGACAGAACCTGGTGAAAAAAGCACAATTTTCACCATCTTTGGCTCCTACAAAGAGAATGGGCACAGCTGGCTTATCTTGCAGATCAATACCACTGATGTGCTGGGTGAGTGAAAGAGTTGGTTGTGAAAATATGTTTACTCAGATGTAATTCCTACTAGGCTCAGTAGTGTTTACTCCATCGCTTGTAAGTATGCTTACTACATCTTGTCTTGTATGGAATGTCCATCCTCTTTCTCTCCCTTCCTTCCTTCCTTCCTTCCTTCCTTCCTTCCTTCCTTCCTTCCTTCCTTCCTTCCTGCCTGCTTTCTTTCTTTCTTTCTTTCTTTCTTTCTTTCTTTCTTTCTTTCCTCCCTTCCCACCCCCTTTTGTTCTCTATTTCGTTTCTTCCTTCTTCTCCTTTTCTCTATGGTCTTTTTAACTTGGAGTGCCAAGTAGCAGCATGACCAAATGGTTTAAAGATAAGTACACAAGCCTATCTCATATTTTATTCTATGGCAAGGAAATCAGCCTGCCTGCCTGCCTGCCTGCCTGCCTGCCTGCCTGCCTGCCTCCTTCCTTCCTTCCTTCCTTCCTTCCTTCCTTCCTTCCTTCCTTCCTTTTTTCTTTCTTTTTTGGACATGTGCCTGTTTATTTTCAAGAGAATCTACATTTGAAAGACAATCCAGATTTGTTCTTCTCCTTCCTTTCCTTCCTCCTTCTCCTCTCCTGCCTGCCTTCCTTCTTCCTTCCTTCCTTCCTTCCTTTCCTTTCTTTCTTTCTTTCTTTCTTTCTTTCTTTCTTTCTTTCTTTCCTTCCTTTCTTCCTTCCTTCCTTCCTTCCTT
Source organism: Anolis sagrei ordinatus (assembly GCF_025583915.1). Classification (NCBI taxonomy): domain Eukaryota; kingdom Metazoa; phylum Chordata; class Lepidosauria; order Squamata; family Anolidae; genus Anolis; species Anolis sagrei. The sequence continues at coordinate 37,124,366 of NW_026847882.1, read as the reverse complement.
TCCTTTCCTCCTTCCTTCCTTCCTTCCTCCTTCCTTCCTCTCCTTCCTTCCTTCTCTCCTTTCTTTTCCTTCCTTCTTCTTTTTTCTTTCTTTCTTTCTTTCTTCTTCCTTTCTTTCTTCTTTCTTTCTTCCCTTCTCTTTCTTTCTTTCTTTCTTTCTTTTTCTTTCTTTCTTTCTTTCTTTCTTCTTTCCTTCTCTTCCTTCTCTTCTTCTTCCTTTCTTTCTTTTCTTTCTTTTTTCTTTCTTTTTTCCTTTCTCTTCCTTTTTTTCCTTCCTTCCTTCCCTTCCCTCCCTCCCTCCCTTCCTTCCTTCCTTCCTTCCTTCCTTCCTTCCTTCCTTCCTTTCCTTTCCTTTCCTTTCCTTTCCTTTCCTTTCCTTTCCTTTCCTTTCCTCTCCTTCCTTTCCTCCCTCCTTCCCTTCTTTCTTTTCTTCTTTCTTTCTTTCTTTCTTTCTTTCTTTCTTTCTTTCTTTCTTCCTTTCTTTCTTTTCTTCCTTCCTTTCTTCCTTTCTTCCTTCTTCCTTCCTTCCTTCCTTCCTTCCTTCCTTCCCTTCCTCCTCCTCCCTTTCCTTCTTCCTTCCTTCCTTCCTTCCTTCCTTCCTTCCTTCCTCCTTCCTTCCTTCCTTCCTTCCTTCCTTTCCTTCCCCTTCCTTCCCTAAGTGGCAACACTGTTGATTTACAGGGGAGGGAGAATTCTCTTCCCTGGAAACGGCTCTACAAAATGTATTAGCGGTGATTAAAATGCTGTTGTGAAGCCACACATCCAGATCAGAGAGGCGTGCAAGTTTGGCAGAAGAATAAATCTGGATGGAGTGTATAACCAGTGTCTTCTAATGCTGCTTTATAAGTGGACCTTTTGGCAGCTGGAAAGCCTTTTAAAAATAATAAGATGCTCCAAGTCATTCTGTGATTGCTCTGCAGAACACCATATAGCAATGCGTAACACTTTTGTCTGCAGAATGCATTCATCTCCATGTAATACTGTTCTACATTGGGATGCTTATCCGGTAGCTGCATTGCTTTCATTGGGGCTGGGCTGAAGATTGTCATATCCAGGGAAGGCAGGAGATAGAAATCCCTGTAAGGTTGAGTCACTGTACAGCTTTCTCAAATGAGTTGAAACATGTCATCACTGAGCCGTTTCAGAGTTTGGCTCTTTTTTTAGGGCAAATGTTGAATATCTGCTTCCACAGCCATCCTCATCTCGCTCCTTGTCAAATCCTTGCACCTACTCATAAGAAAGAAATAGGTTTGTAGTGGGAGCAGGTAGTTTTGCAGGCCTTTAATGATCCATTCTATGCAATTGGTAGGTTGCGTTTGAAGGATTTAAAATAGTGCTGGATTCTTTTAATTAGGCTCATGTTCCTGCCTCCAAGTTTAAAGGATGCTTGCAAGGTGTAGGAGGAAACCAAGCTCTACATTTGTGCCTTTCCTTCCTAACCTATTTTTTTTAAGTGACATGTAACAATAGTACATGAAACATACCTGGTTGGGAAATTTTTAATATTAATGACCTTTTTAATAATCCCATTTTGCTATCCAGGAGTGCCTTGCACGGAAAACGATTACAAACTCTGGTCTCCGTCTGATGAACGAGGCAACGAATGCCTTTTGGGGCACAAAACGGTCTTCAAAAGACGAACTCCTCACGCAACATGTTTCAACGGGGAAGATTTTGATCGGCCGGTCATGGTCTCCAATTGTTCTTGCACCCGAGAAGACTATGAGTGGTGAGTTAGTAGAGCTACTCACAGCACAGACTTGTCATTTAAAGTGATTTCCAGCTTGCAATGCCCAAGTCTATAGATGGAAGATGACTATAGAGCATGCATGGGAAAACTTGGGCTCTCCAAGTGTTTTGGACTCCAACTCCCACAATTCCTAACAGCCAGTAGGCTGTTAGGAATTGTGGGAGTTGAAGTCCAAAATACCTGGAGGGCTCAAGTTGGCCCATGCCTTCTATAGAGGCATCTCCAGTGTACCTAGAGATTTGTGAGGAGAACATAGTAATCCAATTTATGAATTATCCATTGGCAAAACTAAAACCTGTAGATGTGGAAGAACGACTGTATTTAGCAATCCTTTCTTGAAAAATATAACACATTCTTAGATCACCTGATAGAAAGGGCTTGCTGTGAGTTACTTGAACTTTTCCAAAAAATATGGCCAACCGGATTTTACTGAATTCCTGATGTTTTGTATCTTTTAGAATTAGAAACTGTACTTAATAAAATGCCCTTACATTCATTTGCCCCTTCCTCTTTTCTTCCTGCTCAGCGATTTCGGCTTCAAGCTGAGCGAAGACCTGTCACTAGAGGTTTGTGTCCCAGATCCTGAATTTGCTGGCAAGCCTTATTCTCCTCCTGTGCCGTGTCCGGTTGGCTCGACTTACAAGAAGACTAAAGGGTAAGGAGAACAAGTCTAGCAAAGATTATGTGAGTGACATAGAATCATAGAATCCTAGAGTTGGAAGAGACCTCATGGGCCATCCAGTCCAACCCCCTGCCAAGAAGCAGGAATATTGCATTCAAATCACCCCTGACAGATGGCCATCCAGCCTCTGTTTAAAAGCTTCCAAAGAAGGACCCTCCACCACACTCCAGGGCAGAGAGTTCCACTGCTGAACGGCTCTCACAGTCAGGAAGTTCTTCCTCATGTTCAGATGGAATCTCCTTTCTTGTAGTTTGAAGCCATTGATAAGTAAATGTAAAAGACTGGTGCTAATAATGATGATGATGATGATGATGATGATGGGTTGTTGTAGGTTTTTTGGGCTATATGGCAAGCATCCTCACAACCTCTAAGGATGCTTGCCATAGATGCAGGCAAAATGTCAGGAGAGAATGCTTCTAGAACATGGCCATATAGACCGAAATACCTTCAACAACCCAGTGATTCCAGCCATGAAAGCCTTCAGCAACAACAACAACAACAACAACAACAACATTTTTTCAAGAGTAAATTAAATGGTGGAAATATGATCAAGGCTCTCAACACCTGGGCCATCCCCATCATTAGATACACTGCTGGAATTGTGAACTGGATGCAAGCAAAGCTGGATGATCTGGACAGAAAAACAAGAAAACTGATGACAATCCACTACGCGTAGTGATGTCAACAGACTTTACCTGCCCAGAAAATCAGGAGGCAGAGAGAGGGCTTCTGCAAGTGAAAGAAATGGTAGAAAAAGAGAAACACGCACTGGCAGATTATGTGAAAGGCAGTCAAGAACCAACATTGAGGGAAGTCAATAGTAGTAAACTGCTTAAAGTGCAAAAGACAAAGAGGGAATATCATAAAAACACAATCCAGAGCAGAAGAGAAAACTGGCAAAATAAGGCTCTCCATGGACAGTTCCTGGAAAAATTGAGAGTCAAATTGACAAAGAAAAAACATGGCTGTGGCTCACAAGTGGAACTCTGAAAAAGGAGACGAAGGGGGCCTGATTCTGGCAGCCCAAGAACAAGCCATTCGAACCAATGCCATCAAAGCCAGAATTGAAAAGTCGATGACAGATCCCAAATGTAGACTCTGCAAGGAAGCAGATGAAACAATAGATCACATCCTCAGCTGCTGCAAGAAGATCGCGCAGACAGACTACAAGCAGAGGCATAACACCGTTGCTCAGATGATTCATTGGAACTTGTGCCACAAATACCTTCTTCCTGTGACAAAGAACTGGTGGGATCACAAGCCGGAAAAAGTTACAGAGAATGAACACGTCAAGCTACTCTGGGACTGCCGGATTCAGACAGACAGAGTTTTGGAGCACAACACTCCTGACCTCATGATCATGTTAAAAAACAAAGTATGGATTGTTGATGTTGCAATCCCAGGTGACAGCAGGATTGAAGAGAAATAACTGGAAAAGCTAACATGATATGAGGATTTAAAGATCGAACTGCAAATTCTCTGGCACAAGCCAGTCAGGGTGGTCCCAGTGGTGATTGGCACACTGGGTGCAATGCTTAAAGACTTTGGACTGCAGTTAAATACAATCAGTGCTGACAAAATTACCATCTGCCAGCTGCAGAAGGCCACCTTACTAGAATCTGCACATATTATTCGCCGATACATCACACAGTCCTAGACACTTGGGAAGTGTCCAACGTGTGATCCAATACAACAGCCAGCAGAGTGTCTGCTGTGGACTCATCTTGTGGTGTTAATAATAATAATAATAATATACTTTATTTATATTATTCTTTATTTCCCTGAGAGGACTTGAAGAAGATTACAAAATACATAAATGGCAAACATTCAATGCTGTTATACATTTAACAACAAAGACAGACAGTACATAGATTCCCTCTTTTTCATCTCCGGCATCTGGAGACTGTGTTCAACTCAGCAACACCAGAGGCACTCCAAGTGGCCAGCTACTGGTCAAAGGACATTTAACAGAATGCCAAGTTTTCAAATTTTGTTTGTGTGTGTGTTTTTTAAAATACAATACAACTGTTTGGTTCACTCATGACACAATAAATAAATAGCCATGGCAATGTGCTGTTGTGCCATTTTTCCAGGCCAAGGAGCCTGTTGTCCATGGACACATTCTTGATTTAATTGCTGGCATGTTTTAAGGGGCACTTTTTACCTCCCCTCCAAAACGGTATCTATTTATCTACTCGCATTGTTGTTTCGAATGGTTAGGTAAGCAGAAGCTAGAGCTGATGGCGAGAGCTCATCCCAACCCACGGCTTGAACTGCCAACCTTGTAAAATTATATTGTAAGGTTGCATGATGTTAGGGTTGCTAGAATGAAAACCGGAGACGCAAACTGCGCCTTTCATGGTTGCATAGAAACACTGATTTCAGCAGGTGTTGCTTATCACATAACCAAATAACAACATTTGCTAAAGTCCCTACTTCTGCACAATCTTTCAACTACAAAGGACAACTCAACTTTTCAGTTTAGCGACTTTCATGTCCAGTTTTGGTCCAAACAAAATAAGAGGCCACACCAAAGTGTTTATGTATGCAATTGCATTCACACAGTGCCCTTGAAGAATGAGAATGTGCAAAACATTTTTGAGTTTGAAATGTCTGTTTCTCTCTCTTTCTCAAACCTGCTTAACAGGGCGCTGCCTTGTGTTTGTTAAACAGCAGCTGCATTGTCCTGGAGAACACACTTTCTTTGTCTTTGTTAGGTATCGCAAGGTATCTGGAGACACTTGCTCAGGGGGTGACATTGAGGCCCGACTGGAAGGGGAATCCGTCCCATGTCCTTTAGCAGGTAAGTGATGGGTCGGCTCAATGTACAGTTGACCCTCTGTATCAACGGATTCTTCTATTTTTAAAAATCCCCAAAGTAAACCTTGATTTTGCCATTTTGTATGAGGGACGACACTTTGTATGCCATTGTCCATATTGGGACTTGAGCAGCAATGGATTTTTGCTACCCAGAGGAGGAACAAGTCTCAGTAGATACTGAGATCTCACTGTAAAGAAGGGTTGAAGAGTGTCTTTTTGTGTTGAAAAATGAGTTGTTTATTATTTATTGGTTATGTTTGTACCCTGGCTTTCTTCCAGTGAGCTCCCAGCTTCATAAACAACGTATCCTCATAGTAACACTTGTAAGATAGGGCAGGCTGTCACAAAGTGACTAGCCCATAGTCGCAGCTGGGGCCCCTTCTACACAGCCATATAATCCAGATGATCAGTGTAGATAATCAACACTATCTGCTTTGAACTGGATTATCTGTGTCTACACTGCCTGGTCATGGAATGGAAACTGCTTTGGTCACCTTGGTGCATGACCTCCTCAGAGAGTGTGTCTCTGTTGGTTCCTTTGGTCATCTCAGTGATGTTAACATTGATCAGGGTATCCTCCTGGGCCAGCTCACCGAGATGAGAGTGGGAACACTGTTTTGCAGTGGCTCCGGTCCTTCTTGAAGAGCCGGTTCCAGAATGTAGTGCTGGGGGACTACTGCTTGAATCCTTGGCCTTTCTCCTGTGGGGTTCCTCACGGGTCTGTTCTATTCCCCATGCTCTTTAATAGCTACATGAAGTGGTTGGGTGAGATCATTTGGAGTTTTGGAGTGTGGTGTCACTTCTATGCAAATGACACCCAACTCTACTATTCTTTTCCACCCAATTCCAAGGAAGCCGCCCCAATCCTAAACCAGTGCCTGATGGCAGTAACGGACTGGATGAGGGCAAACAAAGTGAACAATTCTGATAAGACAGAGATTCTCCTGGTCAGTCGGAAGGCTGATCCAGGTATAGGGTTACAGCCTGAATTAGACAAGGTTACACTCAAGGTTCGCAGCTTGGACTCATCACTGACCTTGGAGGCCCATCTGTTGATGGTGGCCAGGGGAGCCTTTGCACAATTAAAACTTGTGCGCCACCTGTGCCGGTACCTTGAGAAGTCTGATCTAGCGATGGTGGTCCATGCCCTTGTCGCATCCAGACTAGATTACTGTAATGCGCTCTACATAGGGCTATCCTTGAAGACCATCTGGAAGGTCTGTGGCCAGGCTGCTCACTGGAGCGCTGTAAGGGGAACAATAAACTCCTCTGTTATGGCAGCTCCAATGGCTACCAGTTTGTTTCTGGGCACAATTCAAGGTGTTGGTTTTAACCTCTAAATCCCTGAATGGTTCAGGCCCAAGCTATCTATCTGACTGCATCTCTTGATATGAGTCACACCGAGCCCTATGATCTGCTGGAAAGGCCTTACTCTCAGTTCCACCTCCATCTCAGGTACGGCTGGTGGGAACGAGAGAGAGGGCCTTCTCGATGGTGGCCCCTTGGCTCTAGAACTCCTGAAGAACATCAGAATGGCTCCCTCCCTGCTGTCCTTCAGAAAGCAAAGAAAAACTTTGCTTTGGAAGGAAGCTTTCAACAATGAGTGTTGCTGTTCATTTGTTCAGTCGTTTCCGACTCTTCGTGACTTCATGGACCAGTCCACACTAGAGTTCCCTGTCGGCTGTCACCACCCCCAGCTCCTTCAAGGTCAATCCGGTCACTTCAAGGATACCATCCATCCATCTTGCCCTTGGTTGGCCTCTCTTCGTTTTTCCTTCTATTTTCCCCAGCATCATACTCTTCTCTAAGCTTTCCCTTCTTCTCATGATGTGGCCAAAGTACTTCATCTTGGCCTCTACTATTCTTCCCTCCAATGAGCAGTCAGGCTTTATTTCTTGAAATAAGACAACGAGTAATCATGTTAAATGGCAATGGACTTTGACTATGGCAATGAGATAGAGCAGGTTTTTAATATAACTTTTTTAAAAATATAGCTGGTTTTTTAATATAGCTGGTTTTAATATTGTTTTTATCATATGTTGTTTTTAGGAGTTGTTAGAAATGCTTTGTCTTGCTATATGACATGTATTTGAGTTTGCATTGTCCTAGGTTTGAATGGCATCAAATTGTCAACTGTGAGCCACTCTTAGTCCCTCAATAAGGGAGAGAGGGCGCAGTATAAATCAAAATAAATAATTATAATCCACTTCAGAGCAGATAATCTGGATTTTATATGGCAGTGTAGAAGGACCTGAGCTCATGGAGGACCTGAACTTGGTTCTGCCAGATTCGTTTTTCTAATGCTCTGACATTACACTGAAAACTCTAATATCTATTGAATGTCTGAACTACAAGTCTGCCCTTCCCAACCAAGCTGAGAAAGCCTAATGTTATCTAAAGTTGTACGACTTGATTTCAAGAGAAAGACAGGGACATGTCACCTTGCTGTGATTTTGTCTCTTGTGCAAATATAGCCTTCATGTTCACCACCCCTTGTCATTTTAGTTACATCTCAACTGATTCCCGGTCATGCACTCCTTTTGGTTGCCCAAAATGTTCCTTCATCAGTCCTTTCCTTTTGCCTCTAGAGGAGAACGAATTCATTCTCTACACCACACGGTACTCCATCCATCGCTATGACCTGTCCTCTGGTATCAGCGAAGAGTTGCCTTTGACGGGGTTGCGTGGAGCCATGGCCCTTGACTTTGACTATGAGCACAATTGCTTGTATTGGGCAGATGTGACGCTGGACATCATTCAGGTGAGCTTGACCTCAGGACTTTCTCTGTGCAAGATAGGACTTTTTTGGCATTGGATCGAAAGAAAGAGTGGGCTGATAGCACCCCGCAGGGGTGTTCAGGGAGGAAGTTTATGCATATATATCACTGAAAGAGCAAAACCCTCAGGACTGTCTTCCGTAGCAGGATATTTTTAGGACACCAGGAAGCAGTGGAGATGGAGCAGGAGAAAAACAAAAGAATATACAGTGGGTCCTCTGGTCCATTATTTACAGCAATTGTGAATATTAGTAGATGGCAGCAGTGGGCATGGAAACATATGTATTCATATAACTGTTGCTGTTGTAGGTTTTTCGGATGTAATTAGGAGACGCATATGGTGTGACCATCTCCTCCCTTACGAGCCCACACGGTCCTTAAGATCTTCTGGGGATGCCCTTTTCTTACTCCCGCCACCATCTTAGGCGCGGTTGGTGGGGACGAGACAGAGGGCATTCTCGGTGGTGGCCCCCTGTCTCTGGAACTCCCTCCCCAGGGGAGATTAGGCTGGCACCCTCCCTAGCCACGTTCCGTAAGGAATTAAAGACGTGGATGTTTCGTCGTGTTTTCGATTGACGACTCCTATGAGAAATGGCGTATATCATGACGTGAATTGTCATTCAGTCTGATGTCCTATATTATATTAACTGATCCTGTTAATTTGCTCTGTTTCCATGATTTCTCCTATGCCATTATGCATTGTCATCTACCTAACTAAATCACTTTATCCTTTAACTAGTTCATGTAGTGGTTTTCCTCCCCCCCTCCAAAATTAGTCTGCTGTTGTTGTTGCTAGCTATTTTTGTTATGTTGTTTTATGCTGTTTTTATGCTGTTTTAATTGTTATTGCTTTATTTTAATTGTATTCTGCCTGGGCTTGGGCCCCATGCAAGCTGCCCCGAGTCCCTTCAGGGAGATGGAGGCAGGGTAGAAAAATAAAAAGTTCTATATTTTTATTACTTTTGTTGGGTTTTATACTATGTATTAATGTTTTCAATGTTTATGATGTTATTGGGCATCAAATCTTTGCCTCTGTAAACTGCCCTGAGTCACCTGAGGGCTGAGAAGGGCGGTATACAAATATAGTAAATAAATAAATAAATAAATATGGCCATGTTATAGAAACATTCTCTCCTAATATTTCGCCTGCATCTATGGCAAGCATCCTCAGAGGTTGTGAGGTCCGGCCCTAGATGCAGGAGAGAATGCTTCTAGAACATGGCCTTATAGCCTGAAAACCCTACAACAACCCAGTGATTCCAGCCATAAAAGCCTTCAACAATACATATAACTGTCAATTAATTGTATGGGGCATAATTGCTTTTTTTGTATTCACAACAGATCCTTAGATACAATGGGCTCACTGTCTTGAAAAAGAAACTGTTTATTTTATTAGCAATGGTCTCAATCAGATAGGGTTCTAGCCTAAGTAGAAGTAGATGCAAAGCCATTTTAATGTACTTAGTCATGGGTGATATTTTGACCAAAGTTATTGTTTGTTGCCTTCTTGACTTCCAGCTTGGGACTGGTTTTGTTCAACATCTTTATTAATGACCTAGATGAAAGGTTAGAAGTTTGCAGACAACACCAAATTGGGAGGGAGAGCCAATATCCCAAAAGACAGGAGCAGAATTCAAAACCATCTTATCAGATCAGAGAGATGACTGGCCAAAACTAACACAATGAATGGGTTGTTGGAGGTTTTTCTGGGCTATATGGCCATGTTCTGGAACATGGCCATATAGCCCAGAAAAACCTACAACAACCCATGGATTCCAGCCATGAAAGCCTTCGACAATACATTAACACAATGAAGTTCAACAGGGACAAGTGCAAGATACTCCATTTAGGCAGAAAAAATGAAATGCAAAGATACAGAATGGGGGACGATGCCTGGCTCGACAGTAGGACGTGTGGAAAGATCTTGGAGTCCTTGTGGACAGCAAGTTAAATATGAGCCAACAATGTGATGCGGCGGCTAAAAAACCCTATGGGATTTTGTCCTGCATCAATAGGAGCATAATGTCTAGATCCAGGGAAGTCATGTTACCCTTCTATTCTGCCTTGGTCAAACCACACCTGGGAAAAGTCATAGGGAGGAGGGAACAGGCATGTTTTCTGCTGCTCTGGAGACTAGGGCGCAATGGAACAATGGCTTCAAACTACAGGAAATTAGATTCCACCTGAACATGAAGAACTTCCTGAGTGTGCTAGAAAGCTGTTCAGCAGTGGAACTCTCTGCCACAGCGTGTGGTGAAGGCTCCTTCTTTGGAGGTTTTAAACAGAGGATAGATGGCTATCAGTCTGGGGTGCTTTGAATGCAATTTTTATGCTTCTTGGCTCAATGGGGTTGGACTGGATGGCCCACAAGGTCTCTTTCAACTCCATGATTCTGTGATTCTATGACTTCACGTTCACTTTTGGGACTCACTCTAGCTCCATAATAATGATATTTTGGCCCTAACCCAAGAGTATAACTTCTCTCATCTTCAAGAGTGTCTCTTTTGTGCGATTCTTTACTTAGATATTAATTGAAGTTGGTGATGCTCTGTGTCTCTTGGGTTTATTTTCAGCGTTTGTGTCTAAATGGAAGTTCTGGGCAGGAAATTCTCATCAGCACAGGACTGGAGACAGTCGAAGCATTGGCTTTTGAACCTATCAGTCAACTACTTTACTGGGTGAATGCTGGCATTCCTAAAATTGAGGTAAGTCGGTCTATACAATTTGGACACACTTTTTGTTGTCTCAGTGCTCAGAGCTGCACCTTTGCCATCCTTTGAGCAGGAACTGGGAGCTGAACCAAAGCTGGGTTCCAAGCAGAGAACCAATAAAGTCAGTTCCAAATTGCTCTGATTCTTGTCTGGTCCTGAACAAGAAGCCTTAATTGGCCATGTCAGACTGAAATAGAACTTACTTACTTAGGCAAGGGCTCGTAGTCCGAGGATGATGGTACTCCAAGAGTGGTAACCTGGCGGTGGGTCCGTAGGTGACTGTGGAGCCCTATTCTTGACCTGCATCTTCTCCCACAATGAGGGCATTGGTTTCCAGGTGGAAGGCAGTCCCAGTCGTGGTTGGCTTGACATGCTTTCCTCTTGGCACATTTCTCTCTTTTGCCCTCCATTCGTGCCTCTTCAAATTCTGCAGCACTGCTGGTCACAGCTGATCTCCAACTGGAGCGCTCAAGGGCCAGGGCTTCCCAGTTCTCAGTGTCTATTACAGAGTTTTTAAGCTTGCCTTTAAGCCCACCTTTAAATCTCTTTTCCTGCCCACAAACATTCCAGTTTCCATTCTTGAGTTCGGAGTAGAGCAACCGCTTTGGGAGACGGTAGTCGGGCATCCGGACAATGTGGCCAGTCCAGCGGAGTTGATGGCGGAGGACCATTGCTTCAATGCTGGTGGTCTTTGTTTCTTCCAGGACGCTGACATTTGTCCACCTGTCTTCCCAAGAGATTTTCCGGAGGCAGCGCTGATGGAATCGTTCTAGGAGTTGCATGTGATGTCTGTAGACAGTCCATGTCTTGCAGGCGTAACGCAGGGTTGGGAGGACAATAGCTTTATAAACAAGCACCTTGGTATCCCTACGGTTGTCCCAGTCCTCAAACACTCTCTGCTTCATTCGGAAAAAATGCTGCACTCACAGAGCTCAGGCGGTGTTGTATTTCGGTGTCAATGTTGACTTTGGTGGAGAGGGGGCTGCCAAAGTAGCGGAAATTGTCAACATTTTCTAATGTTACACCATTAAGCTGTATCTCTGGCATTGGAGAGGAATTGGCTGGTGACTGCTGGAAGAGCACTTTGGTTTTCTCGATGTTCAATGAGAGGCCGAGCTTTTGTTGTCTCAATGCTCAGAGAAGCACCTTTGCCATTTTTTGAGCAGGAACTGGGAACTGAACCAAAGCTGGGTTCCAAGCAGGGAACCAATAAAGTCCGCCCCAAATTGCTCTGATTCTTGTCCGGTCCTGAACAAGAAGCCTTAATTGGCCATGTCAGACCGAAATAGAAACTCCCTATATGAATATAGCCTACTTGTCATGGCTAACTACTTAGAAGAGGCATTCCTGGCCAAATTTGAAACTCTCACAGACATTCAAAGCTGGCTTCTGGGATGCACCTTAAGCTGTTCCGACAGAGCAATTAAATGCTCCTCTTTTCCCGGCCAAATGTGTGCGAATGGATTTTGTTGTCAACCTGGAAAGCACAATTGATTCAGGTGTGGAGCAGAAACAATCCTAGAAATCTATTATCCTTTGTAGGAGACAATTGACTCTGACACATTTGCAGACTGTTTCCTGAGCTGATGACTGGTCTGCGTAGAAGCAAGCTGCTACTTCTTTTTAAACAAAGCTCCATTTGCTCCCATCAGGAGTGGTGCGGGGGTGTCTGGCAAACTGAATAAGTGAACAGATTTATCAGAGTTGCCTGAAGGAAGCAATTGACTCAGCTTCACAGAGTGCGCCTGGGCTTTGTTTTGCTTTATAGAGAGCAATGAGGTTAACAGCTCCACATCTTGTTGTTGTGTGGCTTCAAGTTGTTTCCCACATATTGTGACCCTAATGCAAATCTACCATTGAGGTTTGATTGCAAAAATGTTCAGAGAAGAATTTACTATAGCTTTCTTCTGATCCGAGATTGTTCCCATGGACAACTTTTTCTTTACGTGTCAGGAGCAATTTGAAAAACTGCAAGTTGCTTCTGGTGTGAGAGAATTGGTCATCTGCAAGGATGTTGCCCAGGGGACGCTCGGATATTTCATGTTTTTTACCAGCCGGAGCCCTCGGTGATGCAGTGGATTAAACCCTTGTGTCTGCAGGACTGAAGACCAACAGGTCAGAGGTTCAAATTTTGGGAGAGCACGGATGAGCTCCCTCTGTCAGCTCCAGCTCCCCATCCAGGGACATGAGAGAAGCCTCCCACAAGGATGATAAAACATCAAAACATCCGGGAACCCCCTGGGCAACGTCCTTGTAGATGGCCAATTCTCTCACATCAGAAGCAACTTGTGTCTCAAGTCTTACTTGCTTACTTACTTAGGCGATCCCTCATTGGCTGAGTAGGATAGTCTTCCAGGATCAGTGTTCTGGTGGGTTCGTAGGTGACTGTGGAGTCCTATTCTTGATCTGCATCTTCTCCTGCAGTGAGGGCATTTTTTCCAGGTGGAAGGCGGTCTCGATCGGGGTTGGCTTGCTGCGCCTTCCTCTTGGCACGTTTCTCTCTTTCGCCCTCCATTCGTGCTTCTTCAAATTGTACAGCACTGCTGGTCACAGCTGACCTCTAACTGGAGTGCTCAAGGGGCAGGGCTTCCCAGTTCTCAGTGTCTATGCCAGTCACTCCTGACTCCTTGTGGGAGGCTTCTCTCATGTCCCTGCATAGGAAGCTGGAGCTGACAGCAGGAGCTCAACCCACTCTCCCCGTATTCGAACCCCTGACCTGCTGGTCAGCAGTCCTGCCGGCACAAGGGTTTAACCCATTGCTCCACCAGAGGCTCCATACCCATGGACAGCTAATGGGTTTCCATGGCTGAGCAGGGATTCAAACCCTAGTCTCTAATCCAATATCCAAACCACAACACCAAGATGCCTTTCTTGTTGTCATTATTGTGTTTCTCCAAGTCATTCTTGATTTACAGTGCCGCCATTACATTACAGCACGGTAAAAGGACTTTGTAGGATGAAAGAATTCTTGATTATTTTTTCTTTAACTAGGTGCAAAGGAAGCCAGTACATTTGAGCTTGTTGTTAGCTCTCTGGATGAATAAATATAGTTTGGCAAGAGGTTCTGATTCCTTTTGTAGCAGTACTTACAATAACAAAAAAGTCACCTCTTTCCTTATTAGTGGTGAGCAGCCGGTGGCACTCCATGTATTGTTGGATTGTATCTCCCATGATCTCTCACCTTCTGACCTGAGAGTGATGGGATGTGTAGTCCAATAGTTGCCTGGAGGGTTGCAGTCTACAAGGGTTGAATGAAAAGTAACTCCTCAACAGATGGCAGTATTGGTATATGGTAGGTACTGGCTTGTTCAGTAGACTCTCTTCTACAGTTCCATTTTGGTATGAAGCCTTAGCATTGAACGGTTGTGTTATTAAAGTGTGAAGTATGGAACCCTGAACAGACGGTCAGTCAATGCAACTTAAGCAACGTGCAGTCATTGAATTCTTGACAGCAGAAGGTGTCACCACAAAGGAGATTCATCAGAGAATGCAAGTTGTTTATGATTGATTGTGTTGATGTGAGTACTGTGTGTCATTGGGCAAGTAAGTTTAAAAATGTTGAGGTGGAAACATCTAACTTGCATGACACAAAGAGCATGTGGACAATTTCAACAGAAAGGAGGAAACCATGAAAATGAACAAAATCTGGCTACCAGTATTAAAAAAACTCTAAAATTACAACAGCACAACAACAGAGAGGAACCAAACAAAGACATCTAATCACCTCTCAACAAAAGTTTGCTCTAGGCACTGTCAGGCCATTATATGCTAATCAAGGTGGTCAGTTGAAACATTCACACCTAGCTCCAGCAGACAAGAGTCCTTTGTCTCACCCTGGTCATTCCACAGATATATAAACCCTTTTTCCTATTTCCAATAGACCTCACTACCTCTGAGGATGCTTGCCATAGATGCAGGCGAAACGTCAGGAGAGAATGCCTCTAGAACATGGCCATATAGCCCGAAAAAACCTACAACAACCAATGATTCCGACCATGAAAGCCTTCGACAATACATGACACAAAGAGTTGGATGTCCTGTGACAGCAACCACCGAGTTTCACAAACAAAAGGTTGACAGATTGATTCAGGACGATCGTCATATCATTCAGAGAGAAATTTGAAGCATAATTAGCATTTTACAAGAACGTGTGGATCACATTATTGCTTTGCTTGACTATCGGTCAATCTGTGCACAATGGGTACACAACAGAACTTCAGAGAGTGGATCTCACCACCTTACGGCATCTTCCATACAGTCCGGATTTAGCACCATCTGATTTCCATCTGTTCCCGATAATGAAAGAAGATCTGTGGGGACATCATTATGCTTCTGATGAAAACGTTGAGAGAACTGTGAGACACTGGTTGCGGAAACAGAGTGTTGACTTCTTCCATGACAGCTTCAGAAAACTTGTTCATCATTGTCAGAAATGTATCCAATTGTCTGGTGATTATGTGGAAAAGTGAATAGTGGTAGTTAAAGAGCACATTCTAAGGATTATTTCTGTGTTTAGTTTATTAAAATATTCCCATCCAAACCCAAGTTACGAAGGTGGAGGCATTACTTTTCATTCAACCCTCGTAGAAGGAAGAACCAGAAATGAGAAACTGACCATGAATTTCAGGTGTGATGAAGGCCAGGGTTTTGGACCTGATTGTAGTGGAACTATTTTGCTTGCAAGATTTTGAGCCAGTGGCACTGTTGCTGTTGGAAAAAGCAATTGGTCAGTTTTCCCCTCTGTTGTTTCTATCAGGTTGCCAACCCAGATGGAGACTTGAGACTTACGGTTTTGAATTCCTCTGTGCTCCAGCGGCCACGAGCCTTGACCCTGGTACCCAAAGAAGGGTAAGTAAGAAGATAGAAAATGGGGATTACGGATCAGTTGAAGACCACCTCAAATATAATTAAATGCATTCTGCTTAGTGTAACACTATGGATTTGTGGCTTAGGTTTTGATTTCAGTGATTATAAAAAGCAGTTGATGAACCAGTTACTTCTGTTCCTGGGTTTTGCTTTCTCAGGCTGATGTTTTGGACCGACTGGGGAGATTCCAAGCCTGGCATTTACCGCAGCGAAATGGATGGCTCTTCTCCGACTTGCATCGTCTCCGAAGGAGTGAGGTGGCCCAATGGCATTTCTGTGGACGACCGATGGATCTACTGGACAGAGGCGTACATGGACAGGATCGAGCGCGTTGACTTCAGTGGCATGCAGAGATCGGTTATCCTGGATAGTCTGCCCCATCCTTACGCTATTGCTGTTTTTAAGGTACTTGGGTGACTGCTCTTCTCGTTGGGTGCCTTATTTATTTATTCATTTATTTATTTACTATATTTATATACTGCCAAGTTGTTTCTTGTGTATAGTGACCCTTATTTATTTATTTATCATGTCAGGAGCAATCAGACAGTTGTATTACATTTTTAACAAAGCAAACAGACAAAACATAAAGTTTGCAAGCTTGGTAGTTGATTAAATGTCCTTTGAGCAGTATCTGGTGTTGCCGCAAGAAGGTCCTCCATTGTGGATGTGGCAGGGCTCAGGTTGCATTGCAGCAGGTGGTCAGTGGTTAGGTGGTATGGTGACCCTAAGGCGTATCTGTTATGGGATTTTCTTGGAAATATTAATATTTTTTTTGGTGTCAGAAGCAACTTGAGAAACTGCAAGTCACTTATGGTGTGAGAATTGGCCGTCTGCAAGGACGTTGCCCAGGGGATGCCCAGATGTTTTAGATGTTTTATCATCCTTGTGGGAAGCTTTTCTCATGTCCCCACATAAGGAGCTGGAGCTGATGGAGGGAGCTCATCTGCGCTCTCCTCGGATTCGAACCTGCGACCTGTCAGTCTTCAGTCCTCCTGGCCACTGCGCCACTGTGGGCTCCTATTAATTGATAGGGTTTTTTTTCCATTCCTTTCTCCTGAAACTGGCCTAAGTCTCCAGTGAGTTTATGTGGCTCAGGCTGGATCTGAATTCTTATCTCCAAGATTGCAATTGAACATTCAAACCATTGCATCATGTTGGCTTTTGTAACTGCCCTACTTAAAAATTAACTTCTCCAGATTCCTTCTTGTAAACTAGTCCACTTTGAAAGAAATATATATATAGTATATAATATAGTGTAATATATATATTACATTATATTATATACATTCTAATATTATAAATAATATGTGTATATATAATATATTATACTAGCCGTCCCCTGCCACGCATTGCTGTGGCCCACATGGGGGTTCTGTGTGGGAGGTTTGGCCCAATTCTATCGTTGGAGGGGTTCAGAATGCTCTGTGATTGTAGGTGAACTATAAATCCCAGCAACTACAACTCCCAAATGTCAAGATTCTATTTCCTCCCAAACTCCACCAGTGTTCACATCTGGGCATATTGGGTATTTGTGTAGAGATTGGTCCTGATCCATCATTCTTTGAGTCAACAGTGATCTCTGGATGTAGGTGAACTACAACTCCAAAACCAAAGGACACTGCCCACCAAACCCTTCCATCGTTGGTGGGTTCAGAATGCTCTTTGATTGTAGATGAACTATAAATCCCAGCAACTACAACTCCCAAATGACAAAATCATATTTTTTTTTTAGTGAAGGGCATACATTGGGTTGTTAGGTGTATTGTGTCCAAATTTGGTGTCAATTCCTCCAGTGGTTTTTGAGTTCTGTTAATCCCACAAACGAACATTACATTTTTATTTATATAGATTACATTATATAATATTATATAATGTAATATAATATATTGTATATACATATAATATTTATAATATTAGAATGTAATGCAATATAATACTAATAACAATAAGATGATATTATAATTATATATTTTTATTACATGTAATCTTACAATATAGTAATATATAATACTGATATTGTGCTATGCTAATAATATATTTTATGTATATGTATCTTGTAAGCCACTCTGAATCCCCTTTGGGGTGAGAAAGGCGGCATATAAATGTCGTAAATAAATAAATTTTAGGTCCATCACACTCATTTCTGTCATGAATTGTGAGAGCCATTCAGCAGTGGAACTCTCTGCCCCGGCGTGTGGTGGAGGCTCCTTCTTTGGAAGCTTTTAAACAGAGGCTGGATGGCCATCTGTCAGGGGTGATTTGAATGCAATATTCCTGCTTCTTAGCAGGGGGTTGGACTGGATGGCCCATGAGGTCTCTTCCAACTCTTTGATTCTATGATTCTATGAATTCATGAATTACAATCCAGTAAAGGACTTGGTGGGTGTCAGTGAACATCTCCGGATGTGATAGTAGTGAAACTACACCCACAGCTTGGAAATAAACAATTGCTAAAAATGATGGAAATATTTGGGCTTGTTGCAACAGAGGAAAGGTGATTTAGGGTTGGCTCCCATTCACCGTGCATTTCCCCATCCATGCTCTAACATTGTTTCTAAGGATGGCAACTCGTTTGAGAATCCTAAAGCTGTTGCTGAAATCAGGGCAAACAAATTTATCTCATGCAGGAGGGCTGTCGTGTTTTGTGTGCCTTTCATAAAGGCTCTATTCCAGTCTCCAATTCCCCTTTGGCTGCTTACATCTAAATCCAGGTTACCAAGTTGCCCCTGGCAACCTGCGAAGGAAACTATGTCCTCCGGTACAGGATGTCCTTGCAAAGAGAATGAGGAATCGAACAACTGGCTTTTGGTTCTGGGGATTCTCAAGTTTATTTCTTTAATTGGATTTTTGGAATGTTTTATTGAGTTTTTTTTTCAGCGGAGCTGGTTTAAATTAAAGCATCATATTCCGGATGTCCTTTCATTAGGAGAAACTGTCTCGAATGACCAGGGCCAGGCAAAATTCAGTTAATCTTTGGCCTGTATCAATAGAAGTATAGTGTCTAGATCCAGGGAAGTCATGCTACCCATGCTCTATTCTGCCTTGGTTAGACCACATCTGGAATATTGTGTCCAATTCTGGGCACCACAATTGAAGAGAGATATTGACAAGCTGGAATGTGTCCAGAGGAGGGCGACTCAAATGATCAAGGGTCTGGAGAACAAGCCCTATGAGGAGCGGCTTAAAGAGCTGGGCATGTTTAGCCTGAAGAGGAGGAGGCTGAGAGGAGGCATGATAGCCATGTATAAATATGTGAGGAAGTCATAGGGAGGAGGGATCAAGCTTGTTTTCTGCTTCCCTGGAGACTAAGATGTGGAGCAATGGCTTCAAACTACAAGAAAGGAGATTTCATCTGAACATTAGGAAGAACTTCCTGACTGTGAGAGCTGTTCAGCAATGGAACTCTCTGCCCCGGAGTGTGGTGGAGGCTCCTTCTTTTAAACAGAGGCTGGATGGCCATCTGTCGGGGGTGCTTTGAATGCAATTTTCCTGCTTCTTGACAGGGAGTTGGACTGGATGGCCCATGAGGTCTCTTCCTACTTAAATGTATACCATGTTTGGAACATGGTATACATTTAGAGGCATTTCCTATTGATTTCCCCCCACTTCTTGGTTTGATTCTATGATTCTAATACAGTGGTTCTCAACCTTTTTGTGACCAGGGACCACTTGACCATGGACCACTTTGACCAACATTAGTATCAAAAGGGTTACAAATCAGTTTTTGCTCAACTTTAGATTTGGTTTGGTTATTTGGGGTGCAGATTCAGAATTTGGGGTCCCTTTTGTGGGTCATCAGCCTCTCCCCTCCCAAGGTCTCCATTGCCTTGTCACTGTAAGAGGATTTTGCGAGACCAGTAGCTCTCATTACAACGGTGCAGTAACGGTGAGGCCATAGACCATGTTTTAGTTCTTGGGAACCACTGGTGGTCCATGAACCACAGGTTGGGAACCACTGTTCTAATAATACAGGAGTTGTAGTCCAGCATCTTGAGAGCTACATTAAATGACATGATAGGCTAGATATATCCTGTGGGCATTGAGTTTGACATATGCCTTAGGGATTCTGTATGTTGGAAATGATGTGGAAGCACACAAAAGTAACGTACACACAGAGAAATTGGTAGTTTTTGCATGTATTTGTGCACCAGATGTTTAAAAACAGAAGTGTTTCCTCTTTTTTTGCAGAATGAAATCTATTGGAATGACTGGTCCCAGCTGAGCATTTTCCGAGCCTCAAAGCACAGTGGTTCCAGAATGGAGACGTTGGTTGACCATCTCAATGGTGTGATGGATATGAAGATCTTCTATCGTGGAAAGACATCAGGTATTTCTGCATTTTCTTTGATTCTATTTCTGAATCTGTTCTGAATGCTAAGGTCATTCTTGTGTGTCTCCAAGATAAAGCTCCCATCTGGTGTCCCAAAAGCCAAACCTATCACAGAGATGCCCAAATTGCCTTCCTTTGAGAGAGGGTGAGTTGCCCAAGATTTCCACGGCCAAGCAAAGATTTGAGCCCTGGTCTCCAGAGTTGGAGGGCAGCTCTCAAACATCTACACCATTCTGACTTTTAATGTTAAGGTAGAGAAAGAGAAATATTCTGCATTCTACATTTCAAGTGTAAACACTGCTCCCACTTTGGAGTGGAAAGGGAAGGATGGAAAGATGTAAAATGCATTAATTGCCATAGTTTTGGATAGGTAAAGGTTAAGTTTGTCCCCTGACATTAAGTCCAGTCATGACCAACTGTGGGGTGGGGTGCTCATCTCCATTTCTAAGCCAAAGAGTCGGCATTGTCCGTAGGCATCTCCAAGTTCATGTGGTCAGCATGACTGCATGGAGCACCATTACCTTCCTGTCCGAGCGGTACCTATTGATCTACTCACATTTGCATGTTTTCAAACAGCTAGGTTGGCAGAAGCTGGGGCTGAGAGTAGAAGCTCATGCTGCTCCCCTGATTCGAACCTGCAACCTTTTGGTCAACAAGTTTAAAATTGTGGGCTCTAAGGTGGTAAAATTGTAGGCTCTAAGGTGGTAGTTTCCACTGTTACTTCCTGGCTAAACAGTGTAATTTCTCCAGTGATGTAGGGCGCTGACACTCCGTGATAATGCGGCATGTCTCATTAAGAGCCACATCCACTGTTTTAGCATGGTGAGATGTGTTCCACACTGGGCATGCGTACTCAGCAGCAGAGTAGCACAGCGCAAGGGCAGATGTCTTCACTGTATCTGGTTGTGATCCCCAGGTTGTGCCAGTCAGCTTTCATATGATATTGTTTCTAGCGTCCACTTTTTGCTTGATGTTCAGGCAGTGCTTCTTGTAGGTCAGAGCACGGTCCAAAGTGACTCCCAGGTATTTGGGTGCGCTGCTATGCTCCAGTGGGGTTCCTTCCCAAGTGATCTTCAGAGCTCGGGATGCTTCTCTGTTCTTGAGATAAAAGGCACATGTCTGTGTTTTAGATGGGTTGGGGATCAGCTGGTTTTCCCTGTAATAGGCAGTAAGGGCACCTAGAGCTTCGGAGAGCTTCTGTTCAACCATCTCAAAGCTCGACTTCACTGATGTGTGTTTCCAAATTGAGATGACTCCCATGTTAATTATCAAGGAATCCAGTCCTAGTTTTAGTCTGAACCTGAAAGGAGCTATTCCAAGATGCAGAATCATAACAACCCCTCAAAAGCTTCAGCTCCTTTCAAGGTTCCAGAAGGAAGGTTTCTTGAGCCATAGCATTTACAAGATGTTCTTCCATCTTCTCTTCTTTCTCTGGGTCATACGGACAGGGCAGAACGCGTGTGTGGCCAAGCCCTGCAGCCTCCTCTGCCTTCCAAAACTGAACAACAGCCGAAGCTGCAAGTGTCCTGAAGGCGTCTCCAGCCATGTTCTCTCATCAGGAGAGGTGAAGTGTGATTGCCCACCAGGATATCTCTTGAAGAATAGTACCTGCGTAAAAGAAGGTAGGATGCACAACCTACCATTCAGTGTTGCTGGAGTACTACTGCAACACACTCTATGTGGGGTTGCCTTTGAAGACTGCTCGGAAGCTTCAACTAGTCCAACTAGTCCAACGAGAGGCAGCGAGGTTAATAACTGGGGTGGCATACAGGGATGGATTCTTTTCAGTTTGTGAAACCCGAGGATGTGGACAAGATACTTGGAGGACTGAGGCCCACCACGTCCATCCTAGACCCCTGCCCATCCTGGCTTCTGAAGGAGGCCAGAGGGGGATTGGCTGAGTGGGTAACGGTGGTGGTTAATGCCTCCCTTCGGGAAGGCAAGATTCCAGCATGCTTAAAACAAGCTATTATAAAACCGCTGTTGAAGAAACCATCATTGGACCCCACTAAATTTGGCAACTTTCGGCCTGTTTCCAATCTCCCCTTTTTGGGCAAAGTCATGGAAAGCGTGGTGGCCTCACAACTCCAGGTATTCTTGAGAGACACGGATATTCTGGATCCGGCACAGTCTGGTTTCAGACCGGGGCATGGTACCGAGACGGTCTTGGTCGCCTTAGTGGATGATCTGCGCCGGGAGCTAGACAGGGGGAGTGTGTCCCTGTTGGTGCTCCTGGACCTCTCAGCGGCCTTCGATACCGTCGACCACGGTATCCTTCTGGGGCGCCTTGCGGAAATGGGTCTTGGGGGCACTGCTCTGCAGTGGCTCCAGTCATTTCTGGAGGGTCGTACCCAGAAGGTGTTATTGGGGGACTCTTGTTCAACACCACAGCCTTTGACCTGTGGGGTTCCACAGGGTTCTATACTGTCCCCCATGCTGTTTAATATCTACATGAAGCCGCTGGGTGAGATCATCCGGAGTTTCGGGGCGGTGTCATCTGTACGCAGATGATGTCCAACTCTGTCACTCCTTTCCACCTGCTACTAAGGAGGCTGTCGAGGTCCTGAACCGGTGCCTGGCCGCTGTGACGGTCTGGATGAGGGCGAACAAATTGAAATTAAATCCAGACAAGACAGAGGTACTCCTGGTCAGTCGCAAGGCCGAACAGGGTATAGGGTTACAGCCTGTGCTGGACGGGGTCGCACTCCCCTTGAAGGCGCAGGTTCGCAGCTTGGGTGTGACCCTGGATTCATCTTTGAGCCTGGATCCCCAGGTTTCAGGGGTGACCAGAGGAGCATTTGCACAGCTTAGGCTGGTGCGCCAGCTGCGCCCGTACCTTGGGAAGTCTGACTTGGCCACGGTGGTACATGCACTGGTCACATCCCGCCTTGACTACTGCAACGCTCTCTACGTGGGGCTGCCCTTGAAGACGGCCCGGAAGCTTCAGCTAGTTCAGCGCGCGGCAGCCATGTTACTAACGGGAGCGGGACGCAGGGAGCATACAACGCCCTTGTTGTCCCAGCTCCACTGGCTGCCGATCTGCTACCGGGCCCAATTTAAGGTGCTGGTGTTATCCTACAAAGCCCTAAACGGTTCCGGCCCAAAATACCTTTCGGACCGCATCTCGGCCTATGAGCCCACGAGGGCCTTGAGATCGTCTGGGGAGGCCCTTCTCTCGATCCCGCCTGCCTCACAGGCACGTCTGGCGGGGACGAGAGAGAGGGCCTTCTCGGTGGTGGCCCCCCGGCTGTGGAACACCCTCCCTGTTGACATCCGACAGGCGCCCTCTCTTATGGCTTTCCGTAAGAGCCTAAAGACCTGGCTCTTCGAGAGGGCATTTAACTAAGTGCCAGGCTAACTGATAATGACAATCGGAATGAAATATGGATTATGAGACTGGTAGGTCCCTATGTTGTGACGGTGCAGATTAGTTAGTATAATTTAGATTAATGTGTAATTATGGCTTGTTGATGTACTGTGTGTTTTTGTAAACTGTTTTTATATGTTGTACACCGCCGCGAGTCGCCCTAGGGCTGAGAGCGGCGGTCAACAAATGCATTAAATAAATAAATAAATAAATATGTTACGTCAGCTCCACTGGCTGCCAGTTTGCTACCGGGTACAATTCAAAACTTTCTTTAACTGAATTTTTGGAATCCTTCAGCAATCAAGGTTTGCAGAATTGTTCAGAAATCCCCCAAATTCTGTGTCTCCCAGAATCTCCCAGATAATATGATAGTGGCTTTGCTAGCTGAACAATTCTTGGGGCTCCACTTTTGCAAGGATAAAGATGCCAAACCCCTCGATAGAACATATTAATCAAATTGACATGTAATCAGATCTGCAAAACTGAAATCCACAAATGCAGAAGGTTGACTGTCATCCAAAAAAGTGTGTTTTGTAAGCTGTATACCAGATCATGATACACAGGATCTATTTGTGGTTATGTGGCTATAGGGAGAAGAGGGCTAAGTCCCTCACATAATCATTCTGCCTCTTCAGAACCCCCTGTGAAGATTCAATGATGCTCTATAAGTGCTTGGAAATGCTATTTATGTCTTTAGGCAGGTCCTACATTGTTCGTTTTGTTTTCCCCTTTTTAAAAAGTCTGTCCTGCTTCTCTTCCCTCTCCCTGGCTTTGCATTAGACAACACCTGCCTCCCCAGCCAGTACAGGTGCTCCAATGGGAATTGCATCAACAGCATTTGGCAGTGTGACAACGACAACGACTGTGGGGACATGAGCGATGAGAAGAACTGCCGTAAGTTAACATTGAAATCTGTTCTTTACATCTTTATTTTGCCCTGAAATATTGATGGTAGCACTAACACATCACTCTGCTGAATATTTAAGACTGATGTTATCATTATTTCAGTTAATTACATTGTCCCAAAGTGGCTTTAATTTTGTACATTGCACCCAAAAAGATGACTTGCTTTTTAAAATTCGAGATTGTGCATGGAGACTATTTTTATAGGACACCAGTGCCATCTATGCACTGTTTTATATTTTTGTATGGCATTATTTTCTAATTTTTGTTTCATTCCCATAAACTCATTTCTCTCCATGAACTTTCAATATTTGGATATCATTTCGCTCTTGATATATTTTTGACACTTTCAATTCATTGTTTTTATTATTCCATATCTTTACCGGGTTGTTGTTTACCACAGTGGTTCAATATCCACATAATAATAATAATAATAATAATAATAATAATAATAATAATAATAATAATAATAATAGAAAAATGTTACAGAGAATGAACACGTCAAGCTACTCTGGGACTTCCGATTTCAGACACACAGAGTTTTGGAGTACAATACTCCTGACCTCACAATCGTGTAAAAAACAAAGTATGGATCGTCGATGTCGCAATCCCAGGTGACAGCAGGATTGAAGAGAAACAACTGGAAAAGCTGACACGATATGAGGATTTAAAGATTGAACAGCAAAGACTCTGGCACAAACCAGTCAAGGTGATCCCAGTGGTGATTGGCACACTGGGTGCAGTGCCTAAAGATCCTGGCTTGCACTTAAACACAATCAGGGCTGACAAAATCACCATCTGCCATCTGCAGAAGGTCACCCTACTGGGATCTTCATGCATTATTTGCCGATACATCGCACAGTCCTAGACACTTGGGAAGTGTCCGATGTTTGATCCAATGCAACAGACAGCAGAGTGATCTTGTTTGCTGTGGACACATCTTGTTGTGTTTCTAATAATAATAATAATAATGAACAAACTATGGATCATCAATGTTGCAATCCCAGGTGACAGCAGGATTGAAGAGAAACTACTAGAAAAGCTGACATGATATGAGGATTTAAAAATCGAACTGCAAAGACTCTGGCACAAGCCAGTCAAGGTGGTCCCAGTGGTGATCAGTACACTGGGTGCAGCGCCGAAAGACTTTGGCCTGCACTTAAACACAATCGACTCTGACAAAATTGCCATCTGCCAGCCTCAAAAGGCCACCTTACTGGGATCTGCACGCATTATTCACCAATACATCACACAGTCCTAGACACTTGAGAAGTGTCCGATGTGTGATCCGATACAACAGCCAGCAGACTGTCTGCTTTGGACTCATCTTGTTGTGTTTCAAATAATAATAATAATAATAATAATAATAATAATAATAATGATAATAATAATTTATTTATTTTATCAGTCATATGACCATTTCAAAGTATAACATGAATAAAAGACAAAGCAAAAAGGAGAGGACAGCAGTATCCACATAATAATCCACTTATGGGTCAAATACCCACCTAACCCACTAGTTGGTAAGGTTACTTTTTTGGAGTGTAATTCCCACAATCCCTCCACTGCTATGTCATACTGGCTCAGCATTTCCGGGAGCTTCGGCCCTGGAAAGGGGCCTTCTACACACTTTAATGCAATGCATAACCAAGATGGGTCAAACTGATATAACACACACTGATATACTGCATGTCTTTTCCATCCTGGTGTCCTCCTGGTCTTTTGGACTGTGGCTCCCATAAACTACAGATGACATTGTCAATGGGCAAGTATAGTAGAAAATGTAGTCTAAAAACATCTAGAGGTTGTCAAGTTTGCAAGGAGTAGTAAAAGAGAGGCCTTTCCTTTCCTTATCTGTCTGTATGTCTGTCTCTTTCTTTCCTTCTGAATTCTCGAGGTCTTATTCCGACATTTTTGAGGATTCCTCCATGAAAATCTTCTCATTGCCCTGCAGGACAAGGGAGTCTATGGGTTAATTTAAATGCAGGTGTCACGTGAGTTCTTTGTGGCTTTAGAATCCTTCCTTTCCTTCCCTTCCAACAGCAACAACCATGTGTGATGCTGACACTCAGTTCCGTTGCCACGAGTCGGGGACTTGTGTCCCGTTGTCTTACAAGTGTGACTTGGAGGATGACTGCGGGGACAACAGTGATGAGAGCCACTGTGGTGAGTGTGGTGGCACCAAGGACATTGATGTCCGATTACATGTATTGCTTGCGTTTGAATTCCTGCACACTTTCCCCTGGGCGTCTTGCTATTTGGCCTTTTGTTTTCAGAGGCGCACCAGTGCCGAAGCGATGAGTTCAGCTGCAACTCAGGGATGTGTGTTCGCCTTTCCTGGAAGTGCGATGGCGATAATGATTGCAGGGATTGGTCAGATGAAGCCAACTGCACAGGTGAGCATGTTCTTTTTACGCAAGAGGAGCTCAGTAAACTCATGCCATTGTGATGGTTTGAACTGTGGGTTTAAATCCCGGCTCAGACATGGAAACTCTCTAGTCAGTCTTGGAAGAAGGAAATGGAGGAGCCACCTCTTGGCAGCAAATCCCAGGATAAGGTTGATAAAAGTTGGAGTTGACTTGAAGGCAGAAAAACACTTTTTTATCATGTTTAGCAGGTCACTTCTAGTATGAGAGAATTGGCATTGCCCAGGGGATGCCCGGATGTGTTACCATCCTGCTGGGAGTCTTCTCCCATGTCCTCACAAGCTAGAGCTGACAGACAAGAGCTCACCCTGTCTCGCAGATTCGAACCGGTAACCTTCAGGTCAGCAACCCAACTTTCAGGTCAGCAGTTCAGCTGGCACAAAATTGGAACTCTCCGCCCCGGAGTGTGGTGGAGGCTCCTTCTTTGGAAGCTTTTAAACAGAGGCTGGATGGCCATCTGTCAGGGGTGCTTTGAATGCAATATTCCTGCTTCTTGGCAGGGGGTTGGACTGGATGGCCCATGAGGTCTCTTCCAACTCTTTGATTCTATGATTCTATGATTCACCCATTCCGCCACCGTGGCTCCTTTAGAAAGACGCTGAAGACCTTGTAAAACTACAACTCCCAGGATCCTATAGCATTGAGCCCTGGCAGTTAAAGCTGTGCCAAACTGCATCCATTCAACAGTGTATATTATCCAGTCCAAAACAACCTGGAAGACCATATATTTGTGTTTTCCTACATTGGACTCCAACTCCCAGAAGCCTCAGCTGCCTTGGCCAAGCATCAGGGATTCTGGGAGATGAAGTCCAACATGCCTAGAAGATTATTTTGGGAAACTCATGATGCCAGATGATTCCAGAAAAACACTAGGATAAGGCTATAAATGTTGGAGTTGAATCGAAGGCAGAAAAACACTACTTTTTTATCATGTCAGAAGTGATTTGAGGCAAGTCGCTTCTAGTATGAGAGAATTGGCCATCTACAGAGAAGTTGCCCAGGGGACGCCCAGATGTGTTACCATCCTGCTGGGAGGCTTCTTTCATGTCCCCGCAAGCTAGAGCTGACAGACGGGAACTCACCCTGTCTTGCAAATTCGAATCAGTAACCTTCAGGTCAGCAACCCAACTTTCAGGTCAGCAGTTCAGCCGGCACAAAAGTTTCACCCATTGCGCCACCGTGGCTCCTGGAGAAAAAGGCTGAAGAACTTGTAAAACTACAACTCCCAAGATCCCATAGCATTAAGCCCTTGCAGTTAAAGCTGTGCCAAACTGCATTCATTCTATAGTATATATTATCCAGTCCTAAGCAACCTGGAAGACCATATATTTGGAAACATTATATCAGTGTTTTCATATTTTGGACTCCAGAAGCCTCCTCTGCCTTGGCCAAGGATCAGGGATTCTGGGAGATGAAGTCCAACATACCTAGAAGACTAGTTTGGGAAACTTGGGCTGCTAGATGATTCCAGAAAAACACCAGGATATGGTTATAAAAGTTGGAGTTGAATTGAAGGCACACAACAGTAGAATTTGGGTAGACTGATTTGCTTTATTTCTAATGTGAGTTTTTGAGAGCTGATGATTATACGATAGGAGTCTCCTCTGGAAAGCCTCTGAAAAGGTTTCCTTTTGTTCTGAAATAGAATTCAATCAAGTGATCTGAGGATACCAATTATTTCAGAAACTGTTCACCTGGCAGCTCTGCAGACGGAATGCGTGCCTCTTATCGAAAATAATTACATTTCACAGTGAATACTTAATAGAATATTATGGCTGGGAAAATATAGCGGCTTAGAATACCAAGAAGCATGTCATGTTGGCAATAAGCAGCATGCAGTTTGGGTGAATTGAACGTGTATTGCTTGATATTATTATTGAAGTAATAATAAAATAAAGATTCCTCAAAATGAGAGATACATAACCTGATTTGACATTCAAGGCAAGTGATTTTTTGCACCTGAGACAGGTAGACTTCAGCCTTATAGAATCATATAATCATAGAGTTGGAGGAGACCTCATGGGCCATCAAGTCCAACCCCCTACCAAGAAGCAGGAAAATTGCATTGAAAGCACACCCGACAGATGGCCATCTAGCCTTTGTTTAAAAGCCTCCAAAGAAGGAGCCTCCACCACATTCTGGAGCAGATAGTTCCACTGTTGAACAGCTCTTACGGTCAGGAAGTTCTTTCTAATGTTCAGGTGGAATCTCCTTTCTTGTAGTTTGAAGCCATTGTTCCATAGCATCCTAGTCTCCGGGGCAGCAGAAAACAAGCTTGCTCCCCCCTCCCTATGAGTTCCCCTTATGTATTTATACATGGCTATCATTTCTCCTCTCAGCCTTCTCTTCTTCAGGCTAAACATGTCCAGCTCTTTAAGCTGCTCCCCATAGGGCTTGTTCTCCAGACCCTTGATCATTTTAGTCACCCTCCTCTGGACACATTCCAGCTTAGAGTAACATCTCCCTTCAACAGCAGTGCCCAGAACTGGACACAGTATTCCAGGTGTGGTTTGACCAAAGTGGAATAGAAGTGTAGCATGATTTTCCTGGATCTAGACACTATGTTCCTATTGATGCAGGCCAAAATTCCATTGGCTTTTTTTTGCCACCGCATCACGTTGTTGACTCATGTTTAACTTGTTGTCCACAAGGACTCCAAGATCTTTTCCACACGTCCTACTGTCGAGCCAGGCATCGTCCCCCATTCTGTATCTTTGCATTTCATTTTTTCTGCCTAAGTGATTCTCTTGCATTTGTCCCTGTTTAACTTCATTTTGTTCAGATGGAATCTCCTCTCTTGTAGTTTGAAGCCATTGTTTCCTTGCGTCCTAGTCTCCAGGGAAGCAGAAAACAAGCTTGCTCCCTCCTCCCTGTGGCTTCCTCTCACATATTGATACATGGCTATCATGTCTCCTCTCAGCCTTCTCTTCTTCAGGCTAAACATGCCCAGCTCTTTAAGCCGCTCCCCATAGGGCTTGTTCTCCAGACCTTTGATCATTTTCGTCACCCTCCTCTGGACACATTCCCGCCTTTCTCTTCTGAATTCTCCAATGGCAATATGGAATCCTTAAAATACTGTAACCCATTTTCTTCACCTCTACAAAGAAGGGAAAAGTGTTTCTGAGAACATGGGTTCAGATTCACTTCCTAGTAGTTGTTCCTTCTGATTTATGGTAGCCCTAGGTCATTGGTTCCCAGCAAGTGGTCCATGGATCACCAGCAGTCCCCAAGACCAAAACAATGATCCCTGAAACATTTTTTAAACCTGTAGTGAGTGGCTCCCAACCTGTGGTCCATGGACCACCAATGGTCCACAGACCTGAAATATGGTCCGTTGCCTCACAGTTACTACACCATTGCAATAAGAGCTATTGGTTTCACAAAACCCTCTTAGAGTGCCAAGGCAACAGGGATATGTCATAAGGGGAGAAGCTGACTACCTACAAAAGGCACAATAGCAAGCCTCCTGACTGCTGCTTCTCCTCCTTCTTCCCCCTGTCTGGAGCCATTCCATGAGGCACCTGGAAGTGGGGCTGCCTTGGTGACTTCGTTATTTGGGGTGCTGTTTCAGAAAATTGCATTGGAGAGACCACATCAACTTTAGATTATTAAATATGGTTTTCTGTAGGCGAGCAGATGGCGACTACTGGATGGCATATGTTCTGTATCAGAAACTAGAGCTGATGTGGTCCATCCAATGCATTTTTCTGAATCAGCACCCCAAATAACCAAACTTAATCTAAACTGATTCATAACCCTTTTGGTACTGATGTTGGAGAGTGATCCCTGGTCAAGTGGTCACTGATCAAAAAAAAGGTTGGGAACCACTACTATAGGTGAAGCTATCACTGGGTTTTCTTGGCAGGATTTGCTGAGAAGAGCTTTGGCTTTGCCTTCGTCTGAGGCTGAGATAGTGTGACTTGCCCAAGATCACCGACTGAGTTTCTGTGAATATTATTATTATTATTATTATTATTATTAAAAACATTTATACCCCATCCTTCTCGACCTCCTGCCTAGCTTCCAAATAGGCAACAATTTAATGCCAAACATAATATGAAACACGTAATAAATACATCCATACAAAATAATTATAAATATATGTTAAAACCAGCTTGCCAGAAAAAAATAGCCAGAATTAAAATCGTCGTCCAAATCACTCCAAGTACAGTCCAATAAAATCTGGTCTTTCCCAGTAAAACGAACTATTTTGTGAACGCTTGATCCCATAACCAGGATTTAAGTTTCTTCCAGAAAGGTCAGGAGGGAGGGGCAGATCTAACCTAATTGGGGAGGGAGTTCCACAGCCGAGGGCGCCACCACAGAGAAGGCCCTGTCTCTCATCCCCACCAAACATGACTGCGATGGCAGTGGGACCGAGAGCAGAGCCTCCCCGGATGATCTTAAGGTCCTAGATGGTTCATAGAGGGAAATACGTTCGGGCAGGTAAACTTTGAATTAGAAGACTTGAACCCTGGATCCTCATAGTCCTAGCAGTCCAAACTCAAATCATTGCACAATCTTGGCTCATAAGACTACCTGTAAATAGGACTCCCTTAAAAGTGTGCTAGTAATATTGTTTGATACCACTCTGGCTCATTTCCTTATCCCTGCTTTAATCTTTGAGGTCTTCAATCTACCCAGTATGTTAAGCAAGGAATCCTTGCTTTCACTTCATTGGAAACAAGGATGTTTCCCCAAAGCTGATCTCTCATTTCTTGACTCTTCATCCAATCAATGGGTTGTTGTAGGTTTTTCGGGCTATATGGCTATGTTCTAGAAGCATTCTCTCCTGACATTTCGCTTGCATCTATAGCAAGCATCCTCAGAGGTTGTGAGGTGATGCAGGTGAAACGTCAGGAGAGAATGCTTCTAGAACATATCCATATAGCCTGAAAAACCTACAACAACCCAGTGATTCCAGACATGAAAGCCTTCAACAATACATTGTCCTACTACTTCCTGTCTGTGGATGCTTCTCCATCTGCCTTTTGGTCCCCTCTTCAGCAATCCTTCTCTCTGCTTCCTTTTAGCAGTATACCACACCTGTGAAACCTCCAGTTTCCAGTGTCACAATGGGCACTGCATCCCCCAGAGATGGGCATGTGATGGAGACGCTGACTGCCAGGATGGATCAGATGAGGATCCCACCAACTGTGGTATGGAAGCAAAGGGCCAAAGAATATTAATGTATCTCTAATGGGAGTGTGTTGAGCATGTTGACCTCCTCGTTCTGTGTTTTCATCATTATTTACATATCTGTTCTCATTGACTTGAATTCTAGAGACAAAGTGCAATGGCTTCCAGTGCCCAAATGGTACATGCATCCCTTCCAGCAAGCGATGTAATGGTGCCCATGACTGTTCTGATGGCTCTGATGAACAGCATTGTGGTAAGTACACCTGTGGGATGTTGCATAGGAGTGACGAGAATGTGAAATGGAGAGATTGATGTCTTTCAGCAGAGTTTCTCTACTGTGCTCTTTCAGATGTTTTGGACTTCAGCTCCCACAATTCCTAACAGCTGGTAAACTGGCTGGGATTTCTGGGAGCTGAAGTCCAAAACACCTGGAGGAGCAGAGTTTGAGAAACACTGCTCTACCAACCTGTGGGTCCCCAGGTGTTTTGGCCTACAACTCCCAGAAATCCTAGACAGTTTACCAGCTGTTAGGATTTCTGGGAGTTGAAGGCCAAAACATCTGGGGACCCACAGGCTGAGAACCACTGCCTTATAGGGATGTTATTCCAGATTTCCACTGGCTTGTTTTAATGTATCCATCCACAGCAGTGCTATTTGAAGTCCATAAACTCGTGGCAATGTAGGGCCATCGGCTACTAGTCCACAGGAAATCTCCAGAAAAAAGAAAACCACACTATAGACAGTGGGTACAAATATGGTCTCCATCTCTGGCACAATAGGGAAAAAACATAGACAGCCCGTCACGTTGGCAGACCTTTTACAGCAAATAATTATAGCATTATTATTACAGATTGCTTATTGTACCATCCTGTGAAATCCTAGGATTTAGATCTCTCAGCTGGATCGCTCTGGTGCAGTTTCTCAGCCTGGGGGGGTCGGGACTCCTGGGAGGGTCATGAGGGAGGTTTCATAGGAGTCACTAAAGACCATCAGAAACATATTTCTGGTGGTCTTAGGAACCTCTTTGGCAGAGAAGGCTGAAGATCTCTCCGCCTGTCCTTCTCTTCCTTTTTGGAAACAGATGGAAAATCATCCCACCAGAAGTTCTCCTCCTGATCTCTGGATTAAGGCAGACTAACACTCCAAAACTCAAAGTCAATGCCCACCAAACCCATCCTGTATTTTCTGTTGGTCATGGGAGTTCTGTGTGCCAAAACTGGTCCATCATTGGTGCAGTTCAGAATGCTCTTTGGTTGTAGGTAGACTATAAATCCCATCAATTCCAACTCTCAAATGTCAAGGTCTATTTTTGCCAAACTCTACTAGTGTTCACATTTGATCATACTGAGTATTTGTGCCAAGTTTGGTCCAGACCCATCATTTTTTGAATCTGTTGTGCTCTCTGGATGTAGGCGTGTGCCAAATTTGGTCCAGTGAATGAAAATACATCCTGAATACCAGATATTGACATTATGATTCCTAACAGTAGCAAAATTATAGTTATGAAGTAGCAACGAAAAGAATGTTATGTTTGGGGGTCACCACAACTTGAAGAACTGCATTAAGGGGTCACGGCATTAGGAAAGTTGAGAAACAGTGCTCTAGTACATTCCCAAACTATAATGGGAAAGAGCCACAGGGAAGTGCCAATGTGTGGATTAAAAATATGTGCATCTCTTTCTGTCTCTTGTGTGTAATATATATATATATATATATATATATATATATATATATATACACACACACACACACACACACACACACACACACACGCGCGCGCGCGCGCGCACATTTATACAATAATAAACAGAAGAAGAAGAATTTAAACCAGAAGAGACACTGTGGTGATGGATTCACCATGAATGGGGGTCTCCTCTTTTAATAGTAGTAATAATAATAATAATAATAATAATAATAATTATTATTATTATTATTATTATTATTATAAGAATAAATTATTTATACCCTGCTCCATCTCTCCCAGGGGGACTCGGTGTGGCTTACATGAGGCCACGCCCATCAGTACAGTACACACAATATAACACAAAAGCATAACACAACCAGAAAATAATAATAATAATAATAATAATAATAATAATAATAATAATAAATTATTATACCCCGCTCCATCTCTCCCAGGGGGACTTGGTGTGGCTTACATGAGGCCACGCCCATCAGTACAGTACACACAATATAACACAAAAGCATAACACAACCAGAAAATAATAATAATAAATAATAATAATAATAATAATAATAATAATAAATTATTTATCCCCCGCTCCATCTTCCCCAGGGGGACTAGGTGTGGCTTATATGAGACCACGCCCATCAGTACAGTACACACAATATAACACAAAAGCATAACACAACCAGAAAATAAAATACATAAAATGCAAAACCAATATAATAAGCGACACAACAATATAAAATCAAACATTAAATCACAAAAGATTTCACTGGGCAGGGCCAAATTTAAAGATAAAATTTTCAAACACTGGGAGATAAGGCAATGTAAATTATCAGGGAAGGGGATCCGGGGATGAGGAAGGATTTAGTTGCACAAACCATAAAATAAAGTGCTTCTGAGGTCATTTTGTGCAAAGTTTGGTCAGGGAGTATCTTACATTCAATCATTGAAGGCACATTGGAACCTGCACTTTTCCAACCATCTTTATCCTCCCCTTTTCCATTCACTGTTCCATAGAGCCCCTCTGTACCCGCTACATGGATTTCGTGTGTAAGAACCGGCAACAGTGTTTGCTGCGGTCCATGGTGTGTGATGGCACTGTGCATTGTCGAGATGGCTCAGACGAAGACCCTTCCTACGCCGGGTGCTGTAAGCATAGCGGCCGAGAGCATCTTCCTGAAAACGTGATTCCCTCAAGCAGGGCAGGGATGAGGTAGAGGGGAGGTTAGCAGTCGGCCACAACAGCACATCTTGCTGCCGATTGTCTGGCTCTTTTGCCCCTTTATGCTTCCTTACGTTCTAATCCCACCTAGATAAGTCTGAGTCAGGTATTCTGGGCAAGGTTTAATCAGTGATGACTCCTATATAAGTGGGTGGTGAGTCTTCAGTGAATTTCAGTCTGAATCTTGTAGGAGCTGTCCAAGGTGCTGAAATGGAGATCATCCTTTTAGATAGCTCCCGAGCTTGGATTATGTTCCAAAACCCCCAAATGAATCTACTCCATGCACTCTCTCTCAATTGTAGCTCAAGACCCTGAGTTCCACCACACCTGCGACCAGTTTAGCTTCCAGTGTCAAAACGGCGTGTGCATCAGTTTGGTGTGGAAATGTGATGGCATGGATGACTGCGGGGACTACTCGGATGAGGCAAACTGTGGTGAGTCAGAAGGAGAAAGGACTGTACTGGTTTGACTATGATGGGAATTGTCATCCAGCACATCTGGTGGGTCTTCACTTGGGGATGTACCATATGTTCCCATCACTGAAGCTTTTCCTCAAAGATGTGAGATGGAAAGTTTTCTGCAGATTAAAAAAGTTCCATGCTTGGTGTATCTTGGGGTCATAAACTGGAAAAGATTTGAAGGCACACAACACTAAGTGACTCATAATAATAATGTTTTCCTTTGGATAGAGAACCCAACCGAGGCTCCAAACTGCTCTCGATACTACCAGTTCCAGTGTGACAATGGACATTGCATCCCCAACCGGTGGAAATGCGATGAAGAGAATGACTGTGGCGACTGGTCAGACGAGAAGGTGTGTGGAGGTAAGAGCTGAGAATATGGGGATAGTTTTCCCAAATAGTGGGATAACTTGGGAAAATACAGCAGGAGAGAGTGTGTAGGAACCCTCCTTAGTGTCACCTGTCCACTGGATTTTCTGGACTTTGAAATGTGATTGATGTGTTTTTTCATAATCCCTACACACACACACACACACACACACACACACAATTGATTGTTTTACCTCACAGAAGGTTTCTCAGGGGAATTTATTTATATATTTTATTTATGTATGGCATTTATATGCCGCCCTTCTCACGCCAAAGGGAACTCAGAGCGGCTTACAAGATATATATACATACAATATATTATATTATTAGCATAGTACAATATAATAATAAAATAATAATAAACTTTATTTATAGCCCGCCACCATCTCCCTAATGGGGATTCGGAGTATTATATATTACTATATTGTACTATACCATTATATTGTAATTTTTCAGGGTTTTTTTAAACTACTCATAATAATAAAACTTTATATATATCCTGCCACCATCTCCCCAAAGGGACTCGGGACAGCTTACAAAGCACATATAACATACAACTTATCCTGTATAATTTCTGCTATGTAAATCGCCTGGAGCATCTTGGATGGAGGGCGATTAATAATTAATTAAAGATGATGATGAGATGAACTTTGTACTCATCTATTTAAGTGTCACCTCTGTTTTTTGAAAACGACTGTCATGGACTGAAATGGCCCAGAAATGGGGCCCTTGTACTCCCTGGGGAGACTGTTATATTAAAAGTAGTAACAATAATAATAATGTTGTTTGCTGTGTACTAATCTTGTTGTGTTTATAATAATAATAATAATAATAATAATAATAATAATAATAATAATAATAATAAGTAGGATCACAAGCCTGAAAAAGTTACAAAAAATGAACATGTCAAGCTACTATAGGACTTCCGAATTCAGACAGACAGAGTTTTGGAGCGCAAGACTCCTGACCTCACAATTGTGTCAAAAAACGAAGTATAGATCATTGATGTTGCAATCCCAGGTGACAGCAGGATTGAAGAGAAACAACTGGAAAAGATGACACGATATGAGGATTTAAAGATCGAACTGCAAAGACTCTGGCACAAACCAGTAAAGGTGGTCCCAGTGGCACACTGCGTGCAGTGCCTAAAGACCTTGGCCTGCACTTAAACACAATCAGTGCTGACAAAATTATGATCTGCCAGTTGCAGAAGGCCACCTTACTGGGATCTGTACACATTATTCGCCAATACATCACACAGTCCTAGACACTTGGGAAGTGTCCGACATGTGATCCAATACAACAGGCAGCAGAGTGTCTGCTGTGGACTCATCTTGTTGTGTTTCAAATAATAATAGTAATAATAACAATTTTTCACAAAACCTGCGAGTGGTGCAAACACAACCCTGGAGACCACATGTAACCCATGGGGCCATACCCTTTCCTATCTCCTCTGTGAGAAATAGATCTGCTCCAAGTCTATTCTGCTGGTCTGAAATCTGATGAAAGTCCTAAACCTGTACATTTGGCCACTAGCATCAATGCTTACAACAACTAGGCAAATTGAGCTCTCTCTGGCTCTGTGCAGGGACAATAAATGGAAACTCTGTATTGGGTTAGATCAGTGATTCCCTTTTTTTTTTTTTTTTGACCAGGGACCACTTTGGTTATTTGGGGTGCTGATTCAGAAAATTGCATTGGATAGACCACACCCATTCTAGTTTATGATACAGAACATATACCATCCAGTAATAGCCATCTGCTCGCCCACAGAAAACCATATTTTATAAGCCTCGGCTCTATAATAGGGTCTTGCGAGACAAGTTGCTCTCTTTGTAACAGTGTAGTAACGGTGAGACTGCGGACCATATTTTAGTTCTTGCAGACCACTGCTGATCCACAGACCACAGCTTGTGAACCACTGGGTTAGATGCAACATACAATCATGTTGGGAGCTGTTCTGTAGTTCTTAATACATCCCTGTCTTGCTGGTCTAATGTTCAGGTTCAGCTCTTGTTCCAGTCACCACGCCAGCCCCAGCCACATGTTCCCCCAACCACTTCCGATGTAATAGCGGCATTTGCATCACAAACAGCTGGGTGTGTGATGGATACCAGGATTGTGCCGATGGCTCCGATGAGGATGCGTGTCCTACCGCTCGTAAGTGTCCTCTGCAAATGTTTGCTTTTATTATATTGTCAGAGAATCTTGCATTCAGTCCCATCCAGAGGACTTATGTGCTGTATAAGGCAGTGGCAGCTGGTGACTTTAATGTCAGTGGGGCTGTGAGGTGCTCTAAATTTTAGACTAAAGTAGCTGTCCCCTACCACGCGTTGCTGTGGCCCACATGGGGGTTCTGTGTGGGAGGTTTGGCCCAATTCTATCTTTGGTGGGGTTCAGAATGCCCTGTGTTTGTAGGTGAACTATAAATCCCAGCAACTACAACTCTCAAATGTCAAGATTCTATTTCCCCCCAAACTCCACCAGTGTTCACATTTGGGCATATGGAGTATTCTTGTAGAGTTTGGTCCAGATCCATCAATATTTGAGTCCACAGTCATCTCTGGATGTAGGTGATCTACAACTCCAAAATCAAAGGACATTGTCCACCAAACCCTTCCAGTATTTTCTGTTGGCCATGGGAGAACTGTGTGCCAAGTTTGGTACAATTCTATCTTTGGTGGAGTTGAGAATGTTCTTTGATTGTAGGTGAACTATAAATCCCAGCAACTACAACTCTCAAATGACAAAATCAAATTTTTTTGAGTGAAGGACATCCATTGGTTTGTTAGGTGTCTTGTGTCCAAATTTGGTGTCAATTCGTCCAGTGGTTTTTGAGTTCTGTTAATCCCACAGACAAACATTACATTTTTATTTATATAGATATGAAAGGTGATATCCAAGGCACTGAACCTCCTTTGGGGATAGGGTTCAGAACCTTCTGGTTAGGCCTTTAAAGTTCAGACTAAAACTAGGAGTGTGTGAAATGGCAGAAATCTGTGCTGTTTTCATTTTGAATTTCAGGTGCACT
Organism: Anolis sagrei ordinatus; assembly: GCF_025583915.1. Lineage (NCBI taxonomy): Eukaryota > Metazoa > Chordata > Lepidosauria > Squamata > Anolidae > Anolis > Anolis sagrei. The sequence goes on along the minus strand of NW_026847882.1, from coordinate 37,085,823 downwards.
TCCATTCTGTTTTTGTGAAGATTCAAGGTGATTAGTAGGAGAGCCATTCAAATTCGTAATTCGGCACCTGGAGTTCTGTTTCTGTTTTGGGAAGAACCTTCCCAAAAACTGAATCGGGAAAATGGGGGCACCCAAAATTCGAAACAAAAACAGAACAGATTTCTGCCATTTCATATACCCATAAACCGGGGATTAATATTGTAAATAGTTCTTGCCAAACTCAAGATATTTTAAAGGTCAGGGTGAGACTTGTGTGCTCTTTCTGTAGACTGCAATTCTCAGCACTGCTGACCTGAGTTGCTAAGAGTTGTTGTTGGAGAGCTACACAGTTCTAACCTGATGTTCATTCAGGGGTGTTTTTGTTAACACCTTCAGCAGGTTTACACCTTTAACTGCTTCTTAGAGTCACATAAAGATTATTATTTGCCAAAGAGGAAATTTCTTGAAGGGAGAGAAGTTTGGCAACCATTAAGTTACCTTGCTTGCAACAGAGGCAGAACTCCATTGGAGTAGCCAGGCCAGAGTCTCTCTCTTGTGCCTTTTATTACTAAATCACATTCAGAGGAGAGAGAGAAAAAGGACTCCTTCTGGGTTGTTGTAGGTTTTTTCAGGCTATATGGCCATGTTCTAGAGGCATTTTCTCCTGATGTTTCACCTGCATCTATGGCAAGCATCCTCAGAGGTAGTGAGGCTCACTCACTACCTCTGAGGATGCTTGCCATAGATGCAGGCCAAACGTCAGGAGAGAATGCCTCTAGAACATGGCCATATAGCCCGAAAAAACCTACAACAACCCAGTGATTCTGGCCATGAAAACCTTCGACAATACATAGGACTCCTTCTGTTTTTTAAATAATTCTGTGAATTTCATCAGCTAATCACCTCCCAACAAAGGATTTCCCCAGGCAGTAAGAAGTCACACCTTGAAACTGCTAGGCCATTAAATGCTAATCAAGGTGGCCAATTGAAACACCTACCTCCAAAAAGGAAAGAGTTCTTTCTCCAATCCTGGACTGATATATAAACCCCACTTGCCTAGTTTTCAACAGACCCCACAACCTCTGAGGATGCCTGCCATAGATGCAGGCAAAACATCAGGAGAGAATGCTTCTGGAACATGGCCATACAACCCGAAAAACTTACAACAACCCAATGATTCCGGACATGAAAGCCTTCGACAATACAATTTCATCATCCTTTAACCAGGCCAAGGCTGCCACCTGGTGGTCCTGGAGGCAAGCGAACATAGTTTCCAGATTAGAACCATTGAATAATAAAGTTGGAAGAGACAACATGGGCCATCTAGTCCAACCCCCTGCCATGCAGGAAAAGCACAATCAAAGCACTCCTGACAGATGACCATAAAAGCCAAAGTGTGTATGTAGAACCAATATCCAGCTATGCAGTTCATAAGGATACTGAGAAATGCTCTTTGTTATCCCCCCCCCAGCGGTTGGTGCAACATCCCCATCGGCTGGCTCCCCTGGACGCTGCAGTCGGTTTGAGTTTGAGTGCCCGTCGATGAAGAAATGCATCCCAAACTGGAAGCGCTGTGATGGCTTGAAGGACTGCCAGGACGGCACGGATGAGCTCAACTGCCGTGAGTCCTTGTTGGGATTGGGACAGGAACTGGGGCAGGACATTTGCCAAATACCTTCTGCGTGTTTTTGATGTTGTAGAACTCCTCCTCCCAAAAAAAGTTGCTGTGCTTTTAAGAGAAATTAAGCTAAATTATATATGGGAGTCATTTAGGGTAAGTGGTTTGAGCATTGGACTATGCCTCCAAAGATCAGAGTTCGATTTTCCTCTTGACATGGGAAGCCCAGTGGGTGACCTTGGGAAGAGAAGGGAATGTATTGTATATAGTAGTGTATACGTCTAGAAAAGATAACCCAAAAAATCAATCAAAAGACCCCTGGGTCAAAGTATCTATGGGTCAATATAAGTGAGTAGAGTGGTGACAAGAGAGAGTTTAGTCTGTCCCGTCTCCTTCTTTTGAGTTTAAATCAATCAATGGAGTTGCCATTTGGTTAGGGAATCAACAGGGACCCAGACAAACAATTATATTCTTTTAATGAGATATATGTATGTAATTTTGTGTGTTGGCTATCTCTTGTGGCTATTGTCTTTGTCATAGTGCTGCTGCCTGTATTAAATTGTCCTGACATTGAATATGGACATGAGATTAACTTCACAATTCAGCAGCAGATCAGTTGCACAACTTCAGCACTTTCCAGTAGCTTCTTCCTGCACAGTATTTTCAGCCTGCAGTCACGCTGGAACCTTTTACAGACACTTGACCACATGCCCAGCCATTGTCAGTTTTACCATTGTCTTTCCCCCAGTTTAGATGATATTACAAACTTACCACAGCATACAGTTATATCTTGTCTTAGCAGACAGGCTCTTTAATTACATATAGTCTTCGACGAACAACATCACAGCACAAGGAGAGATATACACTGTACACGACTTTCTTATATACAATTCTATACAATTACACATAGCAATCTCTGATTGGTTCCCAACCCATTAACTTAACTTAGACCCAGGATTACATCATTCACAATCACCTGGACTAGGCCAGAACACATTCCCCAAATGATTCCCTATATACAGTTAATGCATGACTCTGCATTTCCAATAGAAGCCCATTAGCAGTGCATGACTCATCTATATTACATTACAATACATTGTAAAACCTGACATGGCAACACTATGATGATGAAACACAGGCAAGGAATTTAGGTGGAGGCATATTGGATGCTGCAAAGCTTGACTTAAGTTTGGGCTTTCTGCTTTGAATAGGCATGAACCCATAGGATTGAGCTTCCAAATCAGAACCCCATTTTTAAGAACATGTTAAAAGGAGCTCATCACCAGAAGAGTGTATGCATGCATCCTGTAGCTAGAGGATCTCACGTTCGCCTTCCAGAATGCACAGATTTGTAAAGATTCTCAGTTTGCAGGAAAGGTGAACCTTGAAACGAGGCCCCTGTCGCAACATTACTGTAATGAATGGGCCAATAGTTTGGTTTGCAATGAGAAAGGAACTTAGTATTAGAGTTGTGCATGGAATTCGTTTCTCTTGTTTCCTTCATGTATTTGTTTCTTTGGGAGCACGGAAGAGGTACAAAAATCTGGTCGACACAAAAGTAGACTCCTGGCCTGTTTTTTGGCATCACAGAGTAAGAGGCGCTTGGCTGCAGGCACTGATGGGCAGGTGCTCTGGGTCCACACACCACACACACACTCTTTCCAAGGAGAGAGCGAGTGTGTGTGTATGGCATGCAGGAATGTCCACACCTGCCAGGGCCCACAGCTTAGCGCCTTTTACAGAAGAGTAAGAGGTACTTGGCTGTGGGCACTGGCAGTCGTGGGCACTCCTGCACACCACACATACATGCACCCTCCTTGGAAAGAGTGCTTGTAGTGTTCAGGCTCTGAATGCCTATGCTGATAGTGCCTGCAACCGAGCGCTTCTTACTCTAGAGAAGGAGGAGCTTGACTTCAGGCACTGGTGGGTGCAGGCGGTCCTAGAATCATAGAATCATAGAGTTGGAAGAGACCTCATGGGCCATCCAGTCCAACCCCCTGTGAAGAAGTAGGAATATTGCATTCAAAGCACCCCCGACAGATGGCCATCCAGCCTCTATTTAAAAGCTTCCAAAGAAGGAGCCTCCACCACACTCTGGGGCAGAGAGTTCCACTGCTGAATGGCTCTCAAAGTCAGGAAGTTCTTCCTCATGTTCAGATAGAATCTGCTCTCTTGTAGTTTGAAGCCATTGTTCCACGTCCTAGTCTCCAGGGAAGCAGAAAACAAGCTTGCTCCCTCCTCCCTGTGACTTCCTCTAACATATTTATACATGGCTATCATATCTCCTCTCAGCCTTCTCTTCTTCAGGCTAAATATGCCCAGCTCTTTAAGCTGCTCTTCATAGGGCTTGTTCTTCAGACCCTTGATCATTTTAGTCACCCTCCTCTGGACACATTCCAGCTTAGAGTCAATATCTCTCTTAAATTGTGGTGCCCAGAATTGGACACAATATTCCAGGTGTGGTCTAACCAAGGCGGAATAGAGCATGGGTAGCGTGACTTCCCTAGATCTAGACACTATGCTCCTATTGATGCAAGCCAAAATCCCATTGGCTTTTTTTTGCCGCCACATCACATTGTTGGCTCATGTTTAACTTGTTGTCCACGAAGACCCCTACACACCAAACACACACACCCACTCCTTGGAAAGAGAGTGTGTGTGTGGCTTGCAGGCTAAGAAGTGCCTGCGCCTGCCAGTGCCTGCGGTTCAGTGCCTCCTCTAGAGTAGGAAACAGCAGCAGGTACGAAGCCTCCTTAAAGTACACACCGGGAAGGGAAACCTAGGTGGGAAGCCTCCATTATCCCTCCATAATGGGCTGATAGAAAATGGCTCTTTTGGCACCAAAGAGTGAAAACTGATATCTGCCTTGCTGATTCTGGGAGGCTCTCAAAAAAAATGAATGGGGGCCCGTACCAAAAGCCAGGACACGAAATAGGTCAAGGCTTACCCCGAATGCACAACCCTGCTTAGTATATTCTCTTTGCCTTCCAGCAACTCATAGTACTCTCTTATGCCCAAATGGATTTAAATGTGAAGATGGAGAAACTTGCATCATGATGTCCGAACGGTGCGATGGATTCTTGGATTGTTCGGATAGCAGCGATGAACGTAACTGTACCGGTAAGTCCTGGCATGCCATAGGAAGTGGTTTGTACCTTGTGAAGTCGGATTTGGCCACAGTGGTCCACACCTTAGTTACCTCTAGATTGGACTATTGCAATGTGCTCTATGTGGGGCTGCCCTTGAATTGGTCCAACATCCGGCAGTCAGATTATTGTTGTTGTTGTTGTTGTTGTTGTTGTTGTTGTTGTTATTATTATTATTATTATTAGTCGCGTCAGAAGACTTCTGGTGTGAGAGAATTGGCCGTCTGCAAGGACGTTGCCCAGGGGACGCCCGGATGTTTTTGATGTGGGAGGCTTCTCTCATGTCCCCGCATGAGGAGCTGGAGCTAATAGAGGGAGCTCATCCGTCTCTCCTCGGATTCGAACCTGTGACCTGTCGATCTTCAGTCCTGCTGGCACAGGGGTTTAACCCACTGCGCCACTGGGGGCTCCACAGCCACATTATTAACTGGTGTGTATTACAAAGAGCGGTCAACCCTCCTGTTTAAGGAGCTCCACTGGCTGCCGTTTATTTTCCTGGCCCAATTCAAGGTTCAGGTCTTGACCTACAAAGCCCTGAATGGTTTGGGACCCGCCTACCTGCACAACCTCATTTCCATCTACAAACCCACACGACCTCTTCGATCTTCCGGAGAGGCTCTTCTCTCTCTCCCACCCACATCGCAAGTGTGACTTGTGGGGACGAGAGAGAGGGCCTTCTCTGTGGTGGCCCCCCAGCTCTGGAATTCACTCCCCAGAGATATTAGGCAAGCCCCCATGCTGGCAATCTTCAGGAGGAACCTGAAAACCTGGTTATTACAATGTGTCTTCAATGACTGAATGTAAGATACTCCCTGACCAAACTTTGCATAACATGACCTCAGAAGCACTTTATTTTATGGTTTGTGCAATTAAATCTTTCCTCATCCTTGGACCCCCCTCCCCGATAATTTACATTGTCCTATCTCCCAGTGTTTTAAAATTCTTATGTTTGAATTTGGCCCTGCCCAGTGTAATCTTTTGTGTTTTAATGTTTGATTTTATATTGCTGTGTCACTTATTATATTGGTTTTGCATTTTATGTATTTTATGTTCTGGTTTTGTTATGCTTTTGTGTTATATTGTGTTTACTGTACTGATGGGCGTGGCTCCATGTAAGCCACCTCGAGGTGGGGTAGAAATACAGTTGGGTTCTTGTAGGTTTTTTCGGGCTATAGGGCCATGTTCTAGAGGCATTTTCTCCTGACGTTTCGCCTGCATCTATGGCAAGCATCCTCAGAGGTAGTGAGGTCTGTTGGAAGTAGGAAAATGGGTTTTATATATCTGTGGAATGACCAGGGTGGGACAAAGGACTCTTGTCTGCTGGAGCTAGGTGTGAATGTTTCAACTGACCACCTTAATTAGCATTTGATGGCTTGGCAGTGCCTGGGGGAATCTTTTGTTGAGAGGTGATTAGATGTGCCTGATTGTTTACTCTCTGTTGTTTTCCTGTTGTAATTTTAGAGTTTTTTTAATACTGGTAGCCAGATTTTGTTCATTTTCATGGTTTCCTCCTTTTTGTTGAAATTGTCCACATGCTTGTGGATTTCAATGGCTTCTCTGTGTAGTCTGACATGGTGGTTGTGAGAGTGGTCCAGCATTTCTGTGTTCTCAAATAATATGCTGTGTCCAGGTTGGTTCATCAGGTGCTCTGCTATGGCTGACTTCTCTGGTTGAAGTAGTCTGCAGTGCCTTTCATGTTCCTTGATTCGTGTTTGGGCAACGCTGCTGCGTTTGGTGGTCCCTCTGTAGACTTGTCCACAGCTGCATGGAATATGGTAGACTCCTGCAGACTCCTCTAAAATTACAACAGCAAAACAACAGACAGTAAACAATCAGACACATCTAATCACCTCTCAACAAAAGATTCCCCCAGAAACTACAAAGATTGCTGGGTTAGATACAAGCAAGTGGGAAAGGGAGAAAGGGAGGAAGAAGCACAAAAGTCCAACATTTGGCGATATGGGGACTGTGGCTAAACTCAGAATGGAGAGAGCAACCTTGTTGGGTGTTGCATGACCATTCATGGTGCTTTTTGGAATAAAGATACATCACTGGGCCCTGGTTCCTGTAGTTTCACGTATGCTGACAGCTGAAACCTCTGCTTCTTTGCCTTTGGTGAAACTCTTTGAGGTTTCTTATTTATTTATTTATCTATTTATTTATTATTTACAGTATTTGTATACCACTTTTCTCACCCCGAGAGGGACTCAAAGTAACGGCAAAATTCAATACCAGTACAAACAATTGCATAAGTAATGATAAAATTCAATGCCAGTACAAACAATTACAATTATACACTACAATTAGACATGAGTCAAGTTAAAAACAATACATCCACAAGTAATAAAACAATCATTAAAACAAAACAGTTTCAGCCGTCGAATCGCTGTTCCAGTCATTGTCTTTCTGAAATGCTGCATACATTTGCTTCTACTGCCCGATGTCCTGGTCCCAAAACCATGATTTTAATTTTTTTCTAAAAGCCAGGAGGGAGGGAGCGGATCTTACCTCATTTGGGAGTGTGCTGCATAGACGGGGGGCCACAGACGAGAAGGCCCTGTCTCTCGTCCCCACTAGACACATCTGTGCTGTTGACGGGAGCGAGACCAGGGCCTCCCCGGATGATCTTAGATTACGAGGTGGGATGTAGGGGTGGATGCGTTCAGACAGGTAAGCTGGGCCAGAACCGTATAGAGCTTTATAGGTCTTCAATGGCATACAACAGAATATCCCTCCAAACAAAACAAACCTATACCGTCTTTAAGTCAGCATAGCTGGTGATTGAATTCGGATATTACACATCCATTTTGCCCTCGGAGTACTAAATGGCATTTCGCTCCCTTAGACTGGAGACGAGGGAAACTGCAAAGAGAAACCGAGCAAATCAAGAAGATTGTCAGTAGCCCAGCTTTTTCCAAATTTTTCTTCTCAATGCGCACAGTCAATCGATGCTAGCATCATCTACCTATGTACTGAAGGAGTGGATAGTACTTCTTTCAGATAATCATCTCAAGATGCTTTCTTTCCTCGTTGTTCTCCCTCCCGTCTTGATTTGTGCCAGCTTTGCTGTTCCATCAGCAAAATTCTTGGTTTCCAATTCATTATGGCCGAGATAATGGTCACACTAATAGCAATCGATTGCTGTCTCTTTTCCCCTACCGTGCCTCTCCTCCCCGCTCCCTTGCCTTGAGAGTCAAGCATTTTCTCCTTCAACCACTGAGCATCAATCACATTTTAGCTCTTTAATTAAATATTGATTTGGAGAGACCTCCTGGGCGCTTGCTTACCCACTGGGCCGCGGAGACGAACATCCTGGCTAGAATATTAAGCAGAAGTGCACAGGCCTTTTTGCCTTGTCCTTGCAAACATCAGCGGCCTTGAAGAAATGTGGACACCTTCTCTTGGTGTGTCCAGCGAGTAGTACGTATGGCAGCGTTTCTCAACCCGGGGGTTGGGACCCCTGGAAGGGTTGCGAGAGGTTGTCAGAGGGGTCACCAAAGACCATCAGAACACAGTATTTTCTGTTGGTCATGGGGGTTCTGTGTGGGAAGTTTGGCCCAATTCTATCATTGGTGGGGCTCATAATTATTTTATTTATTTATTTATTAATTATTTTATTTACAACATTTCTACCCTGCCCTTCTCAACCCCCGGGGGGAGACTCAGAGCGGCTAACACTGGCAACAATTCGATGCCGCAAATCACAGTATAACAACAATATAAAACCATAAATGCACAATTAATCAAAGCAATAACATTAGTTAAACAATGGAGCCCTCGGTGGTGCAGTGGATTAAACCCCTGTGCCGGCAGGACTGAAGACCAACAGGTCACAGGTTCAAATCCGGGGAGAGGCAGATGAGCTCCCTCTATCAGCTCCAGCTCCACATGCGGGGACATGAGAGAAGCCTCCCACAAGCATGATAAAACATCAAATCATCTGGGTGTCCCCTGGGCAACGTCCTTGCAGACGGCCAATTCTCTCACACCAGAAGCGACTTGCAGTTTCTCAGGTCACTCCTGACATGACAACAAAAGTTAAGCAATCATAGAGAAGTTTCCATTATTATCACAATCATATGGTCCAGTTCAATGTCCAAAGTGCCGTTATGCCTGCTAGCCAAAGGTCTGGTTCCAAAACCACGATTTCTGTTTTTTCCTAATGGAAAGGAGGGAGGAAGCTGATCTAATCTTGCTGGGGAGTGAGTTCCACAAGCAAGGGGTCACCATCGAGAAGACCCTGTCCCTTGTCCCCATCAAACTCATTTGCTAGGTTGGTGGGACAGAGAGCAGGGCCTCCCCAGTGGATCTTAAACTACAAGGCGGAATGTAGAGGAAGATACATTTGGACAAGTAAGCTGGGCCAGAACCGTTTAGGGCTTTATAGGCCATGACCAGCACTTTGAATTGTACTTGGAAATGGACAGGTAACCAGTGAAGTTGACAAAATGCTCTTTGATTGTAGGTTAGCTATAAATCCCAAATGTCTAGGTCTATTTTCCCCAAACTCCACCAGCGTTCACATTTGGGCATATTGAGTATTCATGCAAAGTTTGGTCCAGATCCATCATTGTTTGAGTCCACAGTGCTCTCTGGATGTAGGTGAACTACAACTCCAAAACTCAAGGTCAATGCCCACCAAACCCTTCCAGTATTTTCTGTTGGTCATGGGAGTTCTGTGTGCCAAGTTTGGTTCAATTCCATCATTGGTGGAGTTCAGAATGCTCTTTGATTGTAGGTGAACTATAAATCCCATTAACTAGAACTCCTAATTGACAAAATTAATCTCCCCCCCCCCCACCCACCAGTATCAAACTGGGCATATTGGGTATTTGTGCCAAATTTGGTCCAGTGAATGAAAATCCATCCTGCATATCAGATATTTACATTACGATTCATAACAGTAGCAAAATTACAGTTATGAAGTAGCAATGAAAATAATGTTATGTTTGGGGGTCACCACAACATGAGGAACTGTATTAAGGGGTCAGGGCATTAGGAAGGTTGAGAACCACTAACCTATGGTTTCTCATTTCCAGTTCCATCCTAAAGAAAACATCTTTGCATTTCTCTCCCTTAGATGATACCCTTGTCTATAAAGTGCAGAACCTCCAGTGGACAGCTGATTTCTCAGGCAACATCTCTTTGACGTGGACTAGGCCCAAAAAGATGCCTCTTGCCTCCTGTGTCTACACTATTCATTACAGGTAACTTGGCCATGTTTGAGGATGCTTGTAAGGTGGGCTGTCATGGAGAGGTCCAAACCACCCTCCAGTTCCGCCACCTTTCTGCCCGATTTCAAAGCCGTGTTGTTGTTCTATGCCTTTGCCCCATTCAGGATGGTTGGAGAAAGCATCTGGAAGTCCTTAGAGACACACAGCAACAAAACCAACAGCATCTTGAAAGTGCTGAAGCCGGACTCCACCTATCAAGTCAAAGTTCAGGTCCAGTGTCTGAGCAAAGTGTACAACACCAATGACTTCATCACCTTGCGGACCCCAGAAGGACGTAAGTCAACCTGGTTGGGTGGTTTATTTATTTATTTATCGTGTCAGGAGCAAACCAAACAGTTGTATTGCATTTTTTAACAAACAGACAAACAAACAAAACACAAAGTTTGCAAGCTTGGTAGTTGATTAAATGTCCTTTGACCAGTAGCTGGCCACTTGGAGTGCCTCTGGTGTTGCCGCAAGAAGGTCCTCCATTGTGCATGTGGCAGGGCTCAGGTTGCATTGCAGCAGGTGGTCTGTGGTTTGCTCTTCTCCACACTCACATGTCGTGGGTTCCACTTTGTAGCCCCATTTCTTCTGGTTGGCTCTGCATCTCGTGGTGCTAGAGCACAGTCTGTTCAGCACCTTCCAAGTCGCCCAGTCTTCTGTGTGCCCAGGGGGGAGTCTCTCATTGGGTATCAGCCATTGATTGAGGTTCTGGGTTTGAGCCTGCCACTGTTGGACTCTCGCTTGCTGGGGTATTCCAGCAAGTGTCTCTGTAGATCTTAGAAAACTATATCTTGATTTAAGTCGATGACGTGCTGGCTGATACCCAAAGAAGGGATGAGCTGGAGATGTCACTGTCTTGGTCCTTTAACTATTGGCTGCTACTTCCCAGCAGATGTCAGGTGGTGCAATACCGGCTAAACAATGTAATTTCTCCAGTGGTGTAGGGTGCAGATGCATAATGCGGCATGTCTCATTAAGAGCCACATCTACTGTTTTAGCGTGGTGAGATGTGTTCCACACTGGGCATGCATACTCAGCAGTAGAGTAGCATAACACAAGGGCAGATGTCTTCACTGCATTTGGTTGTGATCCCCAGGTTGTGCCAGTCAGCTTTCATATGACCTTCCACAGATATATAAATCCAATTTTCCTAGTTTCCAGCAATCTCTGAAGATGCTTGCCACAGATGCAGGCAAAATGTCAGGAGAGAATGCTTCTAGAACATGGCCATATAGCCTGAAAAACCTATAACAGCCCAGTGATTCCAGCCATGAAATCATCACTTCAGCTACCATTGCTTAGTGCTGTGGAATCAGGGGAGTTGTAATATTAGCAGACCTTTAGCCTTCCCAAACTACAAATCCCAGGATTCTGTAATATTGCACCAGGGCAATGAAAGTGGTGCTGCTAGCAGACCATTCTCATGAAAACTAAGCTTTGGAACCATTTTAACTTGACAATTAATTTACAAAGAATCTCCCTTTAGACAAAGCAAACTGGAAGGCAGCTGGAGGAGTGTTTCATAAGGTTTTGCTATGAATCTGGTGAAGGCAGAAGGTGCTATAACACTTGCCAAGCAGGACATGTATAATAATAACCATCTAGTTTATTTTAAAACCATTTTCAAGGAGGTGGCAGCTGTTTTGAATAGCATGGCATGCAACCAGAAATATGGAAAAGCTGCTTTTGGGGAAGACAGTACTAGGGAGTTGGGGAGGGGGGAGTTACCAGCTAAAAAAGTAACTTTTCCAAGCTCTAAGCAAGGAAAGGTGATGTTAGTCAACCTAGTTCTCTTTTACAAAGGGTGGTGACTCTGGACTGTACTGTTGTTCCCTTAGGAGCCACAAATACACAAAGTGGAATCTGGATTATCCTCCTCCTTGTGTTTAATAGTTTTCCCATACTGACCCTTCCATCAAACTCTACCTGTCTTTGGTGCTGTAAGCAAATGTGATGCGTTACTGCTAAAGTTTTCTTCCTTGCCTTCGTTTTTTCCAGTACCAGACCCTCCACGCCATCTTCAGTTGACGTTGAAGAGAGAAGCTGAAGGTGTTGTGGCTTGCCAGTGGGCACCACCAACAAATGCCCATGGCCTGATAAGAGAATATGTTGTAAGTATGACTGGGGATCCTCCTCCTCTTCCTCCTCCTCCTCTTCCGCTTCCTCCTCTTCCTCCTTCTCTTCCTCCTCCATGTTCTTTCAGGTAGAAGTTTTGCACAAAGGTGGACAAAGGCATCGTATCAATTTCTAGTTTTACAAAGCATACAGTACGATCCCTGTATGTCCCTGGATTTTGTGTTGATATATGAATCCATTGATAATAGTGAATTAGTTATTTATTATATTTATTTATCATGTCAGAAACGAGTTTAGGATACAGTTATGATGTATTTAAAAACACAAACAAAATCAAAAACTTGGCATTATACTAAATGTCCTTTGACCAGAAACTGGACACTTGGAGTGCCTTTGGTGTCACTGCAAGCAGGTCTTCCATTGTGCAAGTGGCAAGGCTCAGGCTGCATTGTAGTAAGTGGTCTGTGGTTTGCTCTTTCTCCACAGTTGTATGTTGGAGACTCCACTTTGTAGGTTGGCTCTGCATCTTGTGGTGCTAGAGCACAGCCTGTTCAGTGCCTTCCAGGTCACCCAATCCCAAGGTAAAGCCTACAAATGGTGCAAAGGTGGCTTCCATTTTCAGGTGTCCAGACTGACTTCCATTAACTTAAGCATGGCACTGACCAACATTTCTTAAGATTGCCCCATTTCTTAAGCCCAATTTCTTAAGATTGCTCCATTTCTTAAGCCCCATTTCTTAAGATTGCCCCATTTCTTAAGCCCAATTTCTTAAGATTGCCCCATTTCTTAAGCCCAATTTCTTAAGATTGCCCCATTTCTTAAGCCCCATTTCTTAAGATTGCCCCATTTCTTAAGCCCCATTTCTTAAGATTGGCTCTGCATCTTATGGTGCCAGAGCGCAATCTGTTCAGTGCCAACCAAGGCGCCCAGTCTTCTGTGTGCCCGGAGGAGTCTCTCATCCAGTCTCTGCCACTGAGTAACGTGCTGGGTTTCAGCCTGCCACTTTTGGACTCTTGCTTGCTGATGTGTTCCTGTGAGTTTCTCTATAGATGTTAGGAAGGTGTTTCTTGATTTAAGACGTTGGCATGCTTGCTGATATACAAACAGAGGATGGGCTGGAGTTGTCACTGCCTTGGTCATTTTATGTACATGCGGCCCGCTCATTGTCATTATGTTTGGTTTACTGCTTTTTTTTAATGTTTTGGTATATTGTTTATATCCTTATATGTTTTATACTTTAATGTGTTGTCCTATTGATAATACTTATGTTATTGTTTTATTGTTTTGTTGTTTTTAAATTGCTTGTATTGTTGTATTTTGAGCTTGGCCTCATGTAAGCCGCACCGAGTCCCCTGGGGAGATGGTAGCGGGGTATAAATAAAGTGTTGTTGTTGTTGTTGTTATTATTATTATTATGTTATGTTGTTTATTTTATTGCAATTTGTATCTTATTGTATTGTACTTTGTTGTTTGGGCTTGACCTCATGTAAGCCGCTCTGAGTCCCCGTTGGGGAGATGGTGGCAGGGTATAAATAAAGTTTATTATTATTATTATTATTATTATTGGTCCTTTCATTATTGGCTGCCACTTCCCGGCAGATGTCAGGTGGTGCAATACTGGCTAAACAGTATATAATTTCTCTAGTGGTGTGGGGCATAGGCATCCTGTAATAATGCGGCATGCCTCATTAAGAACCACATCCATTGTTTTGACCTGGGGAGATGTGTTCCACACTGGACATGCATATTCAGCAGCAGAGTAGCAAAGCACAAGGTCAGATGTCTTCACTGTGTCTGGTTGTGATCCCCAGGTTGTGAACTAGTGAAATGAAGGCCTTCTGGACCCAGAATATTCTAGAATTGCACTGGAGGACTAAGAAAATGTTTGCTTGTGTCTCCTTCTAGGTGGAATACAGCAGGACTGGATCCAAGGAATGGTCCTCTGTGAGAGCCCCCAGCAATTACTCAGAAGTGGAGAGGTTGCAGGTCAACTCCTTATATACGTTCAGAGTGAGTATGATTGTCTTTTGCAAGCTGTTTCTAATACATTTCACAGTGCCTCCCCTTCTCCCATCCATAAAGCCATAGAGGAACCATAGGCCCAGTCACACTGTGGATTTATAATGATGTTATTCCACTTTAATTACCATCATATTGTCATCTGGAATCCTGGGATTGGCAGTTTTGGGGGAAGCATTTAGAGCCAGTGTGGTGTCGAGGTTTGAGCACTCGACTATTCCGGAGACCAGTTTTGAGTCTCCGTGCAGCTATAGAAACTCACTGGGTGAGCTTGGATAAATAACACTCTCTCAGCCTCAGAGGAAGGAAAAGGCATCGTACCGTTGAACAAGCCAAGAAAAGCACATGATAGGTTTGTTTAGGAGGCTACCATAGATAGATAGATAGATAGATAGATAGATAGGGTAAAGGTTTTCCCCTGACATTACGTCCAGTCGTGTCCGACTCTGTGGGTTGGTGCTCGTCTCCATTTCTAAGCCAAAGAGCCAACGTTGTCCATAGACACCTCCAAGGTTATGTGGCTGGCATAACTGCAAGGAGTGTCATTACCTTCCCACTGGAGCCTTCCCTCTTTCTCTCCTTCTTTCCTTTCCTTCACTCCCTCTTTCCTTCCTTCCTTTTCTTCTCTTCTTCCTTCCTTCCTTCCTTCCTTCCTTCCTTCCTCCCTCCTTCTTCCTTCTTCCTTCTGCTATCTCTTTTCTTCCTTCTCTCTTTCCTTCTTTCCTTCCCTCCCTCTTTCTCTACATCTTCCCCCCTCCTTCGCTCCCTCTTTCCTTCCTTCTTTCCCTTTTTTCTTTCCTTCTCTCCTTCCTTCTCTAACTTTCCTTCCTTCCCCTTTTTCTTTCCCTCCCTCTCCTTTCTTCCTTCTCTACCTCTTTCCTTCCTTCCTTCTCTCTTTGCTTCCATGCTTCCTTCTCCCTTTCCTTCTTTCTTTCCCTCTTTCTTTCTTTCTTTCTTTCTGTCTGTCTGTCTGTCTGTCTTTCTTTCTTTCTTCTGTCTGGCCTCACTCCCTCCTTTCTTCTCTCTTCTTTCTTTCCTTCCTTCCTTCCTTCCTTCCTTCCTTCCTTCTTTCCTTCCTTCTCTTCTTTTTTTCCTTCTCTTCCTGCCCTCTTTCTTTCCTTTTTTATGTATTGTCATTTAGCTTTTCATCATTTAGCTTTTTGGGGCTTTTACAGTCCCTTCTTCTGTGTTTTATGTGTTTCTGTGTTTTATGAGTGAAGGACATACATTGGGTTGCTAGGTGTATTGCGTCCAGATTTGCTGTCAATTCCCCAGTGGTTTTTGAGTTCTGTTAATCCCACAAACAAACATTACATTTTTATTTATATAGATATCTACATCTATATCTATATATATTTTCACTCTTACATATGAGAAGGAAATACAGTCAGCCCTGTGTATCCACAGGTTCTGCATCCATGGATTCAGCCAACCATGGGTCTGAAAATAGACTCCGGCAGTCATTAGAGTTGTTCTCCATTTTATATAAGGGGTGCCATTTTACTACGCCATTATATATAGTGGAACTTGAGCATCCATGTGTTTTATTTATTTATTTATTCAGAGCTTTTGTCTTCTCGACCTCCACAGAGGGACTCAGGCCGGTTCACAGCAACAACATCATAACAATGGTTAAAAACATCACATCACATAATGTACTAAAACATTAAAATACAATCATATCATTACATAAGGCCAAGTCGTCAGCATAAAATCACAATTCATCATCGTCCGTCCGTGCGGTCAGTAGTTATTAATTCACTCATCGAAAGCCAAGTTCCAAAGCCAGGTTTTCACCTGTCTTCTAAAAGTCAGGAGAGAAGGGGCAGTTCTAATATCCAGTGAGAGAGAGTTCCAGAGCCGAGGGGCCACCACCGAGAAGGCCCTGTCCCTCGTCCCCACCAGACGCGCTTGCGAAGATGGTGGGACTGAGAGCAGGGCCCCTCCAGAAGATCTTAACAATCTTGATGGTTCATAGGGGAGAATCCATTTGGACAGGTAAACTGGGCTGGAGTCGTTTAGGGATTTATAGGTCAACACCAGCACTTTGAATTGTGCTTGGAAGCTAATTGGCAGCCAGTGGAGCTGGCGCAACAGAGGAGTAGTATCTCCCTGTACCCCGCTCCTGTTAGTAATCTGGCTGCCGCTTGTTGTACTAATTGGAGCTTTCGAGCAGTCTTCAAAGGCAACCCCACGTAGAGAGCGTTGCAGTAGTCTAAACGGGATGTAACCAGAGCATGGACCACCGTGGCCAAGTCAGACTTTTGGTATTGACAGCAGATGCAGCATATTGTATACAAATATTTTGGGTACGGTGCCTACCCAAACTATTTCGCCACCTTTCTTCATTCTGGGCTCCTGACAGTGGTAATTTTGCAGCCCTCTGACCAGTTTTGGGATCAGACATGTCTTTGAAGCCGAAGCATCTCCGGGAGCCTTGTCCCTGGGTTTCCTTGTGAATCCAAGGCTCTGCCTCTGATCTGACATGGCTTCCCTGCAGAGTGACACTACATCTCACCCCGAGCTCTCTTTCCCTGTCAGCTTTGGAAATCTGCTCGGTTATCATTATTTTGTTTTTAAAAAGCAGCTTTTGCCAGCATGCCTTCTTGCATATTAATGAGCCTTTTGATTTGAAAAGGTTGCTGCGGTAACTAGCCGTGGAGTGGGAAACTGGAGCGATTCCAAATCCATACGGACCATAAAAGGAAAAGGTAAAGCAACATCCAGTAATGGAGGCTTTTCAAACCATTTTCCCTACTTGTTTTGTTTCGTTGCACCTGATGGCAGCAGAAGGGGAGCCGAGCTGTAAACCCATACATAAATCTCCGCTTTAATAATAGTCTTGCTTTCTTCTCACATGGTGTTTTTTTAATATTAATCTATTCCTTGGCAGCCTTGGGAGGTTCATTATGTTCTGCTTACTCTCTTCCCTTGGCTGTTCCCTGCAACAATTACAAAGCCAATTGGAGCTGGCTGAAGGCCTGGGCTTACTGTAAATATTAATCATTTGCTACATTAAGCAGCGAGGCTTTCATTCCCCAAACTGGTACCTCGTGATCTCTGTTCCAGACATCAACAATTTCTCAAGCGATAGAAGAGACTGCATGCATCCCTTGCACTATACTTCTCTTGCTTCTTCCCCAAAAAAGACTTTTCAAAATGGGCTTTTGCATTAGCTATACCATTGGTCTGAGTATTTTGTTAATAATAAAATAATAATAATAATAATAATAATAATAATAATAATAATGCAGTCAGTATTGCAGTGAGTATAGCGTACCTGGATTTCAGTAAGGCCTTCGACAAGGTCCCCCATGACCTTCTGGCAAGGAAACTAGTCCAATGTGGGCTAGGCAAAACTACGGTGAGGTGGATCTGTAATTGGTTTATTAAGTCTTTATTAATGACTTAGATGAAGGGCTAGAAGGCATGATCATCAAGTTTGCAGACGACACCAAATTGGGAGGGATAGCCAATACTCCAGAGGACAGGAGCAGAATTCAAAACGATCTTGACAGATTAGAGAGATGGGCCAAAACTAACAAAAGAAGTTCAACAGTGACAAATGCAAGATACTCCACTTTGGCAGAAAAAATGAAATGCAAAGATACAGAATGGGTGACGCCTGGCTCGAGAGCAGTACGTGTGAAAAAGATCTTGGAGTCCTCGTGGACGACAAGTTAAACATGAGCCAACAATGTGATGTGGCGGCAAAAAAAGCCAATGGGATTTTGGCCTGCATCAATAGGAGCATAGTGTCTAGATCTAGGGAAGTAATTCTACCCCTCTATTCTGCTTTGGTTAGACCACACCTGGAATATTGTGTCCAATTCTGGGCACCACAATTCAAGAGAGATATTGACAAGCTGGAATGTGTCCAGAGGAGGGCGACTAAAATGATCAAGGGTCTGGAGAACAAGCCCTATGAGGAGCGGCTTAAGGAGCTGGGCATGTTTATCCTGAAGAAGAGAAGGCTGAGAGGAGATATGATAGCCATGTATAAATATGTGAGAGGAAGCCACAGGGAGGAGGGAGCAAGCTTGTTTTCTGCTTCCTTGGAGACTAGTACGCGGAACAATGGCTTCAAACTACAAGAGAGGAGATTCCATCTGAACATTAGGAAGAACTTCCTGACTGTGAGAGCCGTTCAGCAGTGGAACTCTCTGCCCCGAGTGTGGTGGAGGCTCCTTCTTTGGAAGCTTTTAAGCAGAGGCTGGATGGCCATTTGTCAGGGGTGATTTGAATGCAATATTCCTGCTTCTTGGCAGAATGGGGTTGGACTGGATGGCCCATGAGGTCTCTTCCAACTCTTTGATTCTATGATTCTATGACTTTATCACACGATGCTGCTATTCTTTTTGCTGCTGATTTAGGCCAATAGACTATGATTATCTCTCAGAACTGATGTATCATAGAATCATTGAATCATAGAATCATGGAAGAGACCTCATGGGCCATCCAGTCCAACCCCCTGTCAAGAAGTAGGAATATTGCATTCAAATCACCCCTGAGAGATGGCCATCTAGCCCCTGGACACAATATTCCAGGTGTGGGCTAACCAAAGTGGAATAGAGGGGTAGCATGACTTCCCTAGATCTAGACACTATGCTCCTATTGATGCAGGCCAAAATCCCATTGGCTTTTTTTGCCGCCACATCACATTGTTGGCTCATGTTTAACTTGTTGTCCACGAGGACTCCAAGATCTTTTTCACACGTACTGCTCTCGAGCCAGGTGTCCCCCATTTTGTATCTTTGCATTTCGTTTTTCCTGCCAAAGTGGAGTATCTTGCATTTGTCACTGTTGAACTTCATTTTGTTAGTTTTGGCCCATCTCTCTAATCTGTCAAGATCGTTTTGAATTCTGCTCCTGTCCTCTGGAGTACTGGCTATCCCTCCCAATTTGGTGTCGTAAGCTTACGATACCCAATTTGGTATCGTAAGCTTAATAATTGTTTTGAATGCAATGATGCAATGTACTTGCAGGTGCAGGTCAGAATTTAGTACTTCAAGACCAGTGTGTATTGATGTGTTTGGTTTGCAAAATAAATGGACAAGACCAAGGGAATAATAATAACAATAATAATAATAATAATAATAATGATAATGATCTCAGCCAGCATTTGGAAACAATAAACATTGACAAAATCACAATCTGGTGACAGTCGCATTGAGGAAAAGCAACAGGAAAAACTCAGCCGCTATCAAGACCTCAAAATCGAACTGCAAAGGCTCTCGTATAAACCAGTACAGGTGGTCTCAGTGGTCACTGGAGCACTGGGTGCCGTGCCAAAAGATCTCAGTCCTAGACGCTTGGGAAGTGTTCGACTTGTGATTTTGTGATACGAAATCCAGCATATAGATCTCATTTTCTGTGACATACTGTGCTTTTGTGTCAATAATAATAATAATAATAATAATCTTTATTTATACCCCGCCACCATATCTGCAAAGGGAACTCGGGGCGGCTTACGTGAGACCAAGCCCAGTAGTGCATTACAACAAAATAAAATCAAGAACACAAAACAAACATCTCAGTAAAATGAATAAAACATAAGAATACAATAAAATAATGCAGAATACAGTAATAGATAAATCACAATCACAGTGAGCTGGCCACATGCACAAGGTACAATGATAAAAACTCGGGATAGAAATTAAATGCAAATAATTGTGAAGGAAAAACTCATTGGAAAAAGGAGTAATGGTGTAATGGAGACAGACCTTCAAACAGTTGTTATAAATGTTGTTATAAATGCTGATGGAATTGCAGTTGTCCTTCTAGTGTGTGGATGAAGCTCATTTGTTCTCTTTCATCTCCATTTTAGCTATCCCGCCACCTATCATCCATATTGATGGTTACACTGAGAACTCCATAAGCTTCACCCTTAAAATGGAAAGTAGCATTCAGGTAATGGCTCTCTTTTGCTTCATAACCCTTGTTAGGAAGCAGTATCCACATAATTACATGTACTATGCCTTTAAATCAGTGGTTCTCAGTCTTCCTAATGCCACGACCACTTAATAATGTTCCTCATGTTGTGGTGACCTCCAACCATTATTTTTGTTGCTACTTCATAACTAATTTTATACTGTTATGAATCGTCATGTAAATACCTGGTATTCAGGATGTATTTTCATTCACAGGACCAAATTTGGCAAAAATACCCAATATGCCCAAATTTGAATACTGGTGGGGGTTGATTTTTGTCATTTGGGAGTTGTAGTTGCTGYAATTTTATAGTTAATCTACAACCAAACAGCATTCTGAACTCTACCAACYATGGAATTGAACCAAACTTGGCACACAGAACTCCCATGGTCKACAGAAAATACTGGAAGGGTTTGGTGTGCATTGATCTTGAGTTTTGGAGTTGTAGTTCACCTACATCCAGAGAGCACTGTGGACTCAAACAATGATGGATCTGCACCAAACTTGGCATGAATACTCAATATGCCCAAATGTGAATGCTAGTAGGGTTGGTAGGAATTGATTTTTTCTTTGGGAGTTGTAGTTGCTGGGCTTTATAGTTCACCTACACCCAGAGAGCACTGTYAAACAGTAATGGATCTGGACCAAACTTGGCACAAATACTCATTTTACTGAAATGTGAACACTGGTGGAGTTTATGGGAAATCGACCTTGACATTTGGGAGTTGTAGTTACTGGGATTTATAGTTCACCTACAATCAAAGAGATTTCTGAACCCCACCAATGATAGAATTGAGTCAAACTTTCCACACAGAACCCCCATGACCAACAGGATAAATAAAAAGACTGTATTTTTGGATCGTCTTTGGCAACCCCTCTGACAACCCCCCTCATGATCCCCCCCCCAGAGGTCCTGACCCCCAGGTTGAGAAACGCTGCTTTAAATGCTATTGGGGGTGGTGTTGATTTCTTAAAATGATACTGCTGAGGATTTTGTGTATGGTTATATGTGTGCACACACACGCACTGGGGAACCAATCAAGTGTGAATGTCCAGTTCGTTATTTAAGATATTAATAGTGTATTTGCTATTCCTGGGCAAAGTGATTTTGAGTAAACAATAATACCTCTCTTAATTGTAAACCCATATCCACAATTTGACTCTGTACCTTGGGGAAAGTGGTCTATTTAGGATATTTGCTAAGCCATCTTGATTATTTTATGGTAGGCTTCTCAAAGAAGTTGCCATAGCCATGCTAGAGGACCTAGACATTTCCTAGAAAGGATACTTCTGTTGGAATCTTTAGGTCCTCCAACACAACTCTTTGGTAAGATGGGACTGGAAGGCAAATGTGCTTTCCCTTCTGCACAGAAATCCATAATTTTGGCCTTAAAACCTGGCCCTAACATGAAGTTCTCCTATACATGAGTATA
The DNA here is from genome assembly GCF_025583915.1 of Anolis sagrei ordinatus. Lineage (NCBI taxonomy): Eukaryota > Metazoa > Chordata > Lepidosauria > Squamata > Anolidae > Anolis > Anolis sagrei. The sequence continues at coordinate 37,064,402 of NW_026847882.1, read as the reverse complement.
TATGATCAGTTTCCCCGTCCTTGAATTGTGACACAACCTCACATCTGTAAGAATTGTCTTTCAACATTTAGTTCTAATTTTTGTGCCGCTGGTTGACAGGTAAATGGATACGTTGTGAAAATCTTCTGGACTTTTGACGCACATAGACAAGAGAAACTGTCCTTGAACATTGATGGGGGGAAGTCGGCACAAACAGGTAACCCTTATTGCTGGAATTAGCATTTCATCTGAGCACAGCCTAAGAGAGGAGGTGGCCATGATTGACAACCAGAGACAGTACGGGTTGGATCCAATGTGTTTCTGGAATCAGAAAAGTATCTCAAAGGGACAGAAAGGATTGAGAAAGGGATTGTTTTGACAAAACCAGTATAGTGCCTCTTTTCTGTGTGCATTACAAAATTGCCAGAGATTAAAGTAGAAGGGAGAAAACAGTCCTAAAACTTTACCAGTCTATAAAAATATTGGGTGGGGGCTTGCTAGGGGCTCCAGAGACTGCCAAAGTGAGTCTCTGTATACTATGTATACTAGGTGTTTCTGTTCTTTAGCCCAGGGCTCCTCAAAGTTTTAAGGCGTGGAGCCTTTTTTGAAGGAAGAGTTTCTTGTGGAGCCTTTTGGACATTGCGACTGCATTGCATTTTAAAATTTGACAGATGGGCCAGGCCAGTGGCAGATGGATTGAGAATGTTTGTGTGAACTAATTGAAAAAACAAAAAACAAACATGAATTCCTATGTACATATCTTGTTTGTAGTGAAAAAGAAATAAAGAACAATACAATATTTAAAATGAAGAACAATTTTAACCAACATAAACTCAACAGTATTTCAGTCAAAGACCCCATGGGCCATCAAGTCCAACCCCCTTCTGCCATGCAGGAAAAGCACAGTCAAAGCACCCACACAAATGGCCATCCAGCATTTGCTTAATGATAAGTAGTAGTAGTAGTAGTAGTAGTAGTAGTAGTAACAACAACAACCACCACCATCATCCCAGGAGCCATCCAGTCCTATCCCATTCTGCCATGCAGGAAAAGCAGTCAAACCACCCCACAGATGGCCATCCAGTCTCTGCTTAATGATAAGTAGTAGTAGTAGTGATAACAACAACCACCACCCCCACCATCCCAGAGGCCCTCCAGTCCTATCCCATTCTGCCATGCAGGAAAAGCACAGTCAAAGCACGCCCACAGATGGCCATCCAGCATCTGCTTAATGATAAGTAGTAGTAGTAGTAGTAATAACAACAACCACCACCCCCACCATCCCAGAGGCCCTCCAGTCCTATCCCATTCTGCCATGCAGGAAAAGCACAGTCAAAGCACCCCCACAGATGGCCATCCAGTCTCTGCTTAATGATAAGTAGTAGTAGTAGTAGTAGTAGTAGTAGTGACAACAACAACAACACCACCRCCACCATCCCAGAGGCCCTCCAGTCCTATTCCATTCTGCCATGCAGGAAAAGCACAGTCAAAGCACCCCCACATATGGTCATCCAGTCTCTGCGTAATGATTAGTAGTAGTAGTAACAACAACAACAACCACCCCCACCATCCCAGGAGCCATCCTGTCTAACCCCCTTCTTCCATGCAGGAAAAGCACAAATCAAAGCACCCCCAGAGATGGCCGTCCAGTCTCTGCTTAATAATAATAATAATAAGTAGTAGTAGTGGTGGTAGTAACAACAACCACCTCTACAATCCCAGGGGCCATCCAGTCCAACCCCCTTCTGCCATGCAGGAAAAGCACAGTCAAAGCACCCCCACAGATGGCCATCCAGTCTCTGCTTAATGATAAGTGGTAGTAYTAGTAGTAGTAGTAGTAGTAGTAGTAACAACAACCACCACCACCACCATCCCAGGGGCTATTCAGTCCTATCCCATTCTGCCATGTAGGGAAAGCACAATCAAAGCACCCAACAGATTGTAATCCAGGCTTTGTAATAATAACAACAATAATAAGAACAATAAGGACCATCCTGTCCAGCCGCATTCTGCCATGCAAGAAAAGCACAATCAAAGCAACCACAACAATAATAAGTGTAACCCCAAGGGCTGTTCAGTGCTACCTCATTCTGCCATGCAACATCAGCGGCGTTTGTGCCTCTCCCCAGGCCATAAGTGTCATATGCAGGGGGAGCGGGGGGACTGCGGGATTCTCGCGGAGCTCCTGACTGCTTCACGGAGCCCTAAGGCCTCTGTGGAGTATTGTTTGAGAACCATTGCTTTAGCCCATATAAGGACACCTCCAGAGTGAATGACCACCAAACACTATAGCAATGCCTACCCTTAGACTTTGCAATTGAAGAGGGAGAAAAATATAGTTCTGTGTCAGACAGATGACTATGCTTTCAGGAGTTGCTTCTAGTTTGACAGTCAAGGAAAGTGAACCGATTTATCTTCCTTGGCTGCAGCTTGCTCTCATCTCCCAATCGTGCTGTGTCCTAGCAGTCAGGTGGCAAAATACTTCTCCAGGCTGCTTTGTAAGCCAACTCATGCTCCTCTTTTCCTCTCCAGTGAGTAACTTGACCGCTCAGACCCCGTACGAGATTTCCGCCTGGGCCAAGACAGAACTGGGCGACAGCCCTCTGTCCTTCGCGCATGTGGTGACCAGTGGTACAAAGCCATCCCCTCCCAGTTTGAAAGCCAAAGCGGTCAACCAGACTGTGGTCGAGTGCACCTGGACTGGCCCAAGGAATGTGGTAAGGATGAAAAGAGTCTGTTCACAGAATCGTCTTCCCTATTCGAAATGCCCATGTAAACAGCTACACATTATGTAGTGTAATATTCCATACGAAAGGTGAAGCTATTAAGACTATAACTTTTTTCTCCCAGAGAGGATACATTTATTGTTTTCAATTTATTTGTATTCATTTGGCTTCATAACTCGGTGATAACTTGCTCAGTGCCGTTGAAGAAATTTCAGAGCTGAGAGGGAATTTGAGCCTAGGTTTCCCATATTGTAAATGAACCTAATTATGGAGACTGGTCTGAATATGGGAATGAAAAAAATTCCTCTAGATGATATATTTTAAGAATCGGGGATAATACTCTCAAACTCAAAAGCTTTCATACAGAGTTGTTTCCTTTTCAGATCTCAAGCTCTCAGTTTAGTTTGCTAGACAGACTACCACATTTGAGTTGGTCAGTTGCTAAATGTTTGTTTGGGCTACAAAATTCTGCAAATTTGAAGTCCATAGAAGAAGGATACCAAGTTCTTCTCTCTTGATTCTTCTCTTCCTGTCTCCAACCAGGTATATGGCGTATTTTATGCCACATCGTTCCTTGAGCTCTACAGGAATCCTAATAATGCCACCACCACCCTGCACAACATCACAGTTATTGTCAACAGAGATGAGCAATATTTATTTCTGGTAAGATATTCTCCCTTAATCTAGTCCCTTAGGGGCACTGTTATCCAGTTCAGTCTCATGGCTCAACTCTAAGCTCAGGGTTAACTTTTGGAGGCATCTTGAGATGGTTTAAGGATGCTGCCAGTCTTTGATCTCCCATCTCTGACCTTCGGAAAAAAAGAGAGATTTCCGCTACTGTATCAGCAATGCTTCTGCTCCATGTCTAGAATAAAGATCAGTCAAATGACTGTGTTGAGTCAATGAGTTGTGTTCTTGTCTACTAAGACAGAATAGGGGAAGATACACACTGGATTCTTTAGGGTTGCACCAACCTTCTTTTTGATCCTCTGAAGGACTGTTGTATCTGCCATTTTGGTAGTGGCATCATATCATTTATTTATTTATTTATTTATTTATTTGAATCCGGGGAGAGCACAGGTTTGAATCTGGGGAGAGCACAGATGAGCTCCCTCTGTCAGCTCCAGCTCCTCATGCGGGGATATGAGAGAAGCCTCCCACAAGGATGGTAAAACATCAAAACATCTGGGCGTCCAATTCTCTCACACCAGAAGCGACTTAAAGTTTCTGACACGACCAAAAAAAAAGTGAAATTAGATCAGCCCTTTCTCTCCTAACCTTCATGAAAAAACTTAAGACGTGGCTTTGGGACCAAGCTTTTGACAAGTAATTGGAGCAGTGCAATAAGTGACTATGAAAAAATGTGATTGACAAATGGGACGGTCCTGGATTATGTTTTGGTTGGTGTGATTTTAATTATTGATTTTAATAATTCTGGTTTTAATTGTTTGCTTTTAATTGTAATTGTTTATTTGATACATGTATGTATGGCCTCAAATTGCTGCCTGTTGTAAGGCCACCTTGAGTCCCCTCCGGGGTGAGAAAGGCAGGATACACATATGTTAAATAAATAAATAAATAAATAGTTTTGAGATCTACCTAAATTTTTGAGGAATACAGAAACTTGGATGTGTTTGGGAAGACCTGACGTTGCACTATCCCTGTGGGTTGTACATGTTCAGCAGGACTCAAAATTCCCATATCTGAGATGGAGAGATACTATAATGTATAAATAACTAATTGCTACTGGCCTCCTTAAGGTCCGTGTGGTTTCTCCGTACCAAGGACCGCCTTCGGACTACATCGTGGTGAAGATGATTCCTGACAACCGTCTGCCCCCACGGCATCTACATGCGGTGCACCTGGCAAAAACATTTGCTGTCATTAAGTGGGAGTCACCATACGATTCGCCCGACCAAGATATGGTAAGGTAGCTGCATGGTTAGTTTTTGAACTTATCATGACCTTAAGGCAATCCTATCTTGGTGTTTTCTTGGCAACATGTGTTGTGTGGGTGGTATATTTGCCCTCTTCTGAGGCGGAGAAAGAATACCTTTAGCAAGGCTACCCAATGGGTTTCCATGTCCAGGTGGAGATTTGAACCTGATGTAACTGTCACAAACTCTGCCAAGAACTCACCTGATGCAACTTTTCACCCACATAGAACAGCTTCATCTGGTGTTTGGTATTTCTAATATTTAGTAAGGGAGGCATTCTCGATGTTCAGTGTGTATAATTCTTTTGTCTCTCAGTTATATGCTGTAGCCGTTAAGGATTTAGTAAGGAAGACAGACCGAACATACAAGGTGAAAACCCGCAACAGCACTGTGGAATACACCATCAAGAAGTTGGAGCCTGGTGGGAAGTATCATATCATTGTTCAATTGGGAAACATGAGCAAGGAAGCCAGCTTGAAAATCAATACAGGTAGGCCATGGCTTGTTTGATCATCTGTCTGGGTAAAACAGTTGGAATGAAACCAAGATGTTGAGTTTGTACAGCTCTCTTCCCACCAAAGGCTGCTTACCTGGGAGTAAACCCATTGATGCTAAACAGTAGGCATGTTTTGTGACCCAGCTGGAACCACAGACACAGACTGATAGTGTTGTGACTCAGATGGGGTCTCAGAGTGACTCTGATGAGGATGATGGGATTCAGGTTCACAATCAGGTTCAAAATGTTCCTATTGTAGACAATGAGGAACAGGGTGTGCAAGTTCAGTTTCCCACAGCAGGGAATGATGTTTTTGATACTGAAACTAGCCAGGTGCAAATTGACTCAGAAAAGGAGGACAGTTCTCAGCCTGATAGGAAGGCAACCAGGCCGACACTAACGAGCAACCTGACCCTGATGAAACGGGAATCTTAGATCAGGCTGACCGTTTGGAATTCAGAGTTCGAAGGAGTGTGAGAATAGCCAACAAGAAGGAGGTCAGAGGCCAAAGAAATGCTTTCATGTATTGCAAAGGGTATTAAGCAGTGTGTTTGAAAACAAACCTTTGTCAGAGCAACTTCTCGCTCAACCAAGCAGCTTGTGCTCGTTTTCCTGTGTCCGTGGTCTTGGGATTTTGTCATGTTCTCATGGGACTTTGTTTCATTGGTGCCATTTGGAATTCTGCTTTACAGTGCTATGTTTTATTGATCTTTGGAACACTACTTGCTTTTAAAACTTTTCATCTTTTATTTTTTAATAAACTACAAAGACTTCAGTCTGTGTGCAGTTCTGGTGATTTCAGCAAGATGAACCTATTCTGAGGTGCAACAGCACAGGAAATTTACGGTTCTAAGAGCCGCCGCAAACTAGCATCTTGCGAGAGCAAACTGTGCCAGCACGTCTGATGACGTAGAAGACTCCGCCTCTCTCTCCGCCTCTTTTTCCGCCTCTTTCTCTGTGCCAGCGTGGTTTTTCCTTTGCTAGGGCAGCGATGCCAGCGTACTCTCGTTGTTGAATTCTGCCAACAGCGAGAGTACGCTGGCATCGCTGCCCTAGCAAAGGAAAAACCACGCTGGCACGGAGAAAGAGGTAGAGAGAGAGGCGGAGTCTTCTACGTCATTGGACATGCTGGCACAGTTTGCTCTTGCAGGACGCTAGTTTGCGGCGGCTCTAAGGTACTTACAAAACTAGAGGGCACTGGTGCTTTGCTTCTAAAGTGTTGCTAAAGTTCTGGTGGTGAAAATTTCAAAACTCTAACAAAACTTTCAAAATGTCATTATTTTTTCATTATTGGTGATTTTTATGACAGAATCAGTTAAGAATTACCATTTATAATAAAATTTGGAAAGTTTTTTTAGAGTTCGGAAATTTTCACCAGCAGAACTTTAATAACACTTTAGAAGCAAAGCACAAGTGCCCTTAGTTTTGTAAGTAGTTTAAAACCATTTAGAACCATGGATTGCCCGTGCCTATTTAGCAGGGCTTATTTTCATAGTAGAGATGCGTAAGAGTTTCACTAAAGTTTTGAAAAACACTTCCAAGAATTTTTGATCAGATTACAAAGACATTTTCTTGATGGTTCATTTCCTCTTTATTTCTTTTGCAGTTTCCTTGGCTGCTCCCGATGCCTTAAAGATTATAGCAGAAAATGACCATATCTTGTTGTTTTGGAAGAGTTTAGCTTTAAAAGAAACTCACTTTAGTGAAAGTCGGGTAAGTTGAATTCACACCATAACACTTGAATTCATTGTATATATATTTCTCTTTATTCATGATCCATTGTATGCTCACACAGTACATATACACACGTAGAATTTGTGCTATACACATTGAGGGCAATCCATACTGATAAATTCAGTGCCAATAACTTTTCCGGGCTCAAAGTGTTTTGGTGTCTTTCTTCTCAGGGGTATGAGATACACTTGTTCGACAGTGTAACCAATAGCACGACATATCTGGGAAACACCACTGAGAATGTCTTCAAAGTTTCCAACCTGAAATCAGGCCATAATTACTCATTCACAGTGCAAGCCAGATGTCTCTACAGTGGGCAGATGTGTGGTGAGCCTGCAACACTCCTTTACAATGAGCTAGGAGCTGGTAAGTCAACGCTCGCTCTCTGATTTTGGGCATGTGTTCCTCTTGTTCCCAGCTGGTTATGTGAAACTGCAGATATGACTGAATGTTAATAAATTCAGGTTTCTGCATACCATGGGACCGAGATATTCTTAAAGAGCTGCCCTGTTGTTCTGTCGCGCGCTGGGCCTGTAAAGAATTTCTTTTAAGATAAGATGTGCAACCTTTGCCCAGCGGGAAGCCAGGGCCCCCCAAGAGAAGTTCTCAGAGGTTTTCCACCACAAATGGTCTTTAGATGGCTTGTGAAGTATAACAAAGTCCTTTATTAATGAACAATCAAACAGAAACTTCTCTTGTCTTCAGTAAAGTTAAACAAATGATTCCAGGCTTTTATGCAACTGGTGGCTTCCTAATCTTGTCCACAAAGGACAGGCAATTGTCTTCAGTAACTGTTACTTTACTTTAAGGAAAATCCCTTTTTAACTTCTCCCAGGCTGACTGTAATCTAATCCTTACTGATGTGGGCTCCGCTACCGGGTCGAACTGCTTCTCGAGCACCTAGTGGACCTACCAGTAAAGGCTTGGATATTCTCTAGCTGGAGTTCTTTGGTCTTCCAAACTGTTTACCCTCTGAAATTCCTCAAAGCTTTAGGGCTGCTTCCCTGGAAATCTTTGGATGCTCTTAAGACTGTTTTCCCCCGGAAAGTCTTAAGGGTTGAAGCTTTTGTACAGGGGAAGCTTGCACACGTCCTATACATTAGCTTTCCTTGCTGAGACTAACTAAAAATGGCTCCCTTCCCTTCCCAATTGCCCTGAGCAAGGGGCGGAACCAAAACTTAACGATGATGGACAGGTGACTTGCCCTACGACTGCAACCAAAGGAAGCCACCTATCTGCAGAGTCCCTGAAACTTTGAACTGCAAGCAAACGTTTAATACAAAGCAAATAAAGTTGGAGCTCCTGGTACAGCTGTACCAGCACACCTGTCTAGGAATTTGCTAGGTCCTCCAATGCAACTCTGGTAACGTCCAGAGAAATATACCATAGAATCAGCTGGAGGATCTAGCAAAGTTCTAGTGCAACCAGGCCAGTCCTCCAAATGTGGGTTCTGCAGTTATGGGAGTCTCGCTGTAAATCATAGAATCATAGGTTGGAAGAGACTCTATGGGCTATCCAGTCCAACCCCTGCCATGCAAAAAGACACCATCAAAACACTCCCAACAGTTGGCCATCCAACCTCTACTTTAAAAGCCTCCAGAAGAGGAGCTTCCACTACACTCTGAGACAGCATAACACTGCCAAACAGCTCTTATGGCCAGGAAGTTCTTTCAACTGTTCAGGTGGAATCTCCTTCCCTGTAATTTGAACTCATTGCTCTGAGTCCTGGTCTCCAGAGCAGAAGAAAACAAGCCTTCTCTCCCTTCTTTATGGCATCCTTTCCAATATTTAGACAATATCATGTCTTCTCGTAACCTTCTCTTCTGTCAGCAAAACATACCTAGTTCTCCTCAGAGGGATTTATGGTCTCCAGACCTTTGATAATTTTAGTTGCCTGTCCCTGAACATGCTCCAGCTTAGATTCAATGTCCCTCTTGAATTGTGGGGCCTGAAATTGGACACATGATTCCAGGTGGGCTCTGACCAAAGTGGAAGAGAGGGGCACCATGACTTCTCTTTTTTTTTTTTTGATGCAGTCCAAAATCCTATTGCCTTTTTTAGTTGCTGCATCCCATTGTTGACTCATGTCCAGCTTGTAACCCATCAGTTGAATTGATCTTTCCATATAGTTCCTGACTTCAAAACTTCATCAGGGCAGCCTGAGGCATCACCTCTTGTATTATTCTGACAGCACATGGATGTTTGGTATACATGAATCATTTTTAATATCTTGCCTGCATTATTTCTCTTGCTCTTCCTCCTGCAGATAAAGATCCTGCTGCATCAACAATGGGCAGTTCAACAGATGTTGCTGCCATCGTGGTCCCAATATTGTTCCTTTTGCTTGTGACTGTAGGGATAGGGTTTGTCGTTTTGTATATGAGGCACCGAAGACTTCAGAATAGCTTCACTGCTTTTGCCAACAGCCACTATAGTTCCCGGCTTGGCTCTGCCATATTCTCATCGGGTGACGATTTAGGTAAGTGGCACCACTTTGGTTGGGATCAAGAGAGGTCTTGAAATGGATGGAACTCATAAGGGGAATACTGTCAACTAGCTAAGCTGTAGAGCAGCGTTTCTCAACCTTGGGGTGGGCATCCCTGGGAGGGGGTCACAAGGGGGTTTCAGAGGGGTCACCAAAGACCATCAGAAAACATATATTTCTGATGGTCTTAGGAACCCCTTTGGCAGAGAAGGCTGAAGATCTCTCTGCCTGACCCTCTCTTCCTTTTTGGAAACAGACAGTGAATCCTCCCACCAAAAGCCCTTCTCTGCTGTGATTGGCTCGCCTCTCAGCCAAGAGTAGGGCTGTTTCTGAGACAAGTTTACTAGTTCTATCACCATTTTGGTACAGAGTGCTTTCTGAGTGTTGGTGAACTACAACTCCCAGAATTCAAAAACAGCCCTCCCCCCCAACCAGTATGCAATGTTGGCCATGTAGATAGTGTGCCAAGTTTGGTTCAATTCCATCATTGGTGTGGTTCAGAATGCTCTTTGATTGTAGGTGAACTATAAATCCCAGCAACTACAGCTCCCAAATGTCAATGTCTATTTCCTTCAAACTCCACCAGTATTTACATTTGGACATATTGAGTGTTCATGACAAGTTGGGTCCAGATCCATCATTGTTTGAGTCCATTGTGTTCTCTGGATGTAGGTGAACTACAACTACAAAACTCAAGGATAATGCCCACCAAATCCTTCCAGTATTTTCTGTTGGTCGTGGGAGTTATCTGTGCCAAGTTTGGTCCAACATCATCATTGGTGGAGTTCAGAATGCTCTTTGATTGTAGGTTAACTATAAATCCCAGCAACTACAACTTCCAAATGACAAAATCAATTCCCCCCAACCCCACCAGTATTCACATTTGGGCATATCGGACATTTGGGCATATCGGAATGGATATATGGACTCTGAACCCGAGCATGAGATTGTCTTAATATTTTATTATGCACTGATGTTTTAATTCTAATTGTTGAACTGCTTTTTTGTATTTTGTATTACTGTCAATTGTTTTAGGCATTTAATTGTGCCTCCTCTGTAAGCCGCCCTGAATCCCCCCCAGGGTGAGAAGGGCGGGGTATAAGTAAATGAAATAAATAAATAAATAAATAAATAAAATAAATTGTGCCAAATTAGGTCCAGTGAATGAAAATACATCCTGCATATCAGATACTTACATTACGATTCATAACACTAGCAAAATGAGAGTTATGAAGTAGGAACAAAAATAATTTTATGGTTGGGGTCACCACAACATGAGGAACTGTATTAAGGTGTCATGGCAAACACTGCTGTAGAGGTTGAGTTGATGCAGTTAATATGATTATGTCTTCACTAGTGTAAGTAAAGACTTACAATGTTGTTTCATATTAATGTCCTTATGTTTCTTTGTAGGGGACGAAGATGACGAAGCACCCATGATCACAGGTTTTTCAGACGACGTCCCCATGGTGATAGCATGAAGTGCGTTTCTGACCCCAGAAACCAAAATGGTGTAAATATTTTATTTGATAGAAAAAAACAAAACAGTCAACTGTTTATTTTAAAACAAAAAAAATGCACTTTTGAGTTGCAATACGTTATTTTTGTATGGGCTGAAAAAACTGATGAAGAAGAAATAATTATTACACTTTGTAGTATGCAGCTGTGAACTTTCAAACCAGGTTGATTTAGAAATGAATATATGTTCTTGTTGGGTTTTTAAAAAATATTTTGTTTGATTCCTTTTCAAACGTTTAATTTAGTCTTACAAGGCTGTGCTTGCTGGGCATGCTTTTAAGTCTGTGAGATACATATATGTCTTTTTCTGTTGACCAAAACTCTGATCCTTGGAGAACTTGTGAATGGTCAATGACGGTCCCGTTCATTATAATCGGATGGAACTAGATGCAACAAAAGACACAGAGCGGCCAATAAGACATTCTTATGGATCAGTGGTTCTCAACCTGTGAGTCTCCAGATGTTTTGGCCTTCAGCTCCCAGAAATCCTAACAGTTGGTAAACCAGCTGGAGTTTCTGGGAGTTGTAGGCCAAAACACCTGAGGATCCACAGGTTGAGAACCACTGTTGTGGATGGTCAAGGATAGTCCTGCTGATGTTGATTTTAGTTCATCATTGCCAAAAGAAACTAGATGTGACACAGAGTGGCCAATAAGACATCCTTATGGATGGTCAAAGGTAGTTCCATTGATGTTGATTCTAGTTCATACCATAACCAGATGAAAGTTGATGTGACAGAGGGCACAGTGACCATGAAGACATAGGCAAACCTTTGACCTTCCTCTAGTCATATCATAACCAGATGAAAGTAGATGTGACAGAAGCACAGTGACCATTAAGACATAGGCAAACATTTGACCTTCCTCTAGTCATATCATAACCAGATGAAAGTAGATGTGACAGAAGCACAGTGACCACTAAGACACAGGCAAACCTTTGACCTTCCTCTAGTCATACACAATGACAAGAGGTATAATGTTATCCTGTTTTTTGCGGTCCCACTATGCTGTTTTTTGGGGTCCCATTATGACACAGATGGGCAAGTTTTAGGAATGCAACAGAGTTGAGACAAATGGCTTCTATAGTGGTCAGTCCGTTCTGGAGTTTTGATCTGAACATGGTTATATGAGGTGTTGAACCTGTTTCAGGGACAAGCTTAAGCACTTGATAGCTCTTCCCAAAATTCAGACTAAAACACAGAGTGGATTAATCTCTGAACTGATGTGGGAGCTACCACTTGCTCCTGCATAGGATGGTCCAATTCCTTATTTCCACCATGCTTGCCATTCCAGGCCCAACCTTCTGAGCTCTGTGGCTAAGTCCTCACTGGTCAACGTTGTCCACAAGGGATGGTCCATATTCTCAGAGCTTGTTTCTCAGTCTAAGACTCATCCCTCTTGTGTGAGATCATGTGTGGGAAGTCCACCTCATGTGCCACATACAGCTTATAAACTCTACTCTTGCAGCTGTCTTAAATGCTGAAGTTTTTGGACTACCTGAAAGTAGTCCAAAAGCAAAGAAAACATGGTTGTTTAGCTGTCCCCAATGCTCTTGAAATGATGAGTTTGGGGCTAACAGTTGTCCCAAGATGATGACTGGATGTGATGTCACTTCTAATGTGCCCCAGTGTCAAAGACAACCTCTGTGTTCTCTGTTGCATCAAGGTCCACCCATGAAGAAGGCGAGATGAGGAGGAATGGGACAGTATGGAAGTCTTGACCATTGTTCTCCTGGGCAGACCTTTCCCTCAACCCCCAATTGATGCTGCTACAAACTTCTCTTCATTTTCTGGGGGTCTTCCTTAAATCCCTTTCATGAGTCCCACAACTAGGAGAACCTGCTTTCTTGGGATCAGAGTCTTAAATTAGTGATTTTTTTTTCTTCTTAAGAGAAATTTTATTTTGAAAAAAATATTCAGGAAATACAAATCTATATCTATATCTATATATCTATGAAGAGAGATAATAGTTCCTGAAGGTTTTACATTGACTTATTTGGATATTGTTTTATATGAGAGTTTTGTTTCTCTTTTATTGAGTTAGTAGGGAATCTGCTTTTGGTCAGAATTCCATAATTCTCAGTCATGTGCACACATACGATGTGGAGAAATGTGCCACTTTCATCTTCTGCAAAAATAGTCAGGTTGTTCCTTTGGGTTTTTAAAATTATTATTATTTTGTGGTGTTCCTGTGCTTGAATCAGGTATTAATGCCATAGTAAAACAAACACACAAAAACCCCACAACATTTTATTTTTCTCTTTGAATAAATTTCATGTGTTATGAGAATGCAAAACAAGGGGTGGTGTAGAGGGGTAGACTTAATGTTTTGTGAAATGGAGGGCCGAAATACTTTTTGCAAAGCACTTAGCATGCATTCACAAAAAAGAAAAAAAATCCCCAAAACAAGCGCACAAAATTTCATACGTTTGTTGGTTTGATTTTTTTTTAGTGGGTTGTTGTAGTTTGTTTGGATCCAAGGCATTCCTTCATCCCGTACCATTCTTCAGCACATATACAACAGTTCTTGAATGTATAGGTTTTCTGCTTCACTTAGATCAGGAGTTGTACTTCTGTGACCCAAGGCTGACCGTATAGTAGGTTCTCCTCTACTTCGAGGTCTACTAGATCTACTGTAATTCTGTGGCCAACTCCTTCTGAAAGTTGACAATAGAGTTGTGGTGGTGGCAGCTCTTTTCTCTAGGTCAGTGGTTCTCAACCTGGGGTCCCCAGATGTTTTTGGCCTACAATTCCCAGAAATCCTAACAGCTGGTAAATTGGCTGGGAATTCTGGGAGTTGTAGGCCAAAAACATCTGGGGACCCAAGGTTGAGAAGCACTGCTCTAGGTCCTGGACTATAAATCTGGTCAATGTCCAGCAGAAGTCGGCTGTAAAGTCTCATTGGCGGGCCTAGAAATACATAAAGAGAGACCATATCCATAAATGATCATATCTACAAAAGTTAAACCTGAAACTGTGGAAGACAGACTGTAATTCACTCGTGCAACCTCTGGAAATCAGAACTCAAAAATAAAAGTTTGTCTCCAGAATGGAGAACTAGAGCAAAACTCAAAAATTGGAAAAATAATGGAACTACAGTTTTCCATTTGAAGGCTATTTTTCTTGTTTTGTCTCTTTTTGGGAGGTTAAAATAACTTTACAACAGCAAGCAATTGTCTGTTCACATTTTGGAAAAATCATTAGGTACAATGTGCAGAGTTCTGGATCTCTCTGCAGTTGTCCACTTTTGAGTGGGATGCAAGAGACAGCAGCAGTGATACATTACTTTGTGGCCATAAAGCTGCACCCAGCTTCATTGGTGAAACTTCAGAAGCCTTCAAGGAACTGAATTGGGTCTAAGCCCTTCTCCTTTTACTGGTCCCTGGGGCCCAGGTGCTGTAACCCATTCTCTTTTTCTTCTGTTGGAGACTAGGTTGGGATTAAAATAGGTGGATCTAAAGAGCTTGAGGTAGGAGGTAACTTCAGTCATTTGCTGGAATAGTTGCCAAACCCTGTCCTAGCTGGGATCCAGAAGCACCAACTTAACTGAATTGAGCTGTCGACTGTCTGCTAGGGTTCTTCCCCACCCATGACTTGTGGCCCATCTTCAAGGATATGCAGACTCTTCCAATGATATGCAGTCTCTCACAGCAATGTATTGTCGAAGGCTTTCATGGCCGGAATCACTGGGTTGTTGTAGGTTTTTTCGGGCTATATGGCCATGTTCTAGAGGCATTTTCTCATGACGTTTCGCCTGCCATCTATGGCAAGCATCCTCAGAGGTAGTGAGGTACCTCAGAGGATGCTTGCCATAGATGCAGGCGAAACGTCAGGAGAAAATACCTCTAGAACATGGCCATATAGCCCGAAAAAACCTACAACAACCCAGTCTCACAGCAATGTTCTTCATACCTAGAGCCCCCCGAGATAGACTAAGGGCTCATAGACCCTACAAGCAAAATTGGAGAAGAAAGCCAAATCAACCCCCTCCCCCTGGCCATTAGGTCTCCATAATCAGTCACTTTAATTCACTTAAAATGCCATTAGTTTAATTGTGCTTTTGTGGGTATCTTTTGTTCAAAATGTCATTTTGATATTGATGGATTTTTTTTTTTTAGTGTACTTCCTCGATGATAAATCTTCAATAGTTTTTTTACTTCTTTTTAGAAAGAGCAACCTTACTATTACAAGCATTCCTCGGTGGTAGCTATGGATGTATCATTAATGTATTACATGTTTCCCAGTCAGTTATGGATGTAGCACAGCTATGCAGGGTTGGCTCTGAAGCTAAGCCTTCAGCAGTCAAGCAGTGTCTTTTGTCTTGTGTTTGTGTGAATGTGGATTCCACCATAGATCAGACAGTATGTGTAAGGGCTCATTTAGAAGTTAATCCTCCCTTCACAAGGCTGCTGAAAATGACTTTCCCATGGTGGGCATAACATTGAAGACTTCTTCTCCCAGGAACTGACTCAGATGTATGCAGTAGACTCTCTGGGCAAGTAATTAATATCTGCAGTTGATGGTTGACTAACTTCAAAAGAACATAAGAATGCAAGGACCATATTGGGTCAGACCAAAGCCCTCTCTAGTCCAACATTTTGTTCATGTAGCTAGAAGCCTATCAATGGAATATGATTTCCATCTTATGCTCCCTGTTGATTGATATACATGGTGTGTACTGCCTCTGATACCAGAGGTGACATACAGGCAGGTTGTCATCACCCTCTATAAATGTATCCAGGTTGATACTCATATCTACATCTTGTGGCACTGAATTCCATGATTTATCTCTGTGTTGTGAAGAGATTCAAGTTCCCACTCAACCATCAAACAAGTCACAAAGCTTTGCCTTAGGGTTACTATAAGTTGAAAACAAATCAGAGGCACACAACAACTATGGTCTCACTGATTACGTGAGTGGTCAAAGACTGACATTGGGAATGTGTCCCAAGTAATGAGTTATGCAAACATCCTGACCACCCATCTAAATATCGGAACCAGCCTGTGAAACAGAGTCAGGGAGCACTTGAAGAGAAGGGTCATGATGTCCCTGCCCAACCTTTCCTTGGAATGGATGATGGCAAAGTTTCCTGGTTTTTCAACAGAGGAGCCATTTTTCTTCTCCCTCATTCCCTCTGCCTCCACCTCACTTCTGCAATCACCAGTTGAATATTACATGAGCATTTCTGTTGTTCTTTTTTGCATTTCCTCTTGGGAAAGGATAGGACAACAGATAGGGCATACCGTACGTTCTCCAACTCTTTGTGAGGATTGGATTGGAGGCCTTCTTGGGCTAGTGGTCCATATCTCTACCACTAGGTCTGGCTGATGGGAGAAGAAACATCTAAAATGTTACATCTCAGAAGCTCTTTTCAGCAGCCAAGGTGAGGAGGGGTGATTGTAACATTTCATTCTGCTCTCTGTACTCATGGATCACATATTTCCCCACCCTTAATTCTGTATATGCAAGTCCAGTTGCTGTCCGTCAAAAAGTTCAATGCTTTGTGTTTGTCACGGATGCAAATATCTTTACTGACTTGAATCAAAAGCATTACTTTGAGGTGTAATGTAGTCTTCCTGCATTTGGAGGGAATATTAAACAGTCAAATATTTACTTTGTTAAGCAGTCTTAAACTATTCCTACCATTTCCCCAATAATGGATTAGTGTTTTCATTAAGAGTCCAAGGATGTTGCCCAGCCCATAATCCAACGTAAAGTCAATGTTAGCATGAAGGAGTTCCAATGGAGGGTGATAACTCATGGGATTTTCCATTGATATAGGCCATTGTTTTGTTGTTTTTAGCTATGGGACATTGTTTACATATTCTCTTCTCTACCAAGAAACACACAAAACTATGTGTCCCCTCATATGCTGCAGAGAAATTGTAGAACAGCATAGGGTTGCTAGTAAGTTGTATTTCCAGTTCAAGCAACATGGAGAACTACATGGAGAACTTCATGGAGAACTTCCCCACTCAAACAGGGCACTAACATCAGAAATTTCACCAGTGACATACTGAGATTGAGGTTCTTCCTAGCCTAAACTTAGATTTTGTCCTAGCATGTCTTGTTTGGCTGCCAGCATCTCTCCAGCATCTCAGGCTTTTTTTGTTTTTGTTTTGCCTCCAACGTTCTCCTTTTGACTTTGGCATTGATTCTGGGACCTTATCAACAAAGAGCAAGTTCTCTACCACTAAGCTATGAGCCAATTCCAGTTTTCATCCTCTTGGATTTCAATACAGGTAGGCACACTCAGTCCCCCAATTTACCCCACCCTCAACCACAACCCCAAACCCTGTTTTTGTTTTGCAAAAAACCACAACCACTGTGTGAAGACTCTTGACAGAGCTAGTGAATTTTATAGAAATCAATGAATCCTTTGCTTCAGATGTATGAACAGGGCAGATGTAGTGAAGAATAAATGTTTGAAGCACAAAAATGCAGAGGTGTTTATAAATATAAGAAAGTTGAGTTATCTGTTATATGTCAGTGGTTTGGAACATGGTATATACATCTAGAGGCATTTCCTACTGATCCCCCCCTTCTTGGTTTGATGGAATGCTTCATTTCTGAGGTTTCTACAAGTAGTAGAGGGCAGCTTGAATAAAATGCCTTATTCCTCTCATAACATCAGAGAAAAGAAGGTGACATAAGAAAGGGAAAGCAATGGTGGTTTCAGAAGTCAGGTTGACAGGAAGAAGGTCCTCCATTAGGCTTCGAAGACTTGTATACAACAGTAGGATTACTCACTGAGGACCTTCCATAATTCACATAGGACCTCATCACACTAGAGCACGGATCCACTTTAAATCCAGTTTCTGCCTCCTGAAGAATTCTGGGACTAGTAGTTTAGGGCGGGGGCTTTAAAATCCTCAGCCAGACAGGTTCCAGGCCTCACTGAACTACAAACCCCAGAATTCTGCAGGAGGCAGAAGTGGATCCATGCTGTAGTGCAGGCATGGACAAACTTCAGGCCCTCCAGGTGTTTTGGACTCCAACTTCCACAATTCCTAACAGCCTGAGGCCCTTTCCTTTTCTCTCTCAGCCTCAGCCATGTGATGAGACTGATAGACCATTGCTAAAGTGGTCCTTGGCCAATGGTAGGAATATAACCATTGTCCAAGGACCACTTTAGCTATGGTCTTCAAGAGAATTTGCAAATTGAGATGGTCCTCAAGAGAATTGGACCAGAAAAATGGGGTATAAAGATAGCCAATGGACTTTGGTATTTCTTAGTCTTAATACCAGTTTTGTGTAGTAGTTTGGACCCATCAAAATTATTTGAGGATTATTCTCTCCTGGGTAAAGTGGTACCAGTATGAAGTTTATTCTTGTGCAACATCTTGTGTCTCAAGCAGAATCCAGAGGCAAATGGAAATTAATATGGCATCCAGTTTTCGGGCCTTGTTTTTCAAAGACTGTTGTATGGTCCTTGAGTTTCTTTCTATCCAGTAGAATGAATAGGAAAACTCTTCAGTTGAGTTCAAATAAAATTTTCAGGAAAAAAAACCTCTGATTCGATGCAATTTTCTTCTGTTGTCATCTCTCTGTCAGCCATAGACTCAACTGCGAAACAATTACGAAGCAGCATAAATGGAATGTTAAACTTCATCTAGTTATTTGAAGGACATCAGCCTCACTTTGAGATCCTTCCAAACGTCTTAGGGGAAGTTGGTATTCATTTGTTAGATGCACAGCATGAAAAGGCAGCAAAATCAAGTGTAGATCTGAAAGTTGTTATTTTTTAATAAATAAAAAATGTGTGTACCGTATGTTTGAATATGTAAATATTGCTGGAGATCTTTGGATATAATTTGGTGGCTCCATCACATTTGATGCAGGAATCGTAGCATCTCGGAGTTCAAGACTTCCAATGATTTCACTGTATATTAAGACAGAAGGAATATTTTGAAACGATGTGCTAATGTACGTCAAAGAGGAAATCATCTGAATAGTTAAAGGGTGCATTTTGATGCAGGTAGGGCTGCTAGAGAGAAAGTAACAAAAGGAGTGGAGATTTAATCGGATTAGTGGTAGAGGAACAGAGGGATTAGGGATGTGATGATGACAGAGAACAAGATCATGGAGATAAATATTAGTCTTCTGCATTTTGTATAGAATCTCTATCAGTTTCCATTTGTTTCACTCATTTTAGTTTCCAGGCACCTCCCGAAAATGGGCATCTCTCCGAATGGGCATTTTTTGTTCCACATTCAGAAATCCGATTTTTTTGATCCATTGGCCACTATGGGTGGGCTTCTCCAGACTCCCCTTCCCCTCAGTTGTAGGGCAGGAGGGGTTAAAATCGCCACACATGGAGGGCACATTTACCACTTTTAGCCCAAGTTTTATAATGTTTGGATCATCCTCCAATTTTTAGAGATTTCTTTTCTTTCTATAAATACAAACTGTCAAAAGGTGCTCCACGCACCGCACACATCCCTGTGCCCAGCCCCACTATTTCACTTCTTTAACTGGTGGCAATGGGAAGGGGGGGGGGGATTCCCCTCCCCATCATTTTTGGTAATTGCATGGTTTGTCCTTATATCCTTCATTATGACCTGGATTAAAAGCATCAATGTTACTTTAGATACCACTCCTCCTGTGATGCTTTCCTCTCTGTCTGCAAAAGAGAACTGAGTGTAAAGACAGGGCTGAAGATACCAGATACTCTGGTCCACAGAGGAGACAAACATTGGAGGGCGAGGCAACAGGCAAGGCGGACAGCTTTCTTCTCCTTTCATTGGTCCAACAGGCAGGGCTCAGAGGGAAATAGCAATTCCCTGCGGGCTGCATGAGGAGTGCTACATTGCCCGAAAAGCAGGCAAATAAATGGTACCCGCTCCTGCTTGCTTTCGTGTCGAGCTTATTTTCGTTCCGGGGGAAGGGTTCCTGTTTTGTGCTCCCGCCTGAAATAAAAAGTACAAAAGAATGGATGAAACAGGAGGAAACTGGTACCACGCACACTTCTAATAAATATAAGGAACATGGCCATATAACCCCAAAAACCTACAACAACCCAATATAAGGAAGGCACTAGGAGTTTAGCCATCCTGTTCACACTGGAAAATCTCTTCCCGAGAAGGAGGAAACACACATATACACATCTAAGCATGTTAAACCTAAATTAATCATCTCAAGTAGTGCGATGTTGGCTTGGTTGAAAGAAAACGGGGCGCAGAGGGATCGATACAGATTCCATGATAGTCTAGGTTCAGTAATAAGAGGTAATTTCTTCAGTCTTCAAATGATCCTTTCAGTTTCATGTAATTACACTTAATTCACTCCGTTGGGTTTCTTGCGGTAATCATCACTCCTCCATGTTTGAATGGTCCCAGTACTGGGTTATCTGTATTGTTTCTCCTTCTCCTTGGACATTTCTTCTTCTTCCTTAGTTTCTGCTGGGAATTAATTATTGCACAATGCGAAGACACCCTTTTGTCTTTCAATGTCATCTTTCTCCCCCACTTGAATAGTACAAACTCAACTGAGTCAAGGAATCAGTTGTTTGCAAAATAAACCAATAAATCCATTCAACTTGTGTCCTGAGTTTTTGTTGAAAAAACAAGGCATTTCACTTCAGAAGGCCATTCGTGTGTGCTTCCAGACTGGTCTTGATAGAAATGTGGAAGCCTGACCCGTTTCGTGTCTGGGCTTTCAGTGGGACCCCTAATCCATTTTTTGAGCCTCCCGAAATTGGGAGGGCAGATATCTGTTTTCACTCTCTGGTGCTGAAAGATCCATTTTCTATTGGCCCATTATGATGATGCCGAAAAGCAGGCCAGGAATCGAGACCCGCTCCTGCTTGCTTTCATGTCAAACTGATTTCTGTAGCGAGAGGGGCCTTCCTGTTCCATGCTCCTGAGGATACGAAAGACATGAAAGAAACAAAGGAAATGGGAGAAACAAATTCCACGCACAACTCTAGAAGCCAGGTCACAGAATTTAACTTCCACTGATTTAAGAGGTCCTCCATTTGGACTTTGCAATAGGTTACTAAACAATGCTCTCAGGACCATTCTCCAAAAAATCGGGGTTCCCTAACAAATTTGTGAACATCCTGCGGCTCCTCCATGATGACATGATGATGGCAACAGTCTTGGACAGCAATGGCTCCCAAAGTGACCCATTTAAGGTGGAATCAGATGTCAAACAGGGATGTGTTATTGCCCCAACTTTATTCTCCATCTTCATTGCTATGATACTTCACCTTGTTGATGGGAAGCTTCCCATGGAAATCATCTATCGGACAGATGGCAAGCTATTCAACCTCAGCAGACTGAAAGCCAAAATAGATAATGTATTGTCGAAGGCTTTCATGGCTGGAATCACTAGGTTCTTGTAGGTTTTTTTTCGGGCTATAGGGCCATGTTCTAGAGGCATTCTCTCCTGACGTTTCGCCTGCATCTATGGCAAGCATCCTCAGAGGTAGTGAAGTCACTACCTCTGAGGATGCTTGCCATAGATGCAGGCGAACGTCAGGAGAGAATGCCTCTAGACCATGGCCATATCGCCCGAAAAAACCTACAACAACCCAATATCTGTTATAGAACTCCAGTATGCTCTCTGTGCGCATTCAGAAGAAGGCCTACAAGCCATTTTAAACACCTTTGCAGAAGCATACGAGAAGCTCGGCCTGCCATTGAACCAAAGTGCTCTTCCAGCAGTCACCAGCCAATCCCTCTCCAATGCTTAATGGTGTAACATTAGAAAATGTTGACAATTTCCGCTACCTTGGCAGCCACCTCTCCACAAAAGTCAACATTGACACTGAAATACAACACCGCCTGAGCTCTGTGAGTGCAGCTTTTTTTCTGAATGAAGCAGAGAGTGTTTGAGGACTGGGACATCCGTAAGGATACCAAGGTACTTGTTTATAAAGCCATTGTCCTCCCAACCCCGCTATATGCCTGCGAGATGTGTACAGTCTACAGACGTCACATGCAACTCCTGGAACGATTCCATCAGCGCTGCCTCCAGAAAATCTTACAAATCTTTTGGGAAGACAAGCAGACAAATGTCAGCGTGCTGGAAGAAGCAAAGACCACCAGCATTGAAGCAATGGTCCTCCACCATCAACTCCTCTGCACCGGCCACGTTGTCTGGTGGGCAGGAAAAGAGATTTAAAGATGGGCTCAAAGCCAACCGTAAAAACTCTGGCATAGACACTGAGAATTGGGAAGCCCTGGCTTTGTGTGCTCCTGTTGGAGGTTAGCTGTGACCAGCAGTGCTGTAGAATTTGAAGCACAAATGGAGGGCGAAAGAGAGAAACATGCCAAGAGGAAGGCACATCAAGCCAACCCCGACAGACGGTCTTCCACCTGGAAACCAATGCCCTCACTGCGGGAGAACATGCAGATCAAGAATAGGGCTCCACAGTCACATATGGACCCACCAATACACTGATCTTGGAAGACTATCCTACTCAGGCAATGAGGGATCACCTAAGTTAGTAAGTCAGGCTACTAGATGGTTGAATGGGATGCTTGGAAGAGGCCATTGTGAAATACGTATGAGACCAGGACCTCATTTAATGCTCCTTGTGTTGAATCAGAATTGGAAGAACTTTCTTAGGCTATTCAGTCCAATGAACTGATGTCCTTCATTGCATGTGGCTGCTGGTTTTTAAGGTGGGCTTTGGAGACATTTGTGTAGCATCACTGAATATGGAGCAGTTACTGATCTATAAGTCTAGGTTATGATTCTGCAACTGCAATACAGAATTCCAGCTAGCATTTCCTAGGACTTAACTTTGGAGGAAGCAGCAAAAACAACGTTATTCTCATCGATACCAACTATCAAGGCTCTTCCAGCTCATTTTTTTTTTCAGGTGATCACATGGCCACTAACTTCTCTTGCCTTCCCAATTACGTTTGCTGTGAACACACATTCAAGGAGTTTGCTCCCTCCTCATTAACTTGATCCACAGGGAATACCTTGGCGCTCTTCTTCCCAACTGTGTGGGTGTCTGGCTTATTTGCATGCAGTAAATTACATTTCAAGCACCTGACAACAAGGTTGCCAGCAAATGCAAGTCTCTGCATATGAAACCCATTTAGGAAGCAATGGGGAAAGAGATGATTAGCAGTCTGATGGTGACAAGGGCTGAGATGTTTTCTTGTTCCACTGCTACCCGCAATGTTTGTGTATTTCCATCCATTGCATTCATTATCAGTGTTCAGTGGGCTCATCGAACGAAGGAGGTCTGTTGATTGGACTTGATGGTCTTAAGGTAGAGGTGTCTCACCCATTTTCATTGAAAGCCACATAATAATAATAATAATAATAATAATAATAATAATAATAATAATAATAATAATAAAAAAAAACAATAATACTTTATTTATACCCCACCACCATCTCCCCAAGGGACTCGGAGCGGCTTACATGAGGCCAAGCCCAACAATACATCAATAAAACAAAGAGCAATAATCAAAAAACAATACAATTAATATAACTCACATATAAACAATATGCGAGGATTTAAAAAACCTATGGCTGGGCCAAATGTAATAGTTTAAAATTTAAAAAATAAACGCTGGGCATGAACAGAGGTAGGATGTATCTGGTAGGAGGGTTTTAAAAGAAATGAAGGGAGAGCAACCCAAAGAGTAGTTAAAGTGCTTCTGAGGGCATTTTGCTGGAAATTATTTCCTTTATTCAGGGAAGGCACACTGGAACAGCCATGTTTTCAGGCTCCTCCTAAAGACTGCCAATGTGAGGGCTTGCCTGATATTCTTAGGAGTCGGGGGCCACCACAGAGAAGGCCCTCTCCCTCATCCCCACTAAGGAGACGGGAGCGTGAGCAGGACCCCTCCAGATGATCAAAGAGCTCATGTGGGTTTGTACACAGAAATGCGGTCACGCAGGTAGGCGGGTCCCAAACTGTTCAGGGCTTTGTAAGTAAGTACCTGCACCTTGAACTGGGATTGGAAAATGAACTCCTTAAACAGGGGGGTTGACCGCTCCCAGTAAGTCACTCCGGTTAGTAACCTAGCTGCCGCCCGTTGGACCAATTGAAATTTCCGGGCCATCTTCAAGGGCAGCCCCACATAGAGTGTATTACAGTATTCCAATCTGGAGGTGACTAAGGCATGGACCACCCTGGCCAGATGCGACTTCACAAGGTACGGTTGCAACTGGTGCACGAGTCTTAATTGTGTGAAGGCCCTCCCAGCCACCGCCGACGCCTGGGCTTCAAGCATTAGCGAAATCTGAAATCTTTATATTCTGTATTTACCTGCCTAGCAGACATGTCAATTTGCTTGGCAGAATTACTGCAATTGTCATCCTTTCCAGCTGAAATGAAATAAAACATCTCGGTGGCTTCTGCTTCAACTTGGTGAGATTTATTTTGCAATTTTGGCTTCTCTTTTTTCACCAGGCAACCCGCAATGGCTTGGGCCTAATCCACAGCCATTCTAAATTGCTCGACAACAGGCTAACACCTCTCAACAAAGGATTCCCCCAAGCAGGAAGCAGCCAAGCTTTGAAGCCACAAGGCTATTCAATACTAATCAAGGTGGTCAATTGCAGCACTCACACTTGCCTCCAACAGACAAGAGTTCTTTCTCCCACTCTGGACATTATTCCATAGAGATAGAAACCCCACTTGACCTAGTTTCCAACAGACCCCTCAACCTCTGAGGATGCCTGCCATGAATGTGGGCAAAATGTCAGGAGAGAATGCTTCTGGAACATGGCCAGATAGCTCGGAAAACTCACAGAGCCAATCTTAATTTTACAAAAACTGATTTTGCAAAGTCAGAATGGTAAAATGAATGCAGCTCTTCGCCACTGTATCTAACATGGCTTCATACTATGGAATCCTTGGAGTTGTAGTTTTACAAGGCTTTTAGCCTTCTCTGCCAGAGAGTGGTGGTGCTTCACCAAACCATAACTCCCAGGATCTTACAGCATTGAGCCTTGGTAGTTAAAGTGATGCCAAACTTCATCAATTCTGCAGTGTAGATGCACATGATGTCCCTCAATTTGGTGCTCAGAAAGAGACCTCCTGCATTCATTGTTGCAGTTGACCGGGTGGCCAGTTTGGGAGCTGATCCCGGCAGGTGGCAGTGGAGAGCAAGGGAAAACAAAGCCGGCCTTTGACTGCGAATGACAAAAACCAGATGTGCTTCCCTTGAGCTCCTTGCCAATGGCCTCGGGCACCGCTTTATGTTCCCTAAATTGAAGTCAGCACTCTATGGCTCTTTCCACAGAACCTACATTGGCAGGGCAGTAGCAGCAAATACAACTTCACCCACTTTGCTCATTCTTCATTGAAATCAAGACTTAAACCTAACCAAATCGAATCTGATTGCGTCTCTTGCCTTCTCCTTGAATCCTGTGTCTTAGGCTCCTTCAACACAGCTGTATAATATCCTTACTTAATTACTTAGGCGATCCCTCGTAGTCCAAGGATGATGGTCCTACAAGTTCGGTGTCCTGGCGGTGGGTCCGTAGGTGACTGTGCTGCTGCATTTGCTGCATTTGTTGACCGCCGCTCTCAGCCCTAGGGCGACTTGCGGCGACTGTGGAGCCCTATTCTTGATCTGCATGTTCTTCCGCAGTGAAGGCATTCGTTTCCAAGTGAAAGGTGGTCTCGGTCGGGGTTGGCTTGATGCACCTTCATCTTGGCACGTTTCTTTCTTTCACCCTCCACTCATGCCTCTTCAAATTCTGCAGCACTGCTGGTCACAGCTGACCTCCAGCTGGGGCGCTCAAGGACCAGGGCTTCCCAGGTCTCAGTGTCTATGCCAGAGTTTTTGAGGTTGGCTTTGAGTCCATCTTTAAGTCTCTTTTCCTGCCCGCCAACATTCTGTTTTCCGTTCTTGAGTTTGGAGTAGAGCATCTGCTTTGGGAGACGGTGGTCGGGCATCCGGACAACGTGGCCAGTCCAGCGGAGTTGATAGCAGAGGACCATCGCTTCAATGCTGGTGGTCTCTGCTTCTTCCAGCATGCTGACGTTTGTCCGCTTGTCTTCCCAAGAGATTACCAGGATTTTCTGGAGGCAGCGCTGATGGAATCGTTCCAGGAGTTGCATGTGACATCTGTAGACAGTCCACGTTTCGCAGGCATAGAGCAAGGTTGGGAGGACAATAGCTTTATAAACAAGCACCTTGGTCTCCCTATGGATGTCCCGGTCCTCAAACACTCTCTGTTTTATTCAGAAAAACGCTGCACTCACAGAACTCAGGCAGTGTTGTATTACGGTGTTGATGTTGACTTTTGTGGAGAGGTTGCTGCCAAGGTAGCGGAAATGATCAACATTTTCTAATGTTACACTGTAAAGCTGTATCTCTTGCATTGGAGAGGGGTTGGCTGGTGACTGCTAGAAGAGGACTTTGGTTTTCTCAATGTTCAATGACAGGCCGAGTTTCTCGTAAGCTTCTGCAAAGGTGTTTAGAGTGTCTTGTAGATCTTCTTCTGAATGTGCACAGATGACGTTGTCATCAGCATACTGTAAAATATCCGCGTTGAACTGGATTATATGGCAGTGTGGACTCAGATAACCCAGTTGTGGATTATTTGCCTTGATATTTTGGGTTATATGGCTGTGTGGAAGGGCTCTTAGAATCAATGTCTCTGGTCAATCTCAACCTTGATTGAATGGGTTAACTCAATGGTTCTTAACAAATGGGTTCCCAGATGTTTTGGCCCACAACTGTTTACCAGCTGTTAGGATTTCTGGGAGTTGAAGCCCAAAATATCTGAGGACCCACAGGTTGAGAACCGCTGGGTTAACTAGTCCAGATTGCCACCAAAGGCCCTTCCACACAGCCCTATGTTCATCCCACAATATTATTATTATTATTATTATTATTATTATTATTATTATTATTATCTTTATTTGTACCCCGCTAGCATCTCCCGAAGGACTCAATGCGGCTTACAAAGGCCAAGGCCTCAATAAAACATAGCATAACAAAGGCTCTTGAAGATTTCCAAGGTGGGGGCTTTCCTAATCTCACCGGACAATGAGTTCCAGAGTTGGGAGAGCCACAGTGGCAAGACAGCTGACTAAAAGTTTGGCAGTTTGAATCTGAGGAGTGGGTGAGCTCCCATCTGTCATCTCCAGCTTCTCATGCGGGAACATGAGAGAAGCCTCCCACAGGATGGCAAAACATCTGGGCATACCCTGGGCAATGTCTTTGCAGACAACCAATTCTCTCACACCAGAAGTGACTTGCAGTTTCTCAAGTTGCTCCTGGCATGGAAAAAAAACCCTGCAATTGTTGGTCATGCAAAAGGAATAGATGGAAACATCATCTACATCCATGGCTGTTGTTTACAAAAGCAACCATCCCGAAACAAACCACATTGTTCGACTTCCATAATTCAGCCTGATGAAATAAGTCGCTCTCTCCAAGGAGCTTGCAAACGAGAACGACGCAAGCCCACACACTTATTTATTAAACATCAACCCACTTTGGTGAATGAGAAAAATTCCAGGGCAATTTACGTCAGTCGCGAAACACAGTTTGAGAAAAAGATGGATTATTATAAGCTGTAAATCAACAGCTGGCCCAATGTAAACACCAGCACTAAAAAAAAGAGAATGGCTTTATATACAGAAGAATAAATGCACGAAATTATACAGTGATTAAAAAGAAAAAGACTGGAACCACAGCCAAAATATAGCACACCATGGTAGTGAGTTCTCTAGCCACAACAAAGGTGTCCTGGCACACTTATGAAGAGTGGGAGAGGTTTTGTATGCTTTCTGACATAAAGGCGAAAATTTCAAACAAAAGCTTAGCTTCTACAAAATGGAATTTTCTCGAAACAAGAACTGCTAGTAAAGGCTGGTATAAGCCGTCAACTATAGCCTTTTGCTAAATCCGTGTGTTTTGCAATGCTTTGTCACCCTCCTAAAATAATATGCTGTTCCATTGCAGTGCAGACCCAACAAAATTATTCTTCATTCTAAACTTCCTGTTGATTGCAGTGCCCTTCAAAGGCAGCAGGTGGCAGTGTAGACTTTGTCTCACCCGCTACAAAACTCTCTCTCAAAAAAGTCCAATTTCCCTCTCTGTCTTTCCCTTTCAGTAATACCTCTGGTAGTGGCCTCCAAAAATTATTTGTTCCAGATGAGTTCTCGCTATTGTAATATTTTGTTAAACTCAACCCACTCGGAGGGAAGCCGGCACAAGGACACCGCCTTCTCGTCCTTCCCCAAACACCAGAGCAGACACTCAGAAGACAATTCTTAAAGGGCCAAGTGCCTTCTTATTTATTTATTTATTTATTTATTTATGTATTTTATTTGCTTTATTTCTATACCGCATTTTTCAGCCTAATTAGGCGACTCAATGCGGTTTACACAATACGGGTTATCACAACAATATCCTAAGTGATTAAAACACATCATATACAGCAGACAAAATCAAACAATCATCATCATATCATAACGCCTCAATAACAAATCAGAATCCGTTCTCATAATCCTTGTACCATTTCCTATGTTCAATTTTACCGTCTTCCTGTGTTCAGTTGCACTGCTTAGCCAAACGCTTGTTCGTAGAGCCAGGTCTTAACCTTCCTCCGGAACGCCAGCAGCGAAGGGGCCTGTCTGATGTCTACAGGTAAGGCATTCCATAGCCGAGGGGCCACCACCGAGAAGGCCCTGTCCCTCGTCCCCGCCAACCGTGCCTGTGACGCAGGCGGGACCGAGAGCAGGGCCTCCCCGGACGATCTTAACATCCTGGTCGGTTCATAGGTGGAGATGCGTTCGGAGAGGTAAGTAGGGCCAGAACCGTTTAGGGCTTTATAGGCTAACGCCAGCACCTTGAATTGTGCCCGGTAGCAGATTGGCAGCCAGTAGAGCTGGCTCAACGGAGGAGTGGTATGCTCCCTGAGTGCCGCTCCTGTTAACAACCTGGCTGCCGAGCGCTGGACCATCTGAAGCTTCCGGGCAGTCTTCAAGGGCAACCCCACATAGAGCGCGTTTTTTTATTCGTTTTTTTTAAATGTACAAAACCTTCATAATTGAACAATGGGACCCTTGGGTTTGGCAGCATTGGTCAAGATGGCAAACCTTATGAAATGGGGCAAAAAAAAAACCCCAAACAAACAAGGAGAACCGCAACAGTTTTGTTGCACTCCAGGTCCAGAAGAAGCCCTCTGACTGAAGAAGAATCAAATCTTCTTTTATTAAAGCTTAGTAAATAGCCAGAAGAAATAAATGCTTGTAAGAAAATCAGAAGGTTCCAAAAAGTATTAGTCCATAAACAGTAGCAATGTCCACACAATGTCCACACAAGAAATACAGGCAATCCAAGACAGCATTAATCCAGACAAGAGTCAAGCAGGATGTAAAGACAATCTAAAAGACTGAAAACTCCACAGAAACAAGATCCCTTGAACAGGACTTCCATGGCACAGGAACCTGGTTTCCAAACGATGCCTGATCTGACAAGATTTTCTACAGGCAAACCTTAAATTCCAAAAACTGGTTTTGTTTCCCCCCAGTCTTTGACTAATTGACGAATTCTTTCAGATCTCTTGTCGATTCTGGCTAATCTCCAGCCACTGACTCTGCTTATCTGACTCCCCATTAACTTTAGAAGGTGTCAGACTGTTTTCCAAACTAGAATCTGGAGAGCTCACAGATGGAGGGAGTAAACCTTTCTCCTAATGCCCGACAGAAACATTCTCATGAGAATCTGCCCTTTGCACCAAAACCTCTCTGTCAGTGTCTGCATGAAACTCATTGACCAAAGTGTCTCCATCTTGCACCTCAGAGTCAGTCCCAGCATCCCCCACATCAGAAGCAACAGGGGACTGATTTTCCTCCTCATTGCCCACATCAGACACAGAAACATCAGGAGACTGAAACACATTCAAACACAGGCTCAGGTTCAATCACAAGCTGAGTCCCAACAAGTTTGCTTTTGCCTGAATCTACAGGAAAGTACCACATTAATCTCCTCTCCACTCCTGAGTTAATCAAGTGCAAAATAGTTCTGCGTTTTAAACTTAGTTTTCCGCAATGGAAGTAAAGCGATGACAAAAGAGAGGATTAATAAGGAATGTCTCTGCCAAATTAGGACAGTTGGAGGGTATGTTTTTAGCAAAAGTTCAGTAGATTGATCTCAAGTCCTCTTTGCTGACAACTTTGGGAGGCTAATGGAATTTCCATGTCCAGAGCATTTTCCTTTTATTGTGTAAAGATGGAATACTTTATGCACACCTGGAATACTGTGTCCAATTCTTGGCACCGCAATTGAAGGGAGATGTTCACAAGCTGGAATTTGTCCATAGGAGGGTGACTCAAATGATCAAGGATGTGGAGAACAAGTCCTATGAGGAGTGGCTTAAAGAGCTGGGCATTTTTAGCCTGCAGAAGTGAAGGCTGAGAGTAGACATGATAGCCATGTATAAATATGTGAGAGGAAGTCATAGGGAGGAAGGAGAAAGCTTGTTTTCTGCTGCCCTGGAGACTAGGACGCCCTGGAGACTAAGGCGCACAACAATGTCTTCAAACTATAGGAAAGGAGATTCCACCTCAACATCAGGAAAATCTTCCTAACTGTGAGAGCTGTTCAGCAGTGGAACTCCCTGCCTCGCAGTATTGTGGAGGCTTTTAAACAGAGGCTGGATGGCCATCTGTCAGGAGTGCTTTGAATGCAATTTTCCTGCTTCTTGGCAGAATGGGGTTGGACTGGATGTCCCACGAGGTCTCTTCCAACTCTATGATTCTAAGATCTTTTCATACAGAAAAATCCTTAACTGACTGATCTCAATATCCTTAACAGACTTGATCCCACTTGCTACATAGCTAGATATATGTAAAGTTAGGTAACATATTTGAATCTGGGGAGCGGAATGAGCTTCCTCTGTTAGCCCCAGCTTCTGCCAACTTAGCAGTTCGAAAACATGCAAATGTGAGTAGATCAATAGGTACTGCTCTGGTGGGAAGGTAATGACATACAATGCAGTCATGCAGTCCACATGACCTTGGAGGTGTCTATAGACAACTCCAGCTCTTCAGCTTAGAAACGGAGATGAGCACCACAGCCCAGAGTTGGGCACGACTGGACTTCATGTCTGGGGAAAACCTTTACCTTTTACTTAGGTAACATAGACCATGCTGAAGAATCCTGGCCGGCCATAGCAGCAATAATAGCAACAATACCACTCCTACTTTTCATGTTATTAGGATCCCATTTCCAGCAATTTCTGGAAAAAGCGTGAAGGAGACGAACCATTGTACCCTCAAGGGTGGAACTGTTCTTCTACAGTTCCGTATAGGTTGGTCTCAAGTTAACTACCAGACAAGCAGGTTTGATAACACAACTCTTTCTTTGACTCGCTGGCCTTACAGGATAATCTAGCTGACCATTCCAACCCATTCCCTTTGTGTCTCCTCTGTTTTCCTTCCTGCTGCGAATCTGCTGCCGGGCAACTTCAATGGAGAACAACGCACAGTGCTCAGTTCTGTGCTTTTTCTTCCCTCTTCCTCAACATTGTTTTAGCCTTTCCTGCTTATCGCGTTTCCATCTTCCCAGTCCCTTCCCTCCCTTCTCCTTTGTTCCATTGTTTACAGTGGCATCGATTTTCTATCCAGGAAGATCATCACTTTCGGGTTTGCCAGCGTGTGCGTGCAAGCAAAAGGCAGCCCATTGGTCCTTCTTTCCCCCATTTTCTCCAGGGAAATGTGCCGCAGCAAGTGCTGCCAGGTATCTCTTCTGCACTTCCACATGTTGTGCATAACTACCACTATTTCTGCCATGCAAGGTTTCCTAGCATCAAAGGAATATATTGGTTCTATTGTCCTCCCAGAACCAATGGGTGCCACCAGAATTAGTCATTCTACATGCTTCTTATATGACACCAATTTTGTCACCTACAATACATGACACATTGCCCTACACCACTGGAGTTTA
This sequence comes from Anolis sagrei ordinatus, assembly GCF_025583915.1. Taxonomy (NCBI): domain Eukaryota; kingdom Metazoa; phylum Chordata; class Lepidosauria; order Squamata; family Anolidae; genus Anolis; species Anolis sagrei. The sequence goes on along the minus strand of NW_026847882.1, from coordinate 37,032,640 downwards.
GCCGATAGAGCACTATCTGGGACTGTGGTGCAGCTGGCTGGGAGTCAGCTGGATTAAGATCACTACTGACCAAAAGGTCATGAGTTCGAAGCCAGCCCGGGTTGGAGTGAGTGTCCGACCAATTTGTGTAGCTTGCTGTTGACCTTTGCAGCCCGAAAGACAGTTGCAGTTGTCAAGTAGGAAATTTAGATACTGCTTATGCGGGGAGGCAAATGTAACTAATTTATGAGGCCATAAAAATCTTCAGCAAGCATGCAAACAATGAGGAAGTAGTTCATCAGTGTCACAAATGGCTGGTGCAGAAACAGCTCCCCTGGTGGCCAAAATACACTCAAGAAACCTGGAATGTTAAATTGCCTCTGTGTCTGTCTATATATGTTGTGTGTCTATGGCATTGAATGTTTGCCATGTACATGTACATTGTAATCCACCCTGAGTGCACTGCAGGGTGAGAAGGGCAGAATATAAATACTGTAAATAAATAATAAATAAATGTGACATCCATTGAGAAGTAGCTACCAGCAATGAAAGGACCAAGGCATTGATATATCCAGCCCATCCTCTGTTTGGATATCAGTCAGCAAGACAACACCTTAAATAAAAAAATAGGTTCCTAAGATCTACAGAGGTACTCGCTGGAACACCTCAGCAAGTGAGAGTCCAAAAGTGGCAGGCTCAAACCCAGAACCTCAACCAATGGCTGATACCAAATGGGAGACTCCCCCCTGGGCACACAGAAGACTGGGCAACTTGGAAGGCACTGAACAGACTGCGCTCTGGCACCAAGAGATGCAGAGCCAACCTTAAGAAATGGGGCTACAAAGTGGAATCCACGACATGCGAGTGTGGAGAAGAGCAAACCACTGACCACCTGCTGCAATGCAACCTGAGCCCTGCCACATGCACAATGGAGGACCTTCTTGCAGCAACACCAGAAGCACTCCAAGTGGCCAGATACTGGTCAAAGGACATTTAATCAACTACCAAACTCACAAATTTGTATTTTATCTGTTTGTTTGCTTTGTTCTGTTAGAAATGTAATATAATTGACTGGTTGCCCTGACATGACAAATAAAATAAATTACAAATTGAACATAATTAAAGCATAGTGACTAATCACAAAAACAATATGTTTGGGGGAGTATGGACAACGGATTACGGGATTTGGAGTACCTTCAACTCCCATGACCAACAGAAAATACTGGAGGAGTTTGGGAGGAATTGACAGTAATTTATGGGAGATGTAGTTCACATACATCCAGAAAAGCACTGAGAACCCAACCAATTCAGCTCTGACTTCCACAAACCACTGAGATCCCCACAAATTACCGACCTGGACCAAATTTGGCACATGGAACTCAAATGGAACATGTTACAGTATGGTCTCCTAAACTAAACAGAATATGATCCTGAACTTATAGTGGATGGTAGCATACTCTATTGAAATGCATGGCTTCCATAGAAGCTGTCATAAAGTTGTTCTGGAGGACCTAAAAATTCTTAGAAAAGACATATGTAGCCAGTTGAGGTTGGGTGAAACTGCAGCTACCTGTCGCACAAATAGAGGGGTAGTGCAGCATTCTTCTGGAAATTGCTAAAAAAAATGAAAAGGTATTAGAAAGACAGCAGTAGTTATGAGCTGAAGGACACTGTAGAGCAGTAGTTCTCAACCTGTGGGTCCCCAGGTATGTTGGCCTACACCTCTCAAAAATTCCAGCCAGTTTATTAGCTGTTAGGATTTCTGGGAGTTGAAGGCCAAAACATCTGGGGACCCACAGGTTGAGAAGCACCGCTGTAGAGACAACCACACACCAACTTCCCAGTGAGACCACTAGGGTAATCATTTGTCCCTATCCTTCATTAGAGTTTAGGTGGCCTAATATATAAGAATGCATCATTTTGTTTTATAACTTCAGTTGTCTTCTAATGAATGTGTTTGAGGGTTAAAAATGAGGATTTTTCTTTACAGAAAATACCAGCATAGTGTATGATTCTGGAAACCAAGGTTCAAATTCCCACTTGGGCATGGTTAGGTTTCAACTATGAGGGTTGAATGAAAAGTAATGCTTCAACCTTCATAACTCCTTAACAGATGGCAGTACTGGTCTGTGAGGTACTCAATTTTAACTACTGTTTAGATCAGGGGTCCTCAAACTTTTTAAACAGAGGGCCAGGTCACAGTCCCTCAAACTGTTGGAGGGCCGGATTATAATTTGAAAAAAACATGAATGAATTCCTATGCACACTGCACATATCTTATTTGTAGTGCAAAAAACACTTAAAACAATACAATAATTAAAATGAAGAACAATGTTAAAATATATAAACTTATTATATTTCAATGGGAAGTGTCGGCCTACTTTTGGCTGATGAGTTAGGATTGTTGTTGTTGTTGTGTGCTTTCAAGTAGTTTCAGACTTAGGTTGACCTGAGCGAGGGCCTGGTAAATGACCTTGGAGGGCCACATCCGGCCCCCGGGCCTTAGTTTGAGGACCCCTGCTCTACAGTTCTGTTTTGGCAGGAAGCGTTAGCATTGAACAGTTGTGTTGTTAAAGTGCGAAGTATGGAACCCTGCACAGACAGTTGGTCAATGCGACTTAAGCAACATGCAGTCATTGAATTCTTGACAGCATAAGGTGTCACCCCAAAGGAGATTCATCAGATAATGCCAGCTGTTTATGGTGATTTTTTTGATGTGAGTTGATGTGAGCACTGTGCGTCCTTGGATGAGTAAGTTTAGAGATGTTGAGGTGGGACAACTTGTGGGTCACATTATTGCTTTGCTTGCCTATCAGAAGATCTGTGCACGATGGGTTGCGGAAACAGAGTGTCGACTTTTTCCGTGATGGCTTCAGAAAACTTGTTCATCGTTGGCAGAAATGTATCCAATTGTCTGGTGATTATGTGGAAAAGTGAATAGTGGTAGTTAAAGAGCACATTCTAAGGATTATTTCTGTGTTTGATTTATTACAATATTCCCATCCAAACCCAAGTAACGAAGGTGGAGGCATTACTTTTCATTCAACCCTCGTAGTTTAATCTACAAGCCTTCTTTAGTCCTACTATGGGAGGGAGGGAGGGAGGGAGGGAGGGGGGGAGGAAGCTGCTGGATGACCTTGGTCAAGTCACACGCTCTCAGGCCCCTTCTACACTGCCATATAACCCAGTTCAAAGCAGATAATCTGGATTTATATGGCAGTGTAGAAGGGGTCTCAGTCTCAGTGGGAGGCAAGGACAAACGTCTTCTGAACAAACCTTACCAATAAAACCCCTGTAATAGGAATACAACAAGGAGAAGGTACCCTTGGGTTATCAAAATAGGATTACTCTAATTTAGGCCCCTTCTACGCTGCCGTATAAAATCCAAATTATCTGTTTTGAATTGGATTATATGACAGTGTAGACTCATGTAAAAGGTAAAGGTTTCCCTTGACATTAAGTCTAGTTGTGTCTGACTCTGGGGGTGGTGCTCATCTCAATGTCTAGGCTGAAGAGCCGATGTTGTCCATAGACACCTCCAAGGTCATGTGGCCAGCATGACTACATGGAGTGTCATTATCTTCCTGCTGGAACGGTACCTATTGATCTACTCACATTTGCATGTTTTCGGGCTGCTAGGTTGGCAGAAGCTGGGGCTAACAGCAGGTGCTCACCTCACTCCCCGGATTTGAACCACCAACCTTTGGGTCAGCAGATTCAGCAGCTCAGTTGTTTAACCTGCTGTGCCACCGGGTGCCTGGTGTAGATTCATATAATCCACTTCAAAGCAGATGATCTGGATTAACCACTTTGATAATCTGGATTATATGGCAGTATAAAAGAGGTCTTAGTAAGGGGATTTTTCAGTAACCCTTTCTTTTTGCTTTCTAGAGCCATTTACAAAATCAGAGCTTGGAAAAGTTACTTTTTTGGACTACAACATCTCCTTTCTCCCCAGCCAATGTGCTAGCACATAAAATGATTGGGAAAGTTTTAGTGGCCAAAGAGTAACTTTTCCAAGCTCTGAGTTGGAATATGTCTGATGTCCTTTAAAAAAAACCCCAACAACTCCAATTTACAAATGTCAGCTTTGATTTTTGTTAGCTTTAACAAAAATAATCAATAACATCATTTAGCCTACTTATAAAACCAGCCTTTATAGTTACCCTCAGCAGGGACTGTGGGGCCCTTGCCGCTGCTTATGCGAAACCAAGATTCAAATTACTTGGTTGGGTGGCTTTTAGCCAAAGGAATTCATTCCTTCATGTAACTGGAGCACATCCTCAAACCACAGGCAGTCAAAACGTTTTACGACAGCCCTCCCTCGCCCGCTCTCACTTACAGAAGATGCATTGCTCTGTCGGGGCATTTACGTAAGGGATGGATCTGCAATGAAGCCAAACCACCAGGAAAGCAGCTTCTTCACTTCTTCGGAGACCTAACAAGAGTGTTGATTTTTTAAATGAAACCTGGACAACAAAGTTTAATTTCAAGTTTCAACCGAGTTGTTATAGAAAGCAATGGTTTCACCTGCTACTTCCAAAGGGGAGAGAATAACTGATAAAGGCAGATAATGTACTTCAGGGTTGCATTATTATCTCCAATGCACTCAGATGCACTTTTGCACAAAATGTGACCACTCCAAAGAAGGGATGATGGACCTTTCGTTCATATTTCTGCATGGGAAAAATAAGTTTTCCAAGGGGAGTCCATCCCTGGAGCTGCTGCAGCACTCAAGGACCAGGGCTTCCCAGTTCTCGGTGTCTATGCCACAGTTTTTGAGGTTGGCTCCCTTGCTACTTTGCGGTTCGCTTTTCGCGGACTCGCTGTTTCGTGGGTTTTTGCCTCCCAGTTTATGAATGGTTACCATTGCCCAAAGTGGCATTCTAATCCTGCCTCCTGGCAATGATGGAGTGTGAAAGGGGAGAGAGGGAGCAAATCAAGAGAGATTGCAAAGCAAAGCACAGGTAGCTAGCAAAAAAAGGTGTGTGGTGCCTTTAAATCTCTCCTCACTTCTACCTCACCCTCAGAACTCAATATACATATGTAGCGTTCCTACTTTGCGGATTTTCACTTTTTGCGAGTGGTCCTGGAACATAACACCTGCAAGAAGTGAGGGAGCACTTTACCTAACAATATAGTAAGCTGGTTCATCACCTTGTTGATGCTGAATAGCTCCAAGTGGCCAGAGGGTGACATAACAACAAATATTTACACTGACCAACACACATTTGGTGCCTCAAATGTTAGCCTAATTCCTGGGTATTTTTGACTTGCTTATTCCAAAAATGGCACCAGTTTTGCCCTATCAGGTCTAATTTTTTAGATTCATAACTTATGCTATCTACTTAATTTCATCTGCTCACCTTGAAAACCCTGCTATGTCAGCTCCACTGGCTGCTGGTCCATTTCCGAACACAATTCAAAGTGCTGGTCTTGGCCTATAAAGCCCTAAACAGCTCCAGCCCAGTTTACTTGTCCAAACGTATCTCCCTCTATGTTCTGCCTTGTAGTCTAAGACCCACTGGGGAGACCCTGCTCTCGGTCCCACCGGCCTCGCAAACACATCTGGTGGGAATGAGGGATGGGGCCTTCTCGGGGGTGACCCCCCACTTGTGGAATTCGTTCCTCAGCGAGATTAGAGGTGTTCCAGCGAGTGTCTCTGTAGATCTTAGGAAACTATTTCTAGATTTAAGTCGTTGATGTTGATGTGCTGGCTGATACCCAAACAGGGGATGAGCTGGAGATGTTTCTGCCTTGGTCCTTTCACTTCCCGGCAGATGTCAGGTGGTGCAATACCAACTAAGCAGTGTAATTTCCCCAGTGGTGTAGGGCGCAGACACCCCGTGATAATGCGGCATGTCTCATTCAGAGCCACATCCACTGTTTGGCGTGGTGAGATGTGTTCCACATTGGGCATGCATACTCAGCAGCAGAGTAGCATAATGCAAGGACAGATGTCTTCACTGTGTCTGGCTGTGATCCTCAGGTTGTGCCAGTCAGCTTTCGTATGATGTTTTTTCTAGCACCCACTTTTTGCTTGATGTTCAGGCAGTGCTTCTTGTAGGTCAGAGCACACGGTCCAGAGTGACTCCCAGGGATTTGGGTGCGCTGCAATGCTCCAGTGGGATTCCTTTGTAACAATGAAAATACATCTTGCATATTAGATATTTGCATTAGAATTCATAAGAGTAGCAAAATAATTTATGAAGTAGCAACGAAAATATGGTTGGGGGTCACCACAACACGAGGAACTTTCTTTGGGGGTCACTGCATTAGAAAGGTTGAGAACTGCTGTAGTAGAGAATTACACCCTGCTAGTACAATTAGGATTGTGGCCATTGTTCTCTTGCGACCTTAGTATTCCTGCACCATGCTGGGGCCAATTCACCATGGCAAGTTATCACGTGGTAAAAATGGCCGTCCATATTGGCCCGCCGTCTGCTCCTTGCCCGTGATGAAATCCTCCATTTTCTCCTGCATCTCGGGGAAACGCCTCTGTCTCCAGCTGCTAAAGAGGCTGAGCAGACAATACCGCTTAGTCGGCTATTCCTCTTTCTAACAAGCCTCCTTTTCTTTTCTTTCTCCCCTCCGCACAGTGGAAGCAAGGCTGCTTTTTATAGCTCAGCTGGGATCAGAAATAACACCCGCCTACCCGGTGTTACTTTATAAAACAGAGAGTATGTTGCCTTTACTGGCATGGCTCTGTTCGTCGCCATGTCTCTCTGCCCCATTGTTGTTGCTTCCCACCCACGCTTTCCCCCTTTTCTTTCTAATTTTGTAGATGCAAAACAGCAAAAAAATCAAACCACCTCAAATAAATGGTTTTCTAGGTGCCGTTTTCAAAATACAAGAGGGTACACTTTCGGTTGGCACGTGGTGGGTACCTTTTCATTGTTCGCCCGCTCGAGCTACAAGACTCTAACAAAGAAATGGTGAAGGAAAAATCGGAAAAAAAAATCCCAGGACAATGAACAATAGAATTAATTTGCCATCGAGCAAAAAAAAGTAATAAAAATGTTATATAACGTTCTGCGGAGAATACGCTTTTCCTACACTTGTCTCTGGCTCAGATTATGTAGCTCAACATATGACTGCATGTCTTTTAATTAGGTTTTTTTTCTTTTCCGGTAGGGCTTCAGCATCCATTGACATTGGGAGAGACTTTAGAAAAAAAGCAACAGCATTAATATACATCACTTGGCTCTCCCGTTTGCTTTGACACTGCAAATGCATTAATTGCAAAAACCGGGGAGCTTTTCTCCCTTCTCATTTCTATTCCGGCTTCTGCCTGGCGGTTGGTGCAGAGCAAATCCCTTCCAACCAATAGATTCTGCCTTTGCCATTCATGTCCTAGCAACAAGCTCTGTTCCAATCCTTATCCAGCAAACTGACACCTGAAAAATTACATCATGAATAATGGCAAAGCAACAAGGGCCAAGACACACACAAAAAAATGCTGTCTGCTGCAGAGTTCATTTAAGGTGTTTAAGTCTAGATTCTTAAAGCGACATGGCTCAAAAACCAGTTGCTGGTCTCTGCAGCCTTCTGATTTTTACCTGCAGAAAACTCCAGCTCATATACCATTTGCATATATATATATATTCCTACTATCCGTCCCCTGCCACGCATTGCTGTGGCCCAGTCTGGTGATCTGGAAAATAAAGTAATGAGAAAGTGTTGGTTTCTAATATATGTAATTTCTTTATGCTTGTGTTGATGTAGATATTGTCTGGTAGGCTTACTCTGGAGAATGCAACATAGAATTGTCCTTCTTTAGGGGTCCCTTTCAAATCTATGATCCTATATCTCTCTGTGTGTGTGAATGAAGCACAGAGCGTTTGGGGACCAGGACATTCATAGGGATACCAAGGTGCTTGTTTATAAAGCTATTGTCCTCCCAACCCTGCTATATGCCTGTGAGATGTGGACTGTCTACAGACGTCACATGCAATTCCTGGAACGATTCCATCAGCGCTGCCTCTGAAAAATCCTGCAAATATCTTGGGAAGACAGGCGGACAAATGGCCACGTTGTCCGGATGCCCGACCACCGTCTCCCAAAGCAGTTGCTCTACTCCGAACTCATGGAAAACAGAATGTTGGTGGGTAGGAAAAGAGATTTAAAGATGGGCTCAAAGCCAGCCTTAAAAACTCTGGCATAGACACTGAGAACTGGGAAGCCCTGGCCGTTGATTGCTCCAGCTGGAGGTCAGCTGTGACCAGCAGTGCGGCAGAATTTGAAGAGGCACGAATGGAGGGTGAAAGAGAGAAACGTGCCAAGAGGAAGGCGCATCAAGCCAACCCTGACCAAGACAGCCTTCCACCTGGAAACTGATGCCCTCACTGCGGAAGAAGATGCAGATCAAGAATAGGGCTCCAAAGCCACCTACAGACTCACAAGAATTCACAAGAAATAGTCCTGGAAGACTATCCTACTCAGCCAATGAGGGATAGCCTAAGTAAGTAAGTAAAGTAAGTGTGTGTGAGTCATATATATATATCTATATTTATGGCTGGATGGCTCTTTGTCAGGAGGGCTTTGATTACGTTTTCTTGCCCTGGAGAAGGGAGTTGGATTGGATGGCCTTACATATTTTCTGTTGGTCATGGGGATTCTGTGTAGGAAGTTTGGCCCAATTCTGTCCTTGGTGGGGTTCAGAATGCTCTTTGATTGTAGGTGAACTATAAATCCCAGTAACCACAACTCCCAAATTTCAAAGTCTATTTCCCACAAACTACATCTGTGTTCATATGTGGGCATATGGAATATTTGTGCCAAGTGTGGTCCATATCCATCATTGTTTGAGTCCACAGTGCTCTCTGGATGTAGGTGAATTACAACTCCCAAACTCAAGGTCAATGCCCACCAAACTATTCCAGTATTCTCTGTTGGTTGTTGGAGTTCTGTGTACCAAGTTTGGTGCAATTCTATTCTAGTGGAGTTCAGAATACTCTTTGATTGTAGGTGAGCTATACATCCCAGCAACTATAACTCTCAAATGACAAAATCAATTTTTTTGAGTGAAAAACATACATTGGGTTGTTAGGTGTCTTGTGCCGAAATTTGGTGTCAATTCCCCCAGAGGTTTTTGTGTTCTGTTAAACCCACAAACGAACATTACATTTTTATTTATATAGACTAGCCATACCCTGCCACGCATTGCTGTGCCCCACATGGGGGTTCTGTGTGGGAGGTTCGGCCCAATTCTATCGTTGGTGGGGTTCAGAATGCTCTGTGATTGTAGGTGAACTATAAATCCCAGCAACTACAACTCCCAAATGTCAAGATTCTATTTTCCACAAACTCCACCAGTATTCACATTTGGGCATATTGAGTATTCGTGTAGAGTTTGGTTCAGATCCATCATTGTTTGAGTCCACAGTGATCTCTGGATGTAGGTGAACTACAACTCCAAAATCAAAGGACACTGCCCACCAAACCCTTCCAGTTATTTTCTGTTGGTCATGGGAGAACTGTGTGCCAAGTTTGGTTCAATTTCATCGTTGGTGGGGTTCAGAATACTCTTTGTTTGTAGGTGAACTATAAATCCCAGCAACTACAACTCCCAAATAACAAAATCAATTTTTTGAGTGAAGGACATACATTGGGTTATTAGGTGTCTTGTGTCCAAATTTGGTGGCAATTTGTCCAGTGGTTTTTGAGTTATGTTAATCCCACAAACGAACATTAAATTTTTATTTATATAGATATGGCATAGTTTCCGGGAGGCTGGTTAAGCAAGTCTGAGAATGAGAATGGACTATGCATCAACCACAGTTTAGCTGACAACCATAGATATATTGAGCAGCAAAGATAAAAGCTACCTAACTGTGCCACTCTTCTTCCCTTCTCTTTTCCTCCCGTTCTGACCAATCTATCATTTACAGAAGGAATTGATCCACAAAGCTTCCGTATGGTCATCTCATATTAGTCACAGAGAGGCTTCAGTGCAGGCTACAAACTGCTTCGCTCAATGCCAAGATCAAACTATTTTCCTTTCCCGGGCATCATTTTTTATTAATGAAGGCAGAACTGCCAGACGACAGAACACTGTGGAGAATTGTCTCCCATCCACACGCTTTCCCCTTGCTCCCATTGTATTTCCAAGGAGAAGCCGGAAGAAAAGACTGTGAAGAGCAACAGGAAGGATTGCATAGGGATCCCTTTTTTGGCAGAGTGGGGAAAGCTTAGAGAAGACAATGATGCTGGGGAAAATGGAAGGAAAAAGGAAGACGGGCTGACCAATGCCAAGATGGATGGATGGGATCCTTGAAGTGACTGGATTGACCTTGAAGGAGCTGGGGGTGGTGACGGCCAACAGGGAGCTGTGGCGTGGGGTGGTCCATGAGGTCCATGAGGTCACAAAGAGTCGGAAACAACTGAACGAATGAACAACAACAACAAATTGACAAGTGGGTTACAGAATCAAAATACAAATGAACAATCACCTCACCTCTGAGGATGCTTGCCATAGATGCAGGCGAAACGTCAGGAGAAATGCCTCTAGTACATGACCATATAGCCCGAAAAAACCCACAAGAACTTAATCACAGAAGAGGTAAAAATATACAATGGTAGAAAGCCACAAAGATTATTATTATTATTATTATTATTATTATTATTATTATTATTATTGCTACAGCATGGTGCAGTAGCTTGAGCTATGGACTGAGACTCTGGAGACAATGACTTTGGAGACCAGGGTTCAAATCCCACTGGATGAAACTAGGCATTCCAAGCACCCCAAAACTCAATGATCCGTTTGCCTTAGGATTCTCATAAGTTGGAAATATCTTGAAAGCACACACAACAGACCACAGATAAAGAATATGGGGACCAAAGCCCGGGAGTGGTGGGTGGGTTACAGGTTCAAGCTCCCACCCCAAAAAAATTCAGGTAAAAAAACCCCTGGTTTACTCATGTATTTTAACTGGTTAACCAAATCAAGATACTAAGTCTATGAAAAGCAAAAATTAGAGTTCCTACAGAACTGCAAGCACTATCTCAACCCAATTTTGATAATTTGTTTACACTATAATTACCTATCTTTCTGCCAATTTACATTGCACTAGCAGCAATTGCCAACATAGTGGAAGCGACCAAGTTTTGACCTCACTGATATTTAAACAACATTTTCAATGGGAAGACGATGTAATCCACCATAACTGACATCAGAACCAGACTCCCCCGGTTAAACTTCTTGACTGTGAGAGCCGTTCAGCAGTGGAACTCTCTGCCCCGGAGTGTGGTGGAGGATCCTTCTTTGGAAGCTTTTAAACAGAGGCTGGATGGCCATCTGTCAGGAGTGATCTGAATGCAATATTCCTGCTTCTTGGCAGGGGGCTGGACTAGATGGCCCATGAGGTCTCTTCCAACTCTTTGATTCTATGATTCTAACCCCATAAGAAAAATTTGAAAAAGATCTTTTATGAAACTTGAACACAATTATAGATTTTACCGTGTAGTTTCATTCATTTTTGCCCCATATAATTATCTTAAACAGTTTTGAAATATTATTTTAAAAAATACCTGAAAGTGGTCATATCCCTGCTCTCTTCCCTCTTTCAGAGTTCCTTCTTGCTCCTCCCACTGGGGTATAAAAGGAAGGCATAAAAGCAGCTGTGGGTCATTTCAAACACAGCTGACTTACTGTGAAATTGTCTGCTAGCTCAAATTGTTGTTCTAAGTCTTAAAACCCTCTGTTAGTGTTTCCTTTCATCCACCTGACTCCAGAGATGACAAATGTCTATCAAAGCAATTTAATATTTTTGAGTTCATAGCAAAAAAGAAAGCCAAATATTGAAGACCAAGAAGGCAGCAGGTTGAGAACCATTGCAGCAACTGGTAGTAATGAAGATACCAGAAAATTCAAACCTGGTTTGCAAGTGAAAACTGAAGAAACTGTGGAAACTGTTCTATATCCCAGAATATCAAGGCAGAAAATCCCACATTACATGTGTGTGGACTCAGATAACCCAGTTCTTGGATAGGGTTATGATAGAGCTGCTAATATTATTGGTCATATTAGTGGTGCACAAGCAGCTCTTGGGCAGACTTCATATTCAATGGGAAAAACCAATGGTTAAGCTATTTGGCCAGAAATATAAAAGAAAAGCACAGGATTGTATATTTTGGCAAATGGTAGATTTGTGTGAAACCCAAAGGAGTGGATTGACGATAAATCAGATAGGTTAGAATAGGATTAGTGGTGCACATGAGAGAAACCTCTCACAAGGATGGTAAAACATCAAAACATCCGGGCATCCCCTGGACAACGTCCTTGCAGATGGCCAATTCTCTCACACCAGAAGTGACTTGCAGGTTCTCAAGTCGTTCCTGACACGAAAAAAGTGATGCACAGACAATTATTTTGCAGAAGTATCCAATGGATGTTTACATCCTCTGTAGTGCTCACTCACTAAATCTAGCCTAGCAAAGATTGCACCGTTCTACCTGTCAGAAACTGTAAGGAACAATATTATCTGTGTGCAATTTCTTCAGAGCATCATCCATCAGACTGGAACTGTTGAAGAAAAATATAAAATACTGTTTCCTTGAATTAAAAGCAAATAACCTGTTGCTGATTTGTGAAACCCATTGGGCTGAGTGACATCATACAGTTTGATGTTTTGTTGAATTGTACAGTGTGGTGGTGAGAACACTTGAAGAACTAAAAGAGAGTCCTCTATACAACAGAAGCTGGACACCTTCTTTTAGCCGTTCTGAATGCTGAATCTGTAGTAACCACACACATCCCAAGAAAACTTCTGCCATCATCTCTTCAGCTTAGCCAAACATTACAAAGAGTAGATATGGGCATTTTCTGTAATCTGCAACATGTCAACCATCTCTTAGAAAAAGACTGGGAAATGCACACAGAATCAGTGAAAGAATTTCAGGAGATCTTTGTCACAGCAAGATCAGTGGTAGAGTCTATGGGTGGAGAAGTTAGGATCCCTTGCATCTGTTAAAGGCAGACTTGTCAAAGCAACATCCAGGAAACTTCACCAACACCAATGGAATATTATAGGCTATATGTGTATATCCCCTTTCTGGTCTTTTTCTGCAGTCAGCTTCAAGAAAGATTGACAAGGCACAGGGAAGTAGTTTAGGAAATGCAAGTGTACCTCCCTATTAATTGTGGCCATCTAAAATCCAAATTGAACAAGTGCACAGAACTTGACAATGAATGCCTTTAAGATACTAACATACTGGTAGAAGAGTTTGCTCTGTGGTGCAGCAAATGGAAAAAGATTATACCTGCAGAAAAACCATCAAATGCACTGGACTCATATCTTGTCTGTGTTAGACAGGTTTTTTTTCCGAATATGAAGAAACTTCTTCAGATTTCTGCAACAGTGCCAGTGTCAACAGTTACAAATTAAAGGTTGTTTTCAACTCTGAAATATTTGAAAACATACATAAGAAGTGCAATGGAGTAAGAAAAACTGATTGGACTTGCACTCTTGAGTGTCCACCGAAGTTTATTGATTTCACTGATTTCTGTCAAAGTGTATTGACACAGTTTTCAAATGTTTCCAACAGACATTGTAGTATTCTTTTATAACTGTGAAATTGCCTATTAGGAGTCATTTTCAAGGTTTTTAAAGACTTGAAACTTTGTAGCTAAAATAGAAATTTGATTCATTTAAGTCTATGTAAAAATATAAAATGAGCCATAGAATTTAAATTATTTTGTGTATGGATCTACTCTTCATGATTTGCTAAAAAAAATAATTGTTTCAACCCTCTTCCCCACCTCTCTAATTTTTTTCTTGGCTATGGACCTGGGGACCATGAACATGCTGAGAAATGTGCTGAGCTTTGCACATGGTCCTTCATAAAGCAACTAGCAGTCCCCTGCCACGCGTTGCTGTGGCCCATTCTGTTGATCTGGAAAATAAAGTAACGAGAAAGTGTTGGTTTCTAATATATGTAATTTCTTTATGCTTGTGGGTAAACAGTATTTCTTGCTGTTTCTTTGTCAGTGGAGAGTATCTGGTTTGCCTACTCTGGAACATGCAACATATCATTGTCCTTCTTTAGGGGGTCCCTTTCAAATCTATGATGCTATATTTGTGTGTGTGTGAATCATATCTATCTATATCTATGGCTGGATGGCTCTTTGTCAGGAGGACTTTGATTATGTTTTCTTGCCCTTATGAAGGGAGTTGGACTGGATGGCCTTAAGTATTTTTTGTTGGTCATGGGGGTTCTGTGTGGGAAATTTGCCCCAATTCTGTCGTTTGTGGGATTCAGAACGCTCTTTGATTGTAGGTGAACTGTGAATTTCAGTGTCTACAACTCCCAAATGTCAAGGTCTATTTTCCCCAAACTCCATCTGTGTTCATATTTGGGCGTATTGATTGCTTGTGCCAAGTTTGGTCCAGATCCATCATTGTTTGAGTCCACAGTGCTCTCTGGATGTAGGTGAACTACAACTCCAAAACTCAAGGTCAATGCCCACCAAACCCTTCCAGTATTTTCTGTTGGTCGTGGGAGTTCTGTGTGCCAAGTTTGGTTCAATTCCATCATTGGTGGAGTTCAGCATGCTCTTTGATTGTAGGTGAACTATAAATCCCAGCAACTACAACTCCCAAATGACAAAATCAAATTTTTTGAGTGATGGTCACTCCTTGTGTTGTGAGACATTTTGTTGCCAAATTTGGTGTGATTTCGTTCATTGGTTCTTTTGTTTTTAAGGTACTAATTATGCACAGAGCATTTTTATATATATAGACGCTATTATGTTAGTGAGAGGAGAGAGATACAAAATCTATTTCGCTTTTGATTTGGAGAGAAGGAATAATCAAAAGGTAATCGAAGAACATCCATCCATACTGTGAATTTGACTTGTCTTTGCAGGTTTTCTGAACCAGTGAAAGGAAAGGGCTGAAACCCAGCAAAAGGGAGGAAACTCTCTGCAAAATTCATGATACAAAGAACACTGGCAATCCGTATATTGGAAAAAAGCTGCCAATACCCACTTTGACCTCTGGAGGGTCTCTAACATCATTCTGGTCTTTGGAAGTATGGAAAGAGAAAAGATGCACACATATATACAGAAGAGACAACACGCCTTGAACAACAAAGTTACATTTATGGATCTCTAGCAGGGATTATGCAATGCAGGGGACCATTCAGAGCTATCAGTTCCATCTTCTCCCCCAGGTCTCTACCACCACATCCATCCATCCATTCATGTATTTCTTGGAGCCTTCCCATTAACAGCATCTTGTGATACAGCAGAAGAGATGCCTTACTGCTGGAGGTCTGATTTCATTTACAGCTCTTCAGTACAATTGCTGATCCTGGCAAACCAGGGGAATGCTGGGGATTCCGGCAAGCTGTCTTGCCACTTGAAAATCATAACGATAATCATCCATTACTATATAAGGCCAACTGAGGAAGGAGAATAGAAGGAAGACGTTGGTGTTGTGGACAGGAGCTGAAAAAGGAGAAGGCTTTGCAGAGATCAAGCTTAGCAAAGTGGTTTGGCCATCCCACTCCCTTTAAAAGGAATTTAGAATTGTGCTAAGCAGGATTTGCCCTGGTTAACACTTGGAAAAAAGACCACTAATGATTATGAAAGGATGGAACTGGAAAAAACACATCTGAGGATTCCTTGGTTAGGACATTCATGGGGTTGCTCACTATAAGTTGACACAAACACATTTAGCCATCACAATAAAATTAAGTTTTGGGGTAAAAACACTCTAAAGGAGTTTTTCTCAACCTGGGAACTGGGTGTGAGAAAGATGTCAGAGCCGTCACCAAAGACAACATTTTCTGTTCGTCATGAGGTTCTGTGTGGGAAGTTTGGCCCAATTCTATTGTTGGTGGGGTTCAGAATGCTCTTTGACTGTAGGTGAACTATAAAGCTCAGCAACTACAACTCCCAAATGAAAAAAATAAATCCCTCCCAACTCCACTAGTATTCATATATGGGCATATTGAGTATTCATGCCAAGTTTGGTGCAGATCCATCATTGTTTGAGTCCACCATGCTCTCTGGATGTAGGTGAACCACAACTCCAAAACTCAAGGACAATGCCTACCAGATCCTTCCAGTATTTTCTCTTGGTCATGGGGGTTCTGTGTGGGAAGTTTGGTCCAATTCTATTGTTGGTGGAGTTCAGAATGCTCTTTGATTGTAGGTGAACTATAAATCCAAGCAACTAAAACTCCCAAATGATAAAATCAATCCCACCCCCAACCCCACCAGTATTCAAATTTGGGCGTATTGGGTATTTGTGCCAAATTTGGTCCCGTGAATGAAAATACATCCTGAATACTAGATATTTACATTACGATTAAGAACAGTAGCAAAATTAGTAGCAATGAAAATAATTTTATGGCTGGGGGTCACCACAACATGAGGAACCGTATTAAGGGGTCGTGGCATTAGGAAGGTTGAGAAACACTGCTTTAAAGGAATGAGAAACCATTTGATCTTCAAAGCTAAGTTGTATGGAAATGGCTCAATAACTGCTAGGTTTTCTAGGCTATATTTCAGAAGGAGCTGGCAAAACTACCCAATAGTATTCCTTGGCTATGAAAACCCTTATGAAATGCATGGAATCACCATAAATGAAGAGGCAATTCATATATGGTATTTTCCTGTCCTTGGATGTTGCCGAAATAGTGGATTTTTGCCTTGATGCAGACTAAACATATTTGCCACTTGGTAATTTTTA
The DNA here is from genome assembly GCF_025583915.1 of Anolis sagrei ordinatus. Classification (NCBI taxonomy): domain Eukaryota; kingdom Metazoa; phylum Chordata; class Lepidosauria; order Squamata; family Anolidae; genus Anolis; species Anolis sagrei. The sequence continues at coordinate 37,015,961 of NW_026847882.1, read as the reverse complement.
AAGGCTATGGCGGTACATTCCAAAACGAGGCTTACTGTTGAAACAGGATGGACCCTACAGAGCCAAAAGAGCTGGAAGCTGAGGCAGACTGTAGATCTTTGGATCAAGAGGCCAGGAGGAGTTACATTAACTTAGACCCAATTCTGTGAAAGTTTATCTAGTAATATACCAAGACGGTTGTCCTCCTACCATCTGGCTTCAATAAAGCCCTTTATTAAATAAAAGGATGTGATGCTCCGTTTATTTGTTTGACAGAAGAGCGGCACTGAAAAAGGAGAGATTGCCAACTAGATTGCAAACAGGAAATTATTGCCTGTGCCCTTGGTCCAGAGCCTTGCCTGACTGTGCAGCCGTCGCTGCGGGAGAGGTGTCGTTTTAAAGGGGCAAAATCATAGTGAAGCAATGTACAGTCGATGAGGAATACTGAATTATTATGGGTTGTGGGGTGCAACCCCTTACCCTGCAACATTTTGCAGATGTCAACCAGTACACATGGAGACCTGTCACATTAGAGTGTGGTCAAGATAGCAAAATTTGTTGGAAATACACATAAGTTAGGCGAGGCTTCAACAGTTTGCTTTTGCCTGAGCCTCCTGGGAAGGGCATGATTCTGTCCCTTCTCGCTTCTTCCTGGGTTAATGGAGTGCATGGTGGATATATTTAGCTTGGAGAAGAAGAGACAATATAATAGCAGAGGTAAAGGCAAAGTTGTAGGTTTTTTCGGGCTATATGGCCATGGTCTAGAGGCATTCTCTCCTGACGTTTCGCCTGCATCTATGGCAAGCATCCTCAGAGGTAGTGAGGTCTGTTGGGACTAGGAAAAAGGGTTTATATATCTGTGGAATGACCAGGTGGGACAAAGGACTCTTGTCTGCTGGAGCAACAGTCATACCTAGCTCCAGCAGACAAGAGTCCTTTGTCCCACCCTGGTCATTCCACAGATATATAAACCCTTTCCCTAGTTCCAACAGACCTCACTACCTCTGAGGATGCTTGCCATAGATGCAGGCGAAACGTCAGGAGAGAATGCCTCTAGACCATGGCCATATAGCCCAAAAAAACCTACAACCCAGTGATTCCGGCCATGAAAGCCTTCGACAATATGTAAAGGCAAAGGTTTTCCCCTGACATAAAGTCTAGTTGTATTCAACTCTGGGGGTTGGTGCTCATCTCCATTTCTAAGCTGAAGAGCCGGCGTTGTCCGTAGACACTTCCAAAGTCATGTGGTCAGCATGACTGCATGGAGCGTCATTACCTTCCCGCCAGAGTGGTACCTATTGATCTATTCACATTTGCATTTTTTTGAACTGCTAGGTTGGCAGAATCTGGGGCTGAAAGCGGAAGCTCATTCCCCTCCCCAAATTCGAACCTACAACCTTCTGGTCAACAAGTTTAGCAGTTAAGTGGTTTATCCCACTGTGCCACCGGGGGCTCCTGTGACAACATGATAGCTCTCTTTTGCTATCTGAAGAAATTCAAGACCTGAAGGAATTCAAGGAATTCAATGGGATTTTGGTCTGCATCAATAGGAGCATAGTGTCTAGATCCAGGGAAGTCATGCTACCTTTCTATTCTGCCTTGCTTAGACCACCCTGGAATATTGTGTCCAATTCTGGGCATCACAACTGAAGAGAGATATTGACAAGCTGAATGTGTCCAGAGGAGGGCGACTAAAATGATCAAGGGTCTGGGGAACAAGCCCTATGAGGCGCTGCTTAAAGAGCTGGGCATGTTTAACTTGCAAAAGAGAAAACTGAGAGGAGACATAATAGCCATGTATAAATATGTGAGGGGATGTCATTGGGAGAAGGGAACAAGCTTGTTTTCTGCTGCCCTGGAGACTAGGACATGGAGCATGGTCTTCAAACTACAGGAAAGGAGATTCTACCTAAACATTAGGAAGAACTTCTTAACTGTGAGAGCTGTTCAGCAGTGGAACTCTCTGCCCCAGAGTGTGGTGGAGGCTCCTTCTATGGAGGCTTTTAAACAGAGGCTGGATGGCCATCTGTTGGGGGTGCTCTGAACGTGACATTGTCCTGCTTCTTGGCAGGAGGTTGGACTGGATGGCCGATAACGTCTCTTCCAACTCTATGATTTTATGATTCTACCTACTTGATATTAGAATGGGCTCCTTTGAGAAGAAGCTGACTGCTTCTTTGGAGACCTTCAAACTGATGTTGGATGCCTGCTTCTCAGGCTTATTTTGTGGTGGGTTTCTGCACTTTCAGGAAGTTGGAATCTGATGGCTCTAGATATCTCTATTAACTTCACGGTGCTACATAGAATCATAGAATCAAAGAGTTGGAAGAGACCTCCTGGGCCATCCAGTCCAACCCCCTGCCAAGAAGCAGGAATATTGCATTCAAATCACCCCTGACAGATGGCTATCCAGCCCCTGTTTAAAAGCTTCCAAAGAAGGAGCCTCCACCACACTCCGGGGCAGAGAGTTCCACTGCTGAACGGCTCTCACATCTGGTGCATCAAACCAGACCAATCCTGAGCAGCAACATCCCTTGAAAACTAGGTCCCTATTTTTTATTTAGCTTCCCGTCTAGACATGAGGCTGGATTGACTTCTATTTGGACCGAACATCCTTGGAAGCATACATATTGCCTAGCCTTGGCTGGAGCTATCTAGCTCTTTGTGATGAAGACCAAAGATGACCTCTGGTCCATTATGAGTTGCCGAAACTAACCTATTGACTTCTTCCCAGATTGACACAACACACACACTACAAGCAATGACACCTGCCTTGCCTTTCTCCAAGATGTCTCGATGACAGCAACTATGGTGTCTTTGGAGAAAGAAGAATATCCAGAGCCAAAAAAAAAAAAATACATCATCCTTGAAGGATATTATGTGTTCTTTTCTCTTGATCCCAGGGTTGCAACAAAGCCAGTGAATGCACCAACAGAAGGGCATAAACAGAGGGAACTTTGAGCAGGAACATATGCAGAAAAAGGAAAATTTACCTCGCCTGGCATCCCTCCTCCGCCGGCCACCCACCTCGCCTTTCCACCACCACCACCATCTCAGCCAACTCAGGACATGAGTAAGCCACCGACTGGCCAGCCAGAATTCCCCTACAGTCAGTTTGATCACCAGACTGGGCCACAGCAATGTGTGGCAGGGGGCGGCTAGCATAATATAATATTAACGGTGCTCCATGCAGTCATGCTGCCCACATGACCTTGGAGGTGTCTACAGACAACGCTGGCTCTTTGGCTTAGAAATGGAGATGAGCACCAACCCCCAGAGTTGGACAAAACTGGACTTAATGTCAGGGGACAACTGTTATCTTTTCCTATAATATTTATAATATCATATTGTCATGCAATATAATACTACTAATAATATGATATTATAATTATACATTTATATTACATGTAATATTACAAATAATATTACAATATAGTGGTATAATACAGTATAGTAATATTTAATACTGATATTGTACCATGCTAATAATATATATTGTGTGTGTGTATACTAGCCGTCCCCTGGCACGCATTGCTGTGGCCCACATGGGGGTTCTGTGTGGGAAGGCTGGTCCAATTCTATTGTTGGTGTGTTCGGAATGCTCTGTGATTGTAGGTGAACTATAAATCCCAGCAACTACAACTCCCAAATGTCAAGATTCTATTTTCCCCAAACTCCACCAGTGTTCACATTTGGGCATATTGAGTATTCTTGTATAGTTTGGTCCAGATCCATCATTGTTTGAGTCCACAGTGATCTTTGGATGTAGGTGAACTACAACTCCAAAACCAAAGGACACTGCCCACCAAACCCTTCCAGTATTTTCTGTTGGTCATGGGAGAACTGTGTGCCAAGTTTGGTTCAATTCCATCGTTGGTGGGGTTCAGAGTGTTCTTTGATTGTAGGTGAACTATAAATCCCAGCAACTACAACTCCCAAATGACAAAATCATTTTTTTAAAGTGAAGGACATACATTGGGTTGTTAGGTGTCTTGTGTCCAAATTTGGTGTCAATTCGTTCAGTAGTTTTTGAGTTCTGGTAATCCCACAAACGAACATTACATTTTTTATGTTTATGTTTATTTTTTATTTTATTTTATTTTATTTTTATTTTAATAGATAGATAGATAGATAGATAGATAGATAGATAGATAGATAGATAGATAGATAGATAGATAGATTCCCCTTCGGGGTGAGAAGGGTGGCATATAAATGTTGCAAATAAATAAACAAATTAAAATAAATCCTGTGTTTTTTTACACAGAAGGAGAAAGTATGGCCTACTTCTGTTTGCCAGAACCTGTCTTGAGTTCTTCTCATTCTTCTACTCTTCATGGGTGATTACATTCTCTGTGTGTGTGTCAAAGATACACACACACACATGCATTCTCCTGCAGACACCTGCAAGCCAGGCTCATAAAGCATTCATTCATAAGGACCTGGCAGCACCATCCTGGGAAATGGAGGCTACAGGGTAACCGTCATTGTATCTCCAGATTAAAACACACCCACATACACACCAGCCTCTGAAAAAAGACCCTGGCTGCAGTTTGACTTTGGCACTGCAGCATATGTGTTTTATTTTGGAAGGAGAGAAACCTAAAGAAAGGAAGGAGAGTCCCTCCATCTTGCTTCCTTTTCTGAAGTTGTTTGGGAGGGATTACAATTGCAGCGGGTAAAGGGCTGGCTGGAACTTTTCTGCTGCGCAACAGAGTGAATTGTGGCATGTTCCTCTCTGGCAGCGCTTGGCTAGCCTGGCATGAGAGCAAGTATGTGCCAACTTGGCAGAATGCAAAAAAGGGAGCTTCAAGGCTGACCCTCCTCCATCCCGACCTTGAAAATGCTACATCTTTGCTCCCACTGTTCACCAACCATCAAGGTTAAGCTGGAAAATCAATGCAAATATAGGGATACAGGGTGGTCCTCTATGTAATGCAAAACAAAGAGGCTGAAATAATAATAATAATAATAATAATAATAATAATAATAATAAGGAAGAAAAGAGATTTATTGAGATATTTCAGGAAAATTAAGAGATTTTAATGTTGGAAGTGTCAATATTTATATAGGAATAGCTGTACCCACCACACGTTGTTGTGGCCAACCTTCCCTCCCTCTTTCTCTCCTTCTTTCTTTCTCTCTTTCCTTCCCTCCTTCTTTCCTTCCTTCCGTCTTTTTCTTTCCCTTCTTCTTTCTTTCTTCTCTACCTGTTTCTTTTCTCGTTTCCTTTGCTCTTTGGTTCCACCCTCCCTTGTCTCTTTCTTTCCTTCTCTCCCTCTTTCTTTCTTTCGTTCCTTCTCTCCTTCCTTCCCTCTTTCACTTTTTTATTTCATTCCCTCCTTCTTCCTTCCTTCTCTACCCTTCTTTCTTTCCTTCCTTCTCTCCTTCCCTCTTTCTCTCCCTCCTTCTCTCCTTCCTTCCTCCTCTATCCTTCTTTCTTTCCTTCCTTCTCTCCTTCCTTCCCTCTTTCCCTTTTTTATTTTATTCTCTTCCTCCTTCTCTCCTTCCTTTCTCTACCCTTCTTTCTTTCCTTCTTTATCTCCCTTCCTTCCTTCTCTACTCTTCTTTCTTTCCTTCCTTGTCTCCTTCCCTCTTTCTCTCCCTCCTTCTCTCCTTCCTTCCTCCTCTATCCTTCTTTCTTTCCTTCCTTCTCTCCTTCTTTTCTCCCTCTTTCTCTCCCTCCTTCCTTCTCTACCTTTCTTTCTTTCCTTCTTTCTTTCTCTCCTCCCTCCTTCTTTCCCTTCTTCTCTCCCTCCTTCCTTCTCTCCCTTTCTTTCCTTCCTTCTCCTTCTCTCTTCTCTCCTCTCTTCTCTCCTTCCTTTCTCTATCCTTCTTTCTTTTCCTTCTCCCTCCTCCTTCTCTCCCTCTTTCTCTCCCTCCTTCCTTCTCTACCTTTCTTTCTTTCTTTCCTTCTTTCTCTCCTTCCTCCTTCTTTCCCTTCTTGTCTCCTTCCTTCCTTCCTTCTCTTCCCTTCTTTCTTTCTTTCCTTCTCTCCTTCTCTCCCTCCTTTCCTTCCTTCCTCCTTTCTGTGTATGTGTTTTGTGTGTGTGTATGCATATATGTGTGTATATATGTGTGTTTGTGTATATATATGTGGTTTTGCGCTTGCGTTGTAATGCCTTTTTTTTGTTAAGTCCCTTCTGCTGTGTTTTTCAGTGTTTTTATGAGTGATGGTCACTTGTTGGCCTGATAGGTGTCTTGTGTCCAAATTTGGTGTCAATTTGTCCAGTGGTTTTTGAGTTCTGTTAACCCCACAAACAAACATTACATTTTTATTTATATAGATTCATAAGGCAGAATGGTCTCGCTTAGAATAACCTAGTTCCATGCCCTTAAATTTCAATGATATGAGATAGTAATATTGGTGAGGGATAGAAGGGAAATAAGGAATTTTGGAACATGGCCAAGGATGCATCTAGACTGTAGAATTAATGCAGTTTGACACCAATTTTAACTGCCATGGAATGGGTGTTGTAGTCCCCAATACCTAGGGGCTCATGGCTGGGAAAAATTATATAGAATTATATATATTATATACCATACGGGCATTAAAACGTCTGCAGTTTTCAGGATTGAGATGAATGTTTATCAATAATAAACGAGAAAGCTTCAATGTGCTTCTAATTTCAAACTCTAAACATGTCTAAACATGCATGGCATATATTTACATCATCTTAAGCCAGGTAATCAGTGGGATCTGAAGTTTGCTTAAGATAATCAAGGTACCCACATAATAATAATAAAAAACAACAAACAAAGCCAAAACCACCTTCGGCGCTGCTTGCCTCTTATGCTCCTTTTTCTCCAATTTTATATCATATTACAGCCACCCTCCCATTGAATATTCCATCCTATCATAATAGAGATGATGAAGAACAGTTGGCTAGAAAAGCAATGCCAAGAGTAAACTTCTGAGAGACCAAATGGAGGCATGGTTCCCCAAATGAGAATTGTGTATGTCAGTGTTTCTCAACCTGGGGGTCAGGATCCCTGTGGGGGTCATGAGGGGGTGTCAGGGGGGTCACCAAAGATCATCAGAAAACATAGTATTTTCTGTTGGTCATGGGGGTTCTGTGTGGGAAGTTTGGTCCAATTCTATCATTGGTGGGGTTCAGAATGCTATTTCATTGTGGGTGAACTATAAATCCCAACAACTACAACTCCCAAATGTCAAGGTCTATTTTCCCCAAACTCCACCAGTGTTCGCATTTGGGCATATTGAGTATTTGTTCCAAGTTTGGTCCAGATCCACTATTGTTTGAGTCCACAGTGTTCTCTGGGTGTAGGTGAACTACAACTCCAAAAACCCAAGGTCAATGTCCACCAGACCCTCCCAGTATTTTCTCTTGGTCATGGGAATTCTGTGTGCCAAGTTTGATTCAATTCCATCATTGGTGGAGTTCAGAAGGCTCTTTGATTTTAGGTGAACTATAAATCCCAGCAACTCCAACATTCCCAAATGACAAAATCAATCACCCCCATCCCACCAGTATTCAAATTTGGGCATATCGGGTACCTGGGATTTGGAAATACATCCCGCATATCAGATATTTACGTTACGATTCATAACAGTAGCAAAAATACAGTTATGAAGTAGCAACAAATATAATATTATTTTTGGGGGTCACCACAACATGAAGAACTCTATTAAGGGGTCACAGCATTAGGAAGGTTGAGAAACACTGGTGTATGTACTGCTGCTTAAGAAAACCCTATGAAATCTTTAAGTAAGTCAGTGGTCAACTTGAAGGCACACATAAACACACATCCCAATGTGCCAATGTGGACTGTGTGTCTGCACATTAAGATGTGCTTCCAGTTGTGAAATATTGTCATTGAACATCTACGTTGCTCAACTCTATGTATAATTGTGCATGGTAGAAGATCTGGAAACCATGGATCCCTATGAGGAAGTGGGTATATTTTGCCTGGAGAAGAGAAGGTATCCCACAAAAATAAAGCCACTCTCAACCTCAGCAACATGGAATGGTAGAAGATCTGGAAACCATGGATCCCTATGAGGAAGTGGGTATGTTTCGCCTGGAGAAGGTATCTCACAAAAAAAAAAAGCCTCTCTCAACCTCAGCAACATGGAATGGAAGAAGGATTAGGGGAAATCCAACCCCAAATAGGGAAACAAGTGATCCAGGAATACCTGGAATGAATTCAAGTTCCCAGGGCCAGATCAACTACATCCAAGAGTATTGAAGGAACTAGCGGAAGTAATTTCGGAACCATTGGCAATCATCTTTGTGAGTTCTTGGAGAATGAGAAAAGTCCCAGAAGGTTGGAGGAGGGCCAATGTGGTCCTTATCGTCAAGAAGGGGAAAAAGGATGACTCAAACAATTACCGTCTGGTAGCCTCACATCAATACCAGGCAAGATTCTGGAAAAGATAATTATGGAGGTGGTCTGCAAACACTTAAAAATGAATGTGGTCATTGATAATAGTCTACATGGATTCATTCAAAACAAGTCATGCCAGACTCATCTGATCTCTTTTTTTTGATAGAGTTACAAGCTGGGTAGATACAGGGGATGCTGTGGATGGAGCGTATCTAAATTTCAGTGAGGCCTTTGACATGGTCCCCCATGGACTTCTGGCAAGCAAAGTAGTCAAATGTGGGCTAGGCAAAACTACGGTGAGGTGTATCTGTAATTGGTTAAGTGAATGACTCCAGAGGGTGATACTCCCCAATGCTTCCTTGGAAAGAAGTGACAAGTGGAGTGCCACAAGCAGGGAACAGTTCCGTCCTGGGTTTGGTTCCATTCAACATTTTTATTAATGACTTAGATGAAGGCTTAGAAGGCAGGATCATCAAGTTTGCAGATGACACCAGATTGGGAGGGAGAGCCAACACTCCAGAGGACAGGAGCAGGATTCAAAACAATCTTCACAGATTGGAGAGATGATTGGACAAAACTAACACAATGAAGTTCAACAGGGACAAATGCAAGAGACTCCACTTAGCCAGAAAAAATGAAAGTCAAAGATACAGAATGGGGGACGATGATGCCTGGCTCGACAGCAGGACATGTGAAAAAGATCTTGGGGTCCTCGTAGACAATAAGTTAAACATGAACCAACAATGTCAGGCAGCAGCTAAAAAAGCCAGTGGTATTTTGGTCTGCATAAGTATTTTATTTATTTATTTATTTATTATTCAAACTTATATGCCACCACTCCCCTAGGGCTCGGAGCGGCTTACAAGAAACAAACTAGAATCTAACACAATTGAAAACAACATATCAAAGATCGAAAGCCTGTCGAAACAAATATGTCTTACAAGGCCTGCAGAAAGCTGATAAATCCCGCAAGGCATGGGCTTCTGGTGGCAAAGTGTTCCAGAGCGATGGTGCCACTACTGTAAAGGCTCTGCGTCTAGTTGCTGTTAGACGCAAGGTTTTAAAACTGGCAACTTCCAATAAATCTTGGTCCTCGGAGTGGAGAGATCTCTGGGGTTGGTAGGGGGTGAGGCGGTCCCTCAGGTACATCGGCCCCAGACCATGTAAGGCCTTCAAGGTAAGTACCATCACTTTAAAAGTATAGTTTATAGATCCAGGGAAATCATGCTACTCCTCTATTCTGCCTTAGTCAGACTACACCTGGAATACTGTGTCCAATTCTGGGCACCACAACTGAAGGAAGATGTTGACTCTAAGCTGGAATGTGTCCAGAGGAGGGCGACTAAAATGATCAAGGGTCTGGGGAACAAGCCCTATGAGGAGCGGCTTAAAGAGCTGCAGAAGAGAAGCTGAGAGGAAACATGATGACCACGAATAAATATGTGAGGGGAAGTCATAGGGAGGAGAAAGCAGGCTTGTTTTCTGCTGCTCTGGAGACTAGTACACGGAGCAATGGCTTCAAACTACAGAAAAGGAGATTCCATCTGAACATTTGGAAGAAATTCCTGACTGTGAGAGCTGTTCAGCAGGGAACTCTCTGCCTCAGAGTGTGGTGGAGGCTCCTTCTTTGGAGGCTTTTAAATAGAGGCTGGATGGCTATCTGTTGGGGGTTCTTTGAATGTGATTTTCCTGCTTCTTAGCAGAATGGGGTTGGACTGGATGGCCCACGAGGTCTCTTCCAACTCTAGGATTCTATGATTTTATGAATATGATGACCATGTTTAAATGTTTGAAGTCATGGATGGGCTTCAAATGTTTATGGTCTTGTTATAAGCAAAGTCTATTTTAAGTAATTTATTTATTTTATTTATTTAAAACTTTTATATCCCGATCTTCTCACCTCCGTAGAGGGACTCAGACCGGCTTACAGCAAGGATTCAATGCTACTAATACAAGTTAAAACATCATACAACAATACAAGATTAAAATACATATAGATAAAATACATATATACCAAATCGCCAAGGTAAAATCATGTTCGGCAGTGGAACTCTCTGCCCCGGAGTGTGGTGGAGGCTCCTTCTTTGGAAGCTTTTAAGCAGAGGCTGGATGGCCATCTGTCAGGGGTGATTTGAATGCAATATTCCTGCTTCTTGGCAGAAAGGGGTTGGACTGGATGGCCCATGAGGTGTCTTCCAACTCTTTGATTCTTTGATTCTATGATTCAAGTAAGCATCTTCTGAACAAATCTTGTCAAGAAAACCCCATGATAGGTTCTCCTTATGGTCTCCATGAGTTGGGAATGGCTTGAAGGCACCTAACAACAAAACCTATTGAAAACCCATTGCAAGAATATCTCCAAAAATGTGCCCTGACTCTGAGCAATGCCACCCACTTTCTGCTCACCTTCACTTTGAGAGTTTTTGTGCATAGGAATCCACTGCCATGAAAAAGCATATCCTGAGGCAAGCCTATGCCCAGCGGACCCCCCTCCCTCACAACCCTACAAAGTGTGAAATATTGGATTGTTTTCCAGAAGAGAGTGAAATTACAAAGAAGCTCAAGAAAGCCATGTGTGCTTTTGACTTAGTAATAACTGTAGCAAATTTCCCCAAGAGACACAAACAAACACATGCTCAAACGGAATATAAATGAGGGGGTTTTTTAGAGGAAGGCGCATTAAAATGCAAAATGGAAGATAATGAGATAAACCAGCACGTTACAGGTCCCAGCTTTTCCCCCACCCTGTTCCTCCTTCAAAGTAGCTGGAAATGGGAGGACTAACTGGACCCTATGAATTGCTTGGGTATCTCAAGGCAGTTTGTTATTTTTGGAAGAAGGAAGGGAAGCAATATCTCTTGCTATCCGTCAACATGTCATGGGATTCATCTGATGCAGCATTTTCAACTTCCTATTAATTTAGGCTTCCAAAGGTGACACATCTAAGCTTGAAATCAACCAAAACAGTACCAGACTACCTTTGGGAAGGAGATCAGAAAAAGTTTGGGAGCCACTTTCTTACCATAATTTAGAATATTGAAACCAAGGTGTCCCATGCATTGTTTGTGACAGAAGAAGGTAGAAGTCGAAAGGTCTGGGGGCTCCACACTATATATATTGTGGAGCCCCCAGTGGCACAATGCCTTGTGCAGCAAGACTGCTGATCAACAGGTCAACAATTTGAATCTGGCGAGAGTGGGTGAGTTTCCACTGTCAGCTCCAGCTCCCCATGCAGGGACATGAGAGAAGCCTCCCACAAGGATGGTAAAAACTCCAAACATCCGGGTGTCCCCTGGGCAACATCCTTGCAGGTGGCCAATTCTTTCACATCAGAAACAACTTGTAGTTTCACAAGTCATTCCCGACATGAAAAAAATGTATATATCCCCCATTTTGACAAAAAAAGTTGCCCTTTATTTGTTTAAAGCTGCTAAAAGGAGATTGGGGTACATAGATCAGATTGGGGTGCAGTGTAGGGGAGATGAGGATAGTTGATGTATATATCTAGGGGTGAGCTACATTGGTTTCAAGCTAATAAACACCTGTATATTTGTATTTGTATTTTATTTTAAGAGGACTAGATGTATGTTGTATGTTGTGTTTGCACTGTCTTTTTTGATAAGGCCAACTGGCTAATCAATAAAAATTGTTGTTGTTGTTGTATATATTTTAGTTTTATTTGTTAATCACACACACATATGCTGTGATCCTGCCTTAAAAAAGGTATAGATAATGGGGTTTTCTACTCCATAGTAATATGACTCAACCATATGCTCACCAGGCATTGATGTGTCTGGGTGTTTCTTTTTGGCATGTCAGGAGCGACCTGAGAAACTGCAAGTCGCTTCCGGTGTGAGAGAATTGGCCATCTGCAAGGACCTTGCCCAAGGGAAGCCCGGATGTGTGTTTTTTTAAATGTTTTACCATTCTTGTAGGAGCCTTCACTCTTTGATTATTACTTTTAAAAAATAGTCTTAACCTTGTCTCTAAAGCTTTCTCCTTCTTGCAAAACCATGCATGGATTAACTTCTCCTTTTTTTGGTCCTGTCAGGAGTGCCTTGAGAAACTGCAAGTTGCTTCTGGTGTGAGAAAATTAGCTGTCTGCAAGGACGTTGCCCAGGGGACTCCCATCCTATATGGCTCCGGTCCAGCGTACCTGTCCAAACGTATCTCCTTCTACGTCCCACCTCGGAGCTTAAGATCGTCTGGGGGGGGGGGCTGCTCTCGGCCCCGCCTTTGTCTCAAACACGCTTGGTGGGGACAAGGGACAGGGCCTTCTCGGTGGTGGCCCCCCGCCTGTGGAATTTGCTCCCCGGGAAAATTAGGTCATCGTCATCCCTCCTCACCTTTAGAAAAAAGGTTAAAATGTGGCTGTGGGACCAGGCCTTCAGGCAATCAGGTTAAAAGACAATTGATAATGTTTGACTATGGCATGGAAGAGGATTTGGATAAGTTAAGCGGAGTAATCATTAGTAGAAGACTAGCGAAACAGTCACCAGATGGGCAATAGCTAATCAGAGTGTAAGTATACTGTTTTAATCTTTATTTATCAATGTTCATGTTTAATTGTTATATTTGTTATTCTGTATTTTATGATGCGGCATTGAATTATTGCCAATTGTAAGCCGCCCTGAGTCTCCCCAGAGGTTGAGAAGGGCGGGGTAAAAATGTTCGAAATAAATAAATAAATAAATAATAAATTGTGGGAGGCTTCTCTCAAGTCCCCTTATGAGGAGCTGGAGCTGACAGAGGGAGCTCATCCATGCTCTGCCTGGATTCGAACCTGTGACCTGTCAGTCTTCAGTCCTGCCAGCACAAGGGTTTAGCCCAGGGGCCCTCAAACTAAGGCCCAGGGGCCGAATGCAGCCCTCCAAGGTCTTTTACATGGCCCTCGCTTAGAGTCAACCTAAGTCTGTAATGACAACAACAACAATCCTATCTCATCAGCCAAAAGCAAGCCCACACTTCCCATTGAAATACTTTTTTTTTTGGTCATGTCAGGAGTGACTTGAGAAACTGCAAGTCGCTTCTGGTGTGAGAGAATTGGCCGTCTGCAAGGACATTGCCCAGAGGATGCCCGGATGTTTTGATGTCTTACCATCCTTGTGGGAGGCTTCTCTCATGTTCCCGCATGGGGAGCTGGAGCTGACAGGGGGAGCTCATCCATGCTCTCCCTGGATTTGAACCTGTGACCTGTTGGTCTTCAGTCCTGCCAGCACAAGGGTTTAGCCCATTGCACCACCGGGGGCTCCTGTTGTGTCTGGTGCAACCATGCAATTTGCATGGTTGCACAAGGTACAAATCACAATGGTATGAAATGATGATAAATGTGTAACTTCACCTTTGTAACCTTCAGCTCAATATGGATGTTGCACCCCTCCACCTGAGTAGCCATGTGCATAAGGGAACTTATGCATGCATAAGACATCCATAAGTTTAACCACTCCTAGCCCGGGATGAAGGGAAGGCTTTTCATGCCTTTCAAGTGCCGTATGGGGTTGCCTGTAGGGAGAGAAAGCAAAGCGGCATTTCTCCGACTAAACTAATAATTCATATCAGTGTCAGGAGCCGGCTTTCGTGGACTGTGGAGCTCTCCAGCTGTTCCTCGACTTTGGTCCAGACGTTCCCAGTGGGATTCGTTGTAGCAACACATCTTGCTTATAGGATCCGCATGCAAGGGAAAGGGAGGGTGGTGGTGATATTGGGGAGGGGGGGGCACTGTAAATTAAAGCCATGTGTCTGTTATCCCAGCGTCTTGAAATTCAAAAGTCTTTGTGGCTTCTTAAAAAAAATTGAAAAGCCTTTTTTTCTTCATTACTGTAAAGGGCAGCTGGGGAAAAGAAAAAAAAATAACACTCTCATCTCCCCCCGCTTCCAACTAATTTAAAAGAAGCAAACCTTTTATGTTTACCTTCCTGTTTCACGTAGGAGGTCTTGAAATAAAGGTAAGAATGCAGAGCCCTTTCATACTTTCCCAATAAAAATTCAGAGCACTTGGTCTGGTTTGAGAAATGGAGGAAGGGGGTGCGTTTTCCCCCCAAACTCCATGCAATTGAGAGAAAGCACTGTGCAAAGGAGCACACAATGAGACAAAACCACAGAGTCTCTTTATGAGTTCTCCTAGGAAATAGATCCTTAATCCAAGGAAGCATCCTGAGGTATCTTAAGAGTGGCAAATGTAGAATTTACATCATTTGGAATGCATATACTAGTGGTTCCAACCTTTTTTTGACCAGGGACCACTTGATCAGGGACCACTCTCATCCAGTCCAACCCCCTGCCAAGAAGCAGGAATATTGCATTCAAATCACCCCTGACAGATGGCCATCCAGCCTCTGTTTAAAAGCTTCCAAAGAAGGAGCCTCCACCACACTCTGGGGCAGAGAGTTCCACTGCTGAACGGTTCTCACAGTCAGGAAGTTCTTCCTCATGTTCAGATGGAATCTCCTTTCTTGTAGTTTGAAGCCATTGTTCCTTGTCCTAATCTCCATGGAAGCAGTAAACAATCTTGCTCCCTCTTCCCTGTGGCTTCCTTTCACATATTTATACATGGCTGTCTTCTCATCCTTCTCTTCTTCAGGCTAAACATGCCCAGCTCCTTAAGCGGCTCCTCATAGGGCTTGTTCTCCAGACTCTTGATCACTCTCCAACATTAGTACCAAAAGGTCCCACTTGACAAGAGGCCACTTGACCAGAGACCTTTTTGACCAGGGACCACTCTCCAACCTTAGTACCCAAAGGGTTACGAATCAGTTTTTGGTCAACTTTAGATTCACACCAGCTCTAGATTATTAAATATGGTTTTCTTTGGGCAAGCAAATGGTGACTACTGGATGGCATATGTTCTGTATCAGAAACTAGAGCTGATGTGGTCTAGCCAGTGCAATTTTCTGAATCAGCACCCCAAATAACCCCAGGAACAGGCCTAAAAACAAAGACACCAATTTTTTTTGTTGGGCTGTGTTATTATCTATAGTAGTTATGGTGAAGCTGTAAACCATATTTTAGTTCTTATGGACCACAGGTTGGGAACCACTGGCCAGCTTACTTGTCTGAATGTATCTCCCTCTATGTTCCACCTAATAGTTCAAGATCCACCGGAGAGGCCCTGCTCTCAGTCCCACCAGCCTGTTGTAATTTTAGAGTTTTTTTTAATACTGGTAGCCAGATTTTGTTCATTTTTATTGTTTCCTCCTTTCTGCTGAAATTGCCACAAGCATGACCATGAAAATGAACAAAACCATGAAAATGAACAAAATCTGGCTACCAGTATTAAAAAACTCTACAATTACAACAGCACAACAACAGAGAGGAAACAAACAAGGACATCTAATCACCTCTCAACAAAAGTTTGCTCTAGGCACTGTCAGGCCATTATATGCTAATCAAGGTGGTCAGTTGAAACATTCACACCTAGCTCCAGCAGACAAGAGTCCTTTGTCCCCCCCTGGTCATTCCACAGATATATAACCTTTTTCCTAGTTCCAACAGACCTCACTACCTCTGAGGATGCTTGCCATAGATGCAGGTGAAACGTCAGGAGAGAATGCTTCTAGACCATGGCCATATAGCCCAAAAAAACCTACAACAACCCAGTGATTCCGGCCATGAAAGTCTTTGACAATACAAGGGTAAAGAAGTTTTAATACTACATTTCCCATGAGTCCCCTTCGGAGTGAGAAGGATGGCATATAAATGTTGTAAATAAATAAATAATAAGTGATTCCTTAGCATTAAGTCATGACTGATAAGGTGGAGTCAGACTGCATTATATTAACAGTATAGATCCACTCTTAATCTGGATGCATCCTATCCATTGTCTCATACCCAGTGTTTGATGGAAGAACCCAACCAAATTAGTTTGTGACAGAGGAAATTTATTAGCATGGCACAGACAAAAGGCTTAAAACTATGGATATCTTGCCTTCTTCCCAGCTTCACAAAAGTGTTGCTTTCTTTCGATTGGCAAATGAGAGCAGACAGAAAACTGATTCTTCTTGAATTTTTCTGGCTGATGTGTCATGCTGCAGCACATGATGGATGAGCCTGTGTATGACAAGGCAAGGCAGTTACTAGGTCAGAGCTGGCCAATTCTGAAGGAAGATCCTGTTTGTAGAGCATATGAAAGAAAGAAGACAATCCCCAACATTACAGCTACCAGTAATGGACCTTTCTTACACATACAACAGAGCCCAAATAATGAACACGTGATACAAAAGCAATTCTACATAATCGATTTCCAAGATGTATCACTATACTGGCAGCATAGTATGCCTTGATCATAGCTTACATTGAATATCTAAGGTTTGTCTTGAAAATGGGCTGACTAGAGCAATATGGAAAAATAATTTTGGATTTCTTTCACCTGCAAAATAAGGAAGAAATACCAAGTGAAGTTAAAGAGTTTCAACAAAGCTGTTGAAAGTTTTGCTGGGTTGTGGAGTAAAGGAGAGGGTCCTGGATATCTTGGATTGTACACTTTATGCATAGTTACCTAGAAAAAAAAACTATTGGTGTGGCTTATATGATATGAGTAGACATATCCTAGATTTTTAGATGGTTGTTGAGGACTTTCTTCTTCTTTTCTTGAGCTGACCCAATTGTCTATAGGAATGGTTCCCAACTTGTGGTCTGTGCACCACCAGTGGTCCTCAAGAATGAAAATATGGTCTGTGACCTCACCATTACTATATCAGAGCCTTGAAATCACGCAGCAATGAGAGAGACTGGTCTCATGAAACTCTCTTATAGTGCCGAGGCAACAGGGATGTCAAGAGGGGAGAGGCTGACTTTCCATAAAAGATTACTACTATCACATCAGCTCTGGATTATTAAATATGGTTTTCTTTGGGCGAGCAGATGGTAACTACTGAATGGCATATGTTCTGTATCAGAAACTAGAGCTGATGTGGTCTATCCAATGCAATTTTCTGAATCAGCACCCATAACCAAAATCTAAAGTTGACCAAAAACTGATTAACCCTTTTGGACTAATGTTGGAGAGTGGTCCCTGGTCAGGTCCCTGGTCAAAGTGTCCCTGGTCAAAGTGTTCCCTGGTCAAAGTGGTCCTTGGTCAAGTGGTCCCTGGTCCAAAGTGGTCCCTGGTCAAAGTGGTCCCCTGGTCAAAGTGGTCCCTGGTCAAAGTGGTCCTTGGTCAAAGTGGTCCCTGGTCAAGTGGTCCCTGGTCAAAGTGGTCCCTGGTCAAAGTGGTCCCTGGTCAAAGTGGTCCCTGGTCAAAGTGCTTCCTGGTCAAAGTGCTTCCTGGTCAAAGTGCTTCCTGGTCAAAGTGGTCCCTGGTCAAAGTGGTCCCTGGTCAAAGTGCTTCCTGGTCAAAGTGCTTCCTGGTCAAAGTGGTCCCTGGTCGAAGTGTTCCTGGTCAAGTGTCCCTGGTCAAAGTGGTCCCTGTCAAGTGGTCCCTGGTCAAAGGGTCCCTGTCAAGTGTCCCTGGTCAAAGTGGTCCCTGTCAAGTGGTCCCTGGTGAAGGTCTCTGGTCAAGTGGTTCCTCCGTGAAAGTGGTCCCTCTTCAAAGTGGTCCCTGGTCAAAGTGGTCCCTGGTCAAAGTGGTCCCTGGTCAAGTGGTCCCTGGTCAAAGTGGTCCCTGGTCAAAGTGGTCCCTGGTCAGAGTGGTCCCTGGTCAAAGTGGTCCCTGGTCAAGTGGTCCCTGGTCAAAGTGGTCCCTGGTCAAAGTGGTCCCTGGTCAAAGTGGTCCCTGGTCAAAGTGGTCCTGGTCAAAGTGGTCCTTGGTCAAATGGTCCCTGGTCAAGTGGTCCCTGGTCAAAGTGGTCCCTGGTCAAAGTGGTCCCTGGTCAAGGTCCCTGGTCAAGTGGTCCCTGGTCAAAGTGGTCCCTGGTCAAAGTGGTCCCTGGTTAAAGTGGTCCCTGGTCAAGTGGTCCCTGGTCAAAGTGGTCCCTGGTCAAGTGGTCCCTGGTCAGATTGGTCCCTGGTCAAGTGGTCCCTGGTCAAAGTGGTTCCTGGTTAAGTGGTCCCTGGTTAAAATGGTCCTTGGTCAAAGTGGTCCCTGATCACATGGTCCCTGGTCAAAAAAGGGTTGGGAACTACTGATCTGTAGCAAGGATGGATGACTCCAGAGGTTTTGTGGACCTGTTTCCCTTTGGCACCATCTATGGGTCACATGTACTGCTGAGAAAAAGGAAGTTGACTTTAAGCTTTAAAATGTAATATTTAATGCTTAATAAAAGGGACCTTCTAAATTCTATTTTAAATGTTGATGGCTTCATCTAGGGGTTTCCAGGAGAGGCAATTGACCATTTCTTTTTATCAAAAGTCTAGTTTTGAAGGCCACAGGACTGTACTTTGTCCATCCTGTTCGATTGTACTGCTGTTTCCATTTTGGTCAATGGTGCAAAGGTCAATGCAACAGAAAGAAGTAGGAAGTCTCTTAGCCAGTTTTGGTCCCAATCGATAATCTGAAACATTCAGTCATTTGGAGCGATGGATTCATGCGCTTCTCTATTCTCGTGCAGCCTTTGTTATCGGGCTCAAAATCTCTAGCCATGTGTTGTTGACCTTGGGAGGGATACCGTTTGGGAGGGTTTGACATCTCCTCCCTCTTCAGGAATTTGAGGAATAAATCCCTGGTGAGAAGCTATTAAAAACAAATTCTCTTTCTTCATACAGTAGGCGATTTCCTTCTCAACCCTGGCGCCACACATGTTCTCGATCAAGCGGATCAGAGTTGGATTTTATCAGAGAAACGCCAGCATTGGTGGCTTATTGAGAGGATAGAAAAATTATACCTATATCTAAACCATCTACCGCTATATGTCTAGTATACACGATCCCTTCTGAATAAGGCAAATCTCCCCCCAGCTGGGAATAATGCTCTAATCTGGATTCGTCCAGCCTTAGTTTGCTGTGGTGTCCTGGAATGTCCACAAACATTCCAAGCAGAGTCTTAATCATGGGATATTGGGGATCAGTATCCATATCCTGGGAACTGAGACTAAAAAGCCTCAAAGGAAAGTGATCTCATGGCTTTCATGGACATTTTACTATCCCTTCAGGGAAAACATTAAGTACCCTACTGTCTGAATTCGGTGAAAATTCATTTTGGTAAAGACCTGGTGCTAAAGAAGAGGCATCTTTCCAAAGGTTTACAAAAATTAGCAGATTTTTGCTTTGTACTCATATAGTATAAATGTACATTTGTGTTGCAAAGGGGTTGCTGCGTGATACCACTTGTCTTCTGAATACTGATGTTGTGCATTGCATTGTGCAACTGAGGATGCACTTGTTGTTTCTCTACACCAGTGGTTCCCAACCTTTTTTTGACCAGGAACCATGTTGACCAGGGACCACTCTCCCACATTACTACCAAAAGGGTTACGAACCAGTTTTTGGTCAACTTTAGATTTGGTTTGGTTATTTCAGGTGCTGATTAAGAAAATTGCATTGGATAGACCACATCAGCTCTAGTTTCTGACACAGAACATATGCCATCCAGTAGTTGTCATCCCCTTGCCCACAGAGCACCATATTTAAACCATATTTAAAACCATATTTGGGAGCCCCCCCCCCCCGCACCAACTGCTGCTCTGGGTCAGAGTGAAGAGAGGGGGTGGGGGGCAGAAGACAGTTCCATTTTGTCTCCTGTGCTTTACATATAATATAATATAATAATATAATATAATATAATATAATATAATAATATAATATAATATTATAATGTAATACAATATAATACTAATATAATACTATGTAATATAATATAATATATATAATATTATATAATACTAGCTGTCCCCTGCCATGCGTTGCTGTGGCCCAGTCTGTTGATCTGAAAAATAAAGTAAAGAGAAAGTGTTGGTTTCTGATATATATATATATATATATATATATATATATATATATATATATAATTTCTTTTGCTTGTGAGTAAACAGTATTTCTTGTTGTTTCTTTGTCAGTGTTGATGTGGAGATTGTCTAGTTTGCCTACTCTGGAACATGCAACATATAATTGTCCTTCTTTAGGAGTCCCTTTCAAATCTATGATACTATATTTCTCTGTGTGTGAATCATATATATCTATCTATATCTATGGCTGGATGGCTCTTTGTCAGGAGGGCTTTGATTACGTTTTCTTGCCCTGGTGAAGGGAGTTGGACTGGATGGCCTTAAGTATTTTCTGTTGGTCATGGGGGTTCTGTGTGGGAAATTGGCCCCAATTCTGTCATTTGTGGGTTTCGGAATGATCTTTGATTGTAGGTTAACTATAAATTCCTGCAACTACAACTTCCAAAATGTCAAGTCTATTTTCCCCAAACTCCACCAGTGTTCACATTTGGGCATATTAAGTGTTGTGCCAAGTTTGGTCCAGATCCATCATTGTTTGAGGCCACACTGCTCTCTGGATGTAGGTGAACTACAACTCCAAAACTCAAGGTCAATGCCCACCAAACCCTTCTAGAGTTTTCTGTTGGTCATGGGAGTTCTGTGTGCCAAGTTTGGTTCAATTCCATCGTTGGTGAGGTTCAGAATGCTCTTTGATTGTAGGTGAACTATAAATCCCAGCAACTACAACTCCCAAATGACAAAATCATAATTTTTGAGTGATGGTCACTCCTTGTGTTGTGAGACATTTTGTTGCCAAATTTGGTGTGATTTCGTTCATTGGTTCTTTTGTTTTTAAGGTACTCATTATGCACAGAGCATTTATATATATATAGATAATACTATATAATATAATACTATGTAATATAATATATGTATAATATAATACAATATAATACTACAGATGTGAGAGCTGGACCATAGGGAAGCCTGGGCGAAGGAAGTGAGATGCTTTTGAACTGTGGTGTTGGAGGAAAGTTCTGAGAGTGGAGGAAAGTTCCCAAGTCCTAGATGCACTTTGGCACAACTAATGTGGCTGCACACCGCACTTTAATCCTACGTTCCTCCTGCCATCTCAGCACTTTTAACCCTGTACCCCATTGCGCTGGCCGAACCAGTTTTTAATAGTGTCTTGATGTTTTGTCATTGTGGTTACTTTGCTTAATTGTTTTGATTTGCTTTGTTTATTGTTGTGTTATGTTTTCTATTGTATTGTGTTTTGAGGCTTCGGCCCGTGTAAGCCGCATCGAGTCCTTCGGGAGATGCTAGCGGGGTACAAATAAAGTTAATAATAATAATAATAATAATAATAATAATTCTGAGAGATCCGACCAGTCCATACTTCAGGAAATCAAGCCCAGCTACTCATTGGAGGGAAGAATAGTTGAGGCAAAGATGAAGTACTTTGGCCACATCATGAGAAGACAGGAAAGCCTGGAGAAGACAATGATGCTGGGGAAAATGGAAGGAAAAGGAAGAGGGGCCGACCAAGGGCAAGATGGATGGATGGCATCCTTGAAGTGACTGGATTAACCTTGAAGGAGCTGGGGGCGGTGACGGCCAACAGGGAGCTCTGGCGTGGGCTGGTCTATGAGGCCATGAAGAGTCGGAATTTGATATGCCCCCCTAGGCTGGCCAGATAGTGTCTGTGTCTCTTTTCCTGTTCTGTACTCAGAAACAATTGAAAAGCAAAGTGAGCTGGTAGGCCTGGCAAGGTTTTATACCCACTCCCACATAAGAATGAGAGGACTTCAAAAGCAGGAGAGCAGCCGATATTATCTCAAGCTGCTGACATTTGTCTGGTCGGAGATCAATGAAAGAAATATCATGCCACCTCCTTCCAGGACTCTCCATAGAGATAGCCAGGGTGCTAGATCATCACCTTAGACCAGAGCTAGGCAGTAAATGGACCAAGATTAGCTGCCTCCACTGTTCATTAGAGAAGGAAGTGGCACTATTATGAAGAGGGATCTGGTGTATCTGGCCTATCCATGCACTTTGCTAAGTGGGAAGGTATCCAAAGACCAAGAAGCTATTACTTGTGCATGTCTGGCTGGCTTGCTGGTTTACGTTTACATAGTTCGAGCTACTGTGCCAACTACACCCATTCCTAGAAGTCAGATGTAGCCAATGTAACACACGCCTTGGTTTCATCCTGTTTGGATTATTGTGATGCATTCCATGTGAAGCTGCCTTTAAAAAGTGCTCAGAAATGTCAGTTTCAACCACATTGTTAAATGGGGCTGGCTACAGGGAGCACACAACTCTCTTGTTGGAACAAATCTACCAGCTGCTGATTTATTTCTGGGCACAATTCAAAGTGCTGTTGATAACCTATAAAGGTTTCTGGGTGCTTCTGGAGTGAGAGAATCAGCCATCTACAAAGACGTTGCCCAGGGGATGCCCGGATGTCATGCAATCTTGCGAGGAGGCTTCTCTCATGTCCCTTTTTGCTGAATATGAAGCAAAAAGTGGGTGCTAGAAACAATATCACATGAAAGCTGACTGGCACAACCTGGGGATCACAACTAGACACAGTGAAGACATCTGCCCTTGCACTATGCTACTCTACTGCTGAGTATGTATGCCCAGTGTGGAACACATATCACCACACTATAATAGTGGATGTGGCTCTTAATGAGACATGCCACATTATCACGGGGTGTCTGCGCCCTACACCATTGGAGAAATTACAGTTTAGACAATATTGTACTTCCTGACATCCGCCGAGAAGTAGCAACCAATAGTGAAAGGACCAAGGCAGTGACATCTCCAACTCATCCCCTGTTTGGGTATCAGCCAGCATCGTCGACTTAAATCAAGAAATAGTTTTCTAAGATCTACAGAGACACTCGCTGGAACACCTCAGCAAGCGAGAGTCCAAAAGTGGCAGGCTCAAACCCAGAACCTCAATCAATGGCGGATACCAAATGAGAGACTCCCTCCTGGGCACACAGAAAACTGGGCGACTTGGAAGGCGCTGAACAGACTGCGCTCTGGCACCATGAGATGCAGAGCCAACCTTAAGAAATGGGGCTACAAAGTGGAATCCACAACTTGCGTGTGGAGAAGAGCAAACCACTGACCACCTGCTGCAATGCAACCTGAGCCCTGCCACATGCACAATGGAGGACCTTCTTCAGCAACACCAGAGGCACTCCAAGTGGCCAGATACTGGTCAAAGGACATTTAATCAACTACCAAGCTTGCAAACTTTGTGTTTTGTTTGTTTGTTAAAAATGCAGTACAACTGTTTGGTTTGCTCCTGACACAATAAATAAATAAAAAACCTACAAAGGCCCACATGGTTTGGGTCGAGGCTCTTTGAATGACCCTATTTCCCTTTATGATCCCATTAGAGCTCTGAGATCTTCTGGAGAGATGAATGATGATGAGGATGATGACTCTTACCTACCTCTCCTTGTGGCTCGAGGTGGGGCAAAACTCCTCAAACTCATTTGATGGGAACAAGGGAAATTGCTTTCTCAGTGGTTGCTTCCAGATTTATTTATTTATTTACTTTATTTGTATACCGCTCTTCTCAGCCCTTAGGCGACTCAGAGCGGTGAACAACACAGTTTCAATATACATAGTACAAAATCATTGGACATTTAAAGCAATAGTAAACAATTACAACAAACATCAAACATCAAACATCAATATAACAAATCCATCACGTCTCATCGATAGAATCAGAATCCAGTCTCATTATCCTTATTTCGTGTTCCAATAGTCGATTATACTGCCTAGTCGAATGCCTGTTCGAAAAGCCAGGTCTTCACTTTCCTCTGGAATGCCAACAGGGAGGGGGCCGATCTGATCTCTGTAGGAAGGGTGTTCCACAGCCGAGGGGCCACCACTGAGAAGGCCCTGTCTCTCGTCCCCGCCGGGCGCGCTTGTGAAGCTGGCGGGATCGAGAGAAGGGCCTCCCCAGATGATCTTAATGTCCTAACTAGTTCATAGGAAGAGATGCGTTCGGACAGGTAGGTCGGGCCAGAACCGTTTAGGGCTTTAAAGGCTAAAGCCAGCACTTTGAATTGTGCCCGGTAGCAAATTGCCAGCCAGTGGAGCTGGCGCAACAGAGGAGTTGTATGCTCCCTGAGTGCTGCTCCTGTTAGCATCCTGGCTGCTGATCGTTGGACCATTTGGAGCTTCCGAGCAGTCTTCAGAGGCAACCCCACATAGAGAGCGTTGCAGTAGTCTATACGGGATGTGACCAGAGCGTGGACTACCGTGGCCAAGTCAGACTTCCCAAGGTACAGGCGCAGCTGGCGCACTCATTTTTGATCTCCCTCCTTTAAAAGGCATGATGGTCTTTCCTTGTTCTCCTTCTTCTGCAAAGTTAAAACATTCCTTGGCCATTGGAATTTTAGAAATGGATAAGTTGGGTGTTTAATACTGCACTGTGCTGCAGGGCTTGCACAGACTTTTGGTGATTTTCAAAAATTCTATAAATTGTGTAATTGTTTTCAAAATAAATTTTATAATAATTATGCTTTTATCAAAGTTATTAAAATAATTGTGAATTATTATTATCTTCATCATAAGCTGGAGCCCCCGGTGGCGCAGTGGGTTAAAGCACTGAGCTGCTGAGCTTGTTGATCGAAAGGTCGCAGGTTCGATTCCGGGGAGTGGCGTGAGCTTCCGCTGTCAGCCCTAGCTTCTGCCAACCTAGCAGTTCGAAAACATGCAAATGTGAGTAGATCAATAGGTACCGCTCCGGCGGGAAGGTAACGGCGCTCCATGCAGTCATGCCGGCCACATGACCTTGGAGGTGTCTACGGACAACGCTGGCTCTTCGGCTTAGAAATGGAGATGAGCACCACACCCCAGAGTCAGACATGACTGGACTTAATGTCAGGGGACTACCTTTACCTTTACCTTTACATCATAAGCCACCCTGAGTCATATTATTGGGAGAAATGAGTTAAATAAATAATGTAGACCACAGCTGACAGTATTTGACTATGAGGCATCTTCCACAACAACAAGCTGAAGCCTAAGCTGGACAAGACAGAGGTCCTTCTGGTCAGTCACAAGGCCAATCAGGTTATAGGGTGGCAACTTATGCTCAACGGGGTTATACTCTTCCTGAGAACATAGGTCTGCAATTTGGGGGTCCTCCAGGATTCAGTGCTGATGCTTGATGCTCAGGTATTGGTGATGGCCGGGAGAGCCTTCGCACAGTTAAAGCTTGTACCTAGAGAAGCCTGAATTGGCCACAGTGGTCCATGCCTTGGTAACATCCAGACTGGATTACTGCAACTCACTCTATGTGGGTCTGCCCTTGAAGATGGTTCAGAAACTACAACTGGTATAAAGCTCAGCAGCCAGGCTTCTAACTGGAGCTAATGATAGGGAATGCACAATGCCCCTATTAAAGCAGCTCCAAAATCAAGGTCCCAATCCAAGGTGCAGGATCATGACCTCCAAAGCCCTCAATGGTTTGGGCTCTGCCAATGTTTGTGATCACATTTTCCCCATGACCAAAACGGGCACATCAACCCAATCCATCCCAGCCACCAAAATGCTTGAGATTGCTTTCTTGTAGTCTTTGCTGCCACCGCCACTCATGACGTCACAGAGAATAGATAAAACTGTCAGGGAATAAGTGAAAAGATTCTTTTTGCAAAAGGATGGATAATCTCAACAGCCTTCTCTCACCCCATGAGTTTGGGGAGGAGATTGTCTAGAGCAAAGGGATGGAGTGTGACAAATTTATTTGCAAACCGCCAGATAAAAGCATGCTGGTAGGAAGACGAGAAAGTGCTGATGGACAAAATCCCAGGAATGAAAACAAAGAGCCCAGAGATAACGGAAGAAGGATGGAAAATATTCAGCCGCCAAGGAATGTGTCTTACCCACAATCTGGTGTTTCAGCATGGAAACACAGAAAGCAATTTCACCTTTTCTTCACTTTTGGAAACAAGATTTCACAAACTATATAAGGCATTAAAAAGAAAAAGAAGTTATTTTATTTGGTTTATTAGAACTGTATCCCTCTTTCCTCCCACAAATGGTACCCAAGGCTTCCAACTGAATATAGATTAAATATCCTTTATCCAAATTTTTGGGACCAGAAGTGTTTTAGATTTGAGACTGTTTTAGAAAATCTATATGTAGGTAAGTACCTATATATAGGTACCAAATGAGATATCTTGGAGATGGGACCCAAGTTTAATCATGAAATACTGTTATGTTTGATCTGAATTGTAACCTGTGCATGAAACCAATTTTGTGTACATCGAATAAGATGTCATTATCACAATCATCTATGTGTACGCTTTTGAATTTTGGAGTCATTTGGATTTTGGATAAGGCATGTTCAACTTGTAATACAAATTTTAAAAAACACAAAATGAATAAGAGCATTAAAATAAATAAGATCTATAGAAATTTCAAGATTGGGAAAGGCGTGCAGCAGTGTTGTATCATCTCACCCAACCTATCCAATTTGTATGCAGAACACATCATGCAATGTGCAGGACTTGATGAATGCAAGGCTGGGGTAAAAATTGAGGGAAGAAACATTAACAGCCTTAGATATGCAGATGATACCACTTTGATGGCCGAAAGTGAGGAGGAACTGAGGAGCCTTCTAATCAAGGTGAAAGAAGAAAGTGCAAAAGCTGTTTTGCAGTTAAACATCAAAAGAATCAAGATTATGGCAACAAGAATTATTGATAACTGGGAAATAGAGGGAGAAATCGTGGAGGCCATGACAGACTTTGTACTTCTAGGTGCAAAGATTACTGCAGATGCAGACTGCAGCCAGGAAATCAGGAGATGCTTACTTCTTGGGAGGAGAGCAATGTCCAATCTCGCCAAAACAGTGAAGAGTAGAGACATCACACTGGCAACAAAGATCTGCATAGTTAAAGCAATGGTATTCCCCATAGTCACTTACGGATGTGAGAGCTGGACCATAGGGAAGGCTGAGCGAAGGAAGATAGATGCTTTTGGACTGTGGTGCTGGAGGAAAGTTCTGAGAGTGCCTTGGATGACAAGAAGATCCAACCAGTCCATACTTCAGGAAATAAAGCCCGACTGCTCATTGGAGGGAAGATAGTAGAGGCAAAGGTGAAGTACTTTGGCCACATCATGAGAAGACAGGAAAGCTTAGAGAAGACAATGATGCTGGGGAAAATGGAAAAAAAGGAAGAGGGGCCGACCAAGGGCAAGATGGATGGGTGGTATCCATGAAGTGACTGGACTGGCCTTGAAGGAGCTGGGGGTGGTGACGGCAGACAGGGAGCTCTGGCGTGGGCTGGTCCGTGAGGTCAGAAAGAGTCGGAAACAACTGAATGAATGAACAACAACAACAAAGAAAGCAAAAGAAAGAGCCATCACATAAAAATTTTGAGGAACCCCTTGACGTTTAAAGCTTTTCAGAAGTAGAAAACAGAGTGATGGGCTCCTTCCAGAGAAGCCTGACTTGTCCACAACGGTCCACACCTTAGTTACATCCAGAATGGACTATTGTAATGCACTCTACGTGAGGCTGCCTTTGAAGACGTCTTGGAAACTGCAGCTAGTGCAAAGAACAGCAGCCAGATTATTAACTGGGGTGAGCTTGAGGGAGCATACCACCCCGCTTTTAGAGCTGCTCCACTGGCTCCCAATAAGTTTCTGGGCCCAATTCAAAAGTGCAGATGATTACCTATAAAGCCCTATACACTTCAGGTCCAACCTATCTACGAGACTGCATCTCCTTCTATGAACTGTCTCCTAGGGAAGCCCTTCTTTTGATTCCCCCATTGTCTCAAGCATGGTTGGGTGGGGACGGGAAAGAGGGCCTTCTCGGTGGTGGCTCCCCAGCTCTGGAATACCCCCCCCCCTAAATTAATGAGTCTAAAAATATCACACTTCAGACAGGCCTTTGATCCTGAGTAATCCATTGCCAATGTAATGAATCACTGATAGTACTGGCCCACACTTTGATTGACAGCTGCCAGCAGGTTCCACTGCATTTTAGGAATTTTATAATTTTCATTTTTTAAAATAATTTTATTAATGAGGTTTTTTTTTAGATGGTGTTGATTATACTTATGTCATTGTATTTATACTTATGTATTGTTGTCTGCATGTGGCACTCAGAGTGCTTCTGTGAGCTGCCCCGAGTTCCTTTGGAGAGATGGTGGCAGGGTACAAATAAAGATTATTATCATTATTATTTGAAAAACAATGGGATTAGTACACAGCAAAAAAAAGATCACTATGCTGGTTTATGTAATGGCTCACACATTGGACATTATTATTATTATTATTATTATTATTATTATTATTATTATTAGTATTATTATGAGTCCACAGCAGACAAGATCACTCTGCTGGCTGTTGTATTGGATCACACGTTGGACACTTCCCAAGTGTCTAGGACTGTGTGATGTATCGGTGAATAATGCATGCAGATGCCAGTAAGGTGGCCTCTTACAGCTGGCAGATGGTAATTTTGTCAGCGCCAATTGTGTTTAAGTGCAGGCCAAGGTCTTTAGGCACTGCACCCAGTGTGCCGATCACCACTGGGACCACCTTGACTAGCTTGTGCCTTTGCAGTTCGATCTTTAAATCATATTATCATTATTATTATTATTATTATTATTATTATTATTATTTCATGGAAAAGTGTAAACATAAGTTATTTGGTCATTTCTCAGGTAGAGATAGAAATAATATTTGATGATATTCACAGAGATTGAAGGAAAAAAAACTTTTTGAGCTTAAGAAACCCTGAGAAGAAGGAGTCCAGACTGAAAAGTGTGGCTGTTTCCCCTTTTAGTTCATTACAGATTTTAGAAAGCTGAACTTCACATCAGATAAATATTTTTTTTTCAGGCACTGTTTGTTATTGGGATTAAATACTCTGAGCAAGTGAATCATGCATAATGGCAATTACTGGGGCTGTGCCTAGATCGCTGCTTTTGGTCTTGAGATCTTTGGTGCTGGAACGCTCCCAGCATGGCAGACCTGCACAAGACTTTTCGCCATACGTTATTTCCACATATGTTGTGTCAGTACATCTCACAGTATGGAGACCCTGCCAAGGAAAGTCAGCCTGGTCACCCTGATGCAGATGGAGTGTTGAGGCTAAGCGTATAATGGCTTTGTTTATCACATCCATATGCTGTCTTTTTCCCTACGGAGTTCACAGGGGCGTATATGTTCTTCCCTCGTTGTTTTATCATCAGTGGCAACCTTGAGAAGTAGGTTAGGCTAAGGACCTCATCACACTAGAGCACTGTTTCTCAACCTTCCTAATGCCATGACCCCTTAATACAGTTCCTCATGTTGTGGTGACCCCCAACCATAAAATTATTTTTGTTGCTACTTCATAATTGTCATTTTCTACTGTTACGAATCATAATGTCAATTTCTGATATGCAGGATGTATTTTCATTCACTGGACCAAATTTGGCACATATACTCAATATGCCCAAATTTGAAGACTGGTGGGGTTTGGGGAGGGGAGGATGGATTTTGTCATTTGGGAGTTGTAGTTGCTGGGATTTATAGTTCACCGACAATCAAAGACCATTCTAAACCCTGCTAATGAGAGAATTGGGCCAAACCTCCCACACAGAACCTGCATGCTGTGAAGGGAGTCATTGGTGCGAGCCTCTCTCCAGCCTCGCATGCTCTCACATGCGCACCACGCTGCTATGCGCCAAGCACGCCTACTCTCCCCTCCCCACTTGGAGTATCAGAAACATCCCTCCCCTTGGCTGAGAGGCTAGCCAATCACAGCAGGGGAGGGCTATTGGTGGGAGGATTTGCTGTCTGTTTCCAAAAAGAAAGAGATGTAGAGGCGGAGAGATCTTCAGCCTTCTCTGTCAAAGGGTTCCTAAAGCCATCAGAAATATATGTATCTGAAATATATTTCCTAAAGCCATCAGAAATATATGTATCAGAAATATATGTATCTGGTGACCCCTCTGAAATCCCCTTGCGACCCACCCAGAGGTCCAAACACCCAGGTTGAGGAATGCTGCTACTTACTTACATAAGCGATCCCTTGTTGGACGGGTAAGATGGTCTTCCTTGATGACTATTTTTGTGGGTTTGTAGGTGGCTGTGGAGCCCTATTCTTGACCCGCATCTTCTCCCACAGTGAAGGCATTGGTTTCCAGGTGGAAGGCGGTCCCGTTCGAGGTTGGCTTGATGCGCCTTCCTCCTGGCATGTTTCTCTCTTTCACCCTTCACTCGCGCCTCCTCGAATTCTGCAACACTGCTGGTCACAGCCGACCTCCAGCCGGAGTGGTCAAGGGCCAGGGCTTCCCAGTTCTCAGTGTCTATGCCAGAGTTTTTAAGGTTGGCTTTAAGGCCATCTTTAAATCTCTTTTCCTGTCCACCAACATTCCGTTTTCCATTCTTAAGTTCAGAGTAGAGCAACTGCTTTGGGAGATGGTGGTCAGGCATCCGGACAACGTGGCCGGTCCAGCGGAGTTGATGGCAGAGGACCATCGCTTCAATGCTGGTGGTCTTTGCTTCTTCCAGCATGCTGACGTTTGTCCGCTTGTCTTCCCAAGATATTTGCAGGATTTTCTGGAGGCAGCGCTGATGGAATCATTCCAGGAGTTGCATGTGACCCCTCTGAAATCCTCTTGCGACCCGCCCGGAGGTCCAAACACCCAGGTTGAAGAATGCTGCACTAGTGCATGGATCCACTTTAAATCCATTTTCTGCCTCCTGAAAATTTTTGGAGCTGTTAGAGAAAGTATCTGGCCTAAGAACATCCTTTTGGTGATCGTCACAGCTGAGTGAGGACATGCATTTCTATATAATAATAATAATAATAATCATCATCATCATCATCATCATCATCATCATCATCTTTATTTATACCCCGCCACCATCTTCCCGAAGGGATTTGGGGTGGCTAACATGAGGCCAAGCCCAAACGAAATTACAATAAAGCAAAAACATACAAACAAAAGCAATAACATCACATAAAATATTTAGTAATAATATAGTAAAATAAAAATGACAAAATCATAATAAAACAAATGATAACATGGTAATAAAACTAGACGAAGAGAGCGAGGCCCATGACTAAATTGAATAGAAATTGATAAAACCCAGGTGAGAGTGCTATGATTTAAGAGGGGGCTCATGATAGAGTTGGGGACAAAATGGAGCATTGGACACCCCAAATAAGAATTCTGCCATATCTCCGTGAATGTTTCATTTCTTTCCCAAATTTGTAACATTGAAATGACTTTAAACTTTCCTTCTGCATGTAGAAAAAACATACAACAAGCCTCCCCTCTGCTCCCAAGTTACCATTCGCCTTGTTTCTGAGCTGTCCTGGTTTTTCTCCAGCGGATCCACCAACTCCCCTTCATGGAACACCAGACAATTAAATGGCATCCATTTCTATTTGTGGCATCCAATAAATCTAAATTTTCAAGCATGGGAAACCAGGCTAAACAGCTGGCATGGAGATAAACGATCTTTCTTCCCAAGACAAATGTATCGTTGCTCAAGGGTTTCCAATGTACCAATGATTTTTTTTAGAAAAGGCAAGTCCTAGAAAAGCACATCTTTTCCCCAAAGCGAGACATGCACATTCAGACTGAAATACCTGTTGGTGCATTACATTGGTATAATTTGTCAGTAGTGGCATGAAAAGTACAGTGGCCATCAAAGAAGGAGTATGTTGGAGAAATAGGCTGTCTAGAGCTGGCTGATTTCAGTTTATTCACATGGTGAAATTAATACTATCGCTTTGAACCATTTCAACTGTCAAAGCCCCATCCTATGGAATAAGAGACTTACTTTGAGTAGAATTACGGAAAAAATAGACCCATGTCTGATCCCACAGCAAGCTGGCTTCAAGAAAGGCAAAAGCTGCACATCGCAAGTGCTGAACCTGACTCAGCACATAGAAGATGGTTTTGAAAGGCAGCAGATCACAGGAGCTGTCTTCATAGACCTGTCAGCAGCCTAAGATACTGTGAACCACCGCCTCCTCCTGAGAAAAATGTATAATATCACAAAGGACTACCACCTCACCCGCCTCATAGGAAACCTGCTACAAAACAGAAGCTTTTTTGTTGAGTTCCAGGGCCAGAGAAGCAGATGGCGGAAACAAAAGAACAGCCTGCCTCAGGGGAGTGTGCTTGCTCCATCCATGTTCAACATCTACACAAATGACCAGCCACTGCCAGAAGGGACAGAGAGTTTCATCTATGCTGATGATCATGCCATTACTGCTCAAGCAGGGAGCTTTGAGATGGTTGAACAGAAGCTCTCCGAAGCTCTAGGTGCTCTTACTGCCTATTACAGGGAAAACCAGCTGATCCCTAACCCATCTAAAACACAGATATGTGCCTTTCATCTTAAGAACAGACAAGCATCCCGAGCTCTGAGGATCACCTGGGAAGGAATCCCACTGGAGCATTGCAGCACACCCAAATACCTGGGAGTCACTCTGGACCGTGCTCTTACCTACAAGAAGCACTGCCTGAACATCAAGCAAAAAGTGGGTGCTAGAAACAATATCATACGAAAGCTGACTGGCACACCCTGGGGATCACAACCAGACACAGTGAAGACATCTGCCCTTGCGCTATGCTACTCTGCTGCTGAGTACGCATGCCCAGTGTGAAACACATCTCACCACACTAAAACAGTGGATGTGGCTCTTAATGAGACATGCCGCATTATCACGGGGTGTCAGAGCCCTACACCACTGGAGAAATTACACTGTCTAGCTGGTATTGCACCACCTGACATCTGCCGGGAAGTAGCAGCCAATAGTGAAAGGACCAAGACAGTGACATCTCCAGCTCATCCCCTGTTTGGGTAGAAGCCAGCATGTCAACAGCTTAAATCTAGAAATCGTTTTCTAAGATCTACAGAGACACTTGCTGAACACCTCAGCAAGCGAGAGTCCAAAAGTGGCAGGCTCAAACCCAGAACCTCAACCAATGGCTGATACCAAATGAGAGACCCCCCCCTGGGCACACAGAAGACTGGGCGACTTGAGCTCTGGCACCACGAGATGCAGAGCCAACCTCAAGAAATGGGGCCACAAAGTGGAATCCACAACATGCGAGTGTGAAGAAGAGCAAACCACTGACCACCTGCTGCAATGCAACCTGAGCCCTGCCACATGCACAATGGAGGACCTTCTTGCAGCAACACCAGAGCACTCCAAGTGGCCAGATACTGGTCAAAGGACATTTAATCAACTACCAAACTCACAAATTTTTTATTTTGTCTGTTTGTTTGTTTTGTTCTGTTAGAAATGTAATGCAGTTGACTGGTTGGCCTGACATGACAAATAAAATCCTATGGAATCACAATCTCATCCTATGAAATCTGGGGTTCTGTTTAGTTATTTCCAGCATAAGATGGGAATAGAGTGCCATGTAGAGATGCAAATCATTTCAGAAAATACTGGGTTAATTTAAACAGACCTGAGAAGTAGGAATGAAGAGTCTGCCCTACTTCCAAGAATTCCCAGGAAACACTTCAAGATGAAGAAAGCACCCCATGGATCACAAAAACGATTGTGCAGGGAAAATCACCATGAGACTTTCAGAGACTTTTCTTCTCCTCTGGAGGGCACTCCATGTTGCTTTCAGTATATATTTACAAGGATTAAAAAAGAACCCTGGGTGGATATCTAGGATTTGCAGAACAACATTTCTCACTATTCTTCCCCTCTAACAAGCCAATACTTTCTATGACATTGGGGCAGTGAATCTATTATAGGTTTTGCTTCAAATTTGAAGCAGTTGTCCAAGGTGCTGAATCACTTTGGATGGCATGTTCAATGCTACCCAAACCCTAGAGTGAATTCATGGGACTTACCCATTATCACTGGCATGAGAGCCTTAGTTTTGGAAGTACCAGTCTAAATCTTGATTCTTCTCTGTGTTGGAGCATGTAAAGAAATCAGTTTGTGGGTGTGTGGCAACTGTAAAATAAGATGCATGAAGTTGATTGTCCATGCTACACCCAGGGAGATGGCTGAGCCTGGGACTTTTGGATACTGTTACATTTTTCAGCTGTGCAAGTGCTTGCAGAAAAGCAGAGAGAAGCAGACAGAGACAGAATTTGGAGTGTGCTCTTGCTTTGTGAGCTACTGAAGGAGTTTATCTACATCAGTGGTTCTCAACCTGGAGTCCTCAGATGTTTTTGGCCTACAACTCCCAGAAATCCCAGCCAATTAACCAGATGTCAGGATTTCTGGAAGTTGAAGGCCAAAAACATCTGGAGACCCCAGGTTGAGAACTACTGATCTACATGGAAAAAATACCATTTAAAAATCTATATAAATAAAAATGTAATGTTCATTTGTGGGATTAACATAACTCAAAAACTACTGGACGAATTGACACCAAATTTGGACACAATACACATATCAGGCCAACGAGTGCCCACACAGCAGAAGAGACTTAAAAACCCAAAAATTAAAAAATACATTACAACACATGTGCAAAACCACATATATATATGCAAACACACATATATACACATATACAGAAATATATACACATATACACACACAAAACACATATACACAGACTGGGCCACAGCAACATGTAGCAGGGAATGGCTAATCTAATCTCTCATAAAAGGACATTATGTGAGTTGATGCTACTGACCACATAATTGCAAATACGTAGTTCTGAACTATGAAGAGTAAACGACAGTGTTCCCTCACTTATCGTGGGTGTTACGTTCCAGGACCACCCCTGATAAGTGAAAATCAGGGAAGTAGGGACACTCCTCTTTCCCCTTCCCCTCCTCCTTCCGATTCGCTCGGGGAAGAAAGGAAAGGAAGCAATTCCTCCCCCTCCTCCTCCTCCTCCTCCTTCCCCCCCTCCTTCCCACTTGCTCGGGGAAGGAAGGAAAAGAAGCAAGCCCTCCTCCTCTTCCTCCTTTTCCCCCTCCTCCTTCCCCACAAAACAGCGAGTCTGCGGAAAGCGAACCGCAAAGTAGCGGGGGAACACTGTACTTGTTCATTACTGTTCATCTGCATGGCATATTTTCTTTCTCTGGCAAGGCAGTGTGAGCTCTGGTCAAACTTGAACTACGTGTGATTTTCATTTTGTCACTCTGTGTGCATACCATATGGGGCATTATGGACTTTCTTTACAGCTGTGGTGTTGGTGATTGTGTTCTTCTGGATGTGTTTGGGCTGCAGTTCACATGTTGCCTTGTTCTTGAGGATGCTCATTGGAATTGCCATTCAATAACACCAAACTAAGTTTCTCTCTTTTGTTACGGCAAAGTACACAGTCAAGACTCAGTTATCTTTTTCTTCGGGTAGACTTGAAGTGGTAATTTTTTTTAAAAAATCCAACCAGCCTTTGAAAAGAGATTTAATGCTCAGCACATGCTCCAGCAAGCTAACAAATGGTGCTCACCTCATCCTCTCCTGTCTTGTTTGAGGTGGCGGGTATGTCGGGGAGTGTGGGAGACAAAGGTCTCTTTAGCAGGGGATTAGATCATTTGAAATGATCATAACATCGGCTCTTAACTTCTGAGGGTGGGAACTGGTTTTGAACTTGGCGGGATGGTGTTTCATCACAAATATTAAGCTGCCGACTGCCTTCTCCACCATCCCTCTCTGCCCCCTTGATCCTCTTTCAGATTTTTTTTAAAGAAACAGCACAGAAGAGTGAAAGGGAGAGAGAAAAGGGATTGTAATGGATTAGCTATTAGGCATTTCTGAAAGTGGCAAGAGATATCAGACACAATCACACCCCAGATGGCTGTCAGATCAGGGGAATACAAAGAAAGAGGAAATGTGTCCCCCGTCAAGCTGGGGCTTTGAATTTGCACCTTGGAGGCCATAGGTTCACATTCCAGTCTGGTCTTGTAGTCAGAGCTGTAGACTTGGCGGAGAAGTTTGCTCCAGGTGTTGCTCCTTGAAATGTGAACATGTGCACAAAGCAATTCAGTGTACATACATGCGCCTTTATGGACACAAAGGGATGTACACAGTGGCCAGAATATGACCTGCCACCTGGAAACCCTATTAGGGAAGCCATCCATATCTCCTCTTCTAATTCATCTTGGTTGTCACAGAGGGAAACTTATGTATTTATTTATTTAAAACTTTTGTATCCTGATCTTCTCAATAATAATAATAATAATAATAATAATAATAATAATAATTTATTTATAACCCGCTAACATCTCCCCGGTGGCGCAGTGGGTTAAAGCACTGAGCTGCTGAGCTTGTTGATCGAAAGGTCGCAGGTTCGATTCCGGGGAGCGGCGTGAGCTTCCGCTGTCAGCCCTAGCTTCTGCCAACCTAGCATTTCGAAAACATGCAAATGTGAGTAGATCAATAGGTACCGCTCCGGCGGGAAGGTAACGGCGCTCCATGCAGTCATGCCGGCCACATGACCTTGGAGGTGTCTATGGACAACGCTGGCTCTTCGGCTTAGAAATGGAGATGAGCACCACACCCCAGAGTCAGACATGACTGGACTTAATGTCAGGGGAAAACCTTTACCTTTTTAACATCTCCCCAAGGGACTCGGTGCGGCTTACATGAGGCCGACCCCACAATACATCAACAACCCCCCCCAAAAAAACCCAAAAAACAACCCCCAAAAACAGTAATACAAATCAATACATAACTCATAATAAAAATAAGCAGTAAACATTAACAATAACACAACGACGTTTAAAAAACCTATGGCTGGGCCAAATACAATAATTAAAATTTTAAAAATAATGCTGAGCATGACCAGGTGGGATAAAAAATTTTTGGAGAGGGATGGGGCGTGCAGACAATCTTAGATCACTAATAAAGTGCATTTAGGGACATATTGCTGGGAATTTCCTTATTCTGGGAAGGCACACTGGAGTTTTCAGAGAGGGATGGGGCAAGCAGACATTCCTAGATCCATAGTAAAGTGCATTTAGAGGACATATTGCTGGGAGTTTCCTTATTCTGGGAAGGCACACTGGAACAACCATGTTTTCAGGCTCCTCCTAAAGACTGCCAGAGTTGGGGCATGCCTGATGTCCTTGGGGAGTGAGTTCCAGAGTCGAGGGGCCACCACCGAGAAGGCCCTCTCCTTTGTCCCCACCAATCACGCCTGCGATGGAGATGGGAGCGCGATCTGGGCCTCTCCAGATGATCAAAGAGATCGCGGGTTCGTACACAGAAATGCGGTCGCAGGTAGGGGGTCCCAAACCGTTCAGGGCTTTGTAGGTAAGAACCTGCACCTTGAATTGGGACCAGAAAATGAATGGCAGCCAATGGAGCTCCTTAAACAGGAGGGTTGACCGCTCCCTGTAAGGAGAACCAGTTAACAACCTGGCAGCCACCCACTGAACCAATTGAAATTTCCGGGCCGTTTTCAAGGGCAACCCCTCCGTAGAGGGACTCAGACCGGCTGACAGCAAAAATTCAGTGCTAACACTAAAATCTAAAATATCATACATCAACATTAAAATTAACCAATATATATAGGATAAATTACATAACAGCCATTCGCCAAGATAAAATCATGTCAACTCAGTCCGTATATTCAGTCCATATATTGTGGTCAGTAACTTTGGTCAATTGCTGGTCTCAGACATCATTCCGTAAAAGCTCCGTTCCACAGTTTTCATTAGCTTATTAAAGATCAGGAGGGAGGGGTCAGATCTAATTTCATTCGGGAGGGAATTCCATAGCCGAGGAGCCACCACAGAAAAGGCCCTGTTTCTCGTTCCCACCAGATGCACCAGCAAAGGTGGCGGGACTGAGAGCAGGGCCTCTCCAGATGATCTGACAAGCTGGAATGTGTCCAGAGGAGGGTGACTAAAATGATCAAGGGTCTGGAGAACAAGCCCTATGAGGAGCGGCTTAAGGAGCTGGGCATGTTTAGCCTGAAGAAGAGAAGGCTGAGAGGAGATATGATAGCCATGTATAAATATGTGAGAGGAAGCGACAGGGAGGAGGGAGCAAGCTTGTTTTCTGCTTCCTTGGAGACTAGGACGCGGAACAATGGCTTCAAACTACAAGAGAGGAGATTCCATCTGAACATGAGGAAGAACTTCCTGACTGTGAGAGCCGTTCAGCAGTGGAACTCTCTGCCCCGGAGTGTGGTGGAGGCTCCTTCTTTGGAAGCTTTTAAACAGAGGCTGGATGGCCATCTGTCAGGGGTGATTTGAATGCAATATTCCTGCTTCTTGGCAGGGGGTTGGACTGGATGGCCCATGAGGTCTCTTCCAACTCTTTGATTCTATGATTCTATGATTCTATCTTAATACTCTTGATGGTTCATGGTTCAGATCTGCTCACCTTATGATGAGATGGTAAACTTTCCCTAAAACAGGGGAACCTTCAAAAGTTATAACACTTTGTTTCCAATAAAAGAAGTCTTTCCTTCACTTAGTCAAGGGTCAACTTCTCCCTTCCATCAACTTGGCCCTCAATCCTTTCCAAATAAAGCTTACACTCCTTATGCTCAGAGTCTACTCAAAATGAACCTGAGGGGAAAGAGATGTAGCAACTTGAAAGGCAATGAAGGTGTTGGTTGTTTGCTGGATTTTAAGCATGGAAGGGAGTGTGTGCCATCCTGACCTTGGGCACATACAAAAGGAGAGATGACAGGTAGAAGTGGCTGGTGTCTCCCATGTTAGTGGACAATGAATACACTTCTGGATTTGTTCTGAATGTGAAAGGAGGCTCTTCACATTCAAGGCTCTGAAACGTATTCCTCAAATTGGTTTGGCTTATTGAGTAACTTTTCAAATTCAGAGTGGATTGACTAGTTCTGGCCCAGCTAAATTGTCCGAATGCATCCACCTCTATGTCCCATCTCATAATCTAAGATCATCCGGGGAGGCCCTGCTCTCGCTCCCGTCAACAGAGCAAATGCGTCTGGTGGGGACAAGAGACAGGGCCTTCTTGGCGGTGGCCCCTCGCCTTTGAAACACATTCCCAAATGAGGTAAGATCTGCTCCCTCCCTCCTGGCTTTTAGAAAGAAATGAAAATCATGGTTTTGGGAAGAGGCCTTTGGACAATAGATGTATGTAGAGTTTTAGAGAGACATGGACTGGAATGGCAATATGACTGGCAAGATTGTTTTATTGTTTTAATGCTGTTGATGTATTGTTTAATTTATGATTTATGTTAATTGTGTTTTTTATTGTAACTGTTATGTATTGGCATCATGTCAGGTGGCCAATACAAGGCATTGAATTTTGCCATCTATGCAGGCATGTAGCCGGGGAGGGGGGGGGGGGGGGGCTTGAGGGGCTTCAGCCCCCCCCCCCCCGAAATTCTCAGGGTGGTCTGCGAGAAGGCCTTACTGGTACATTATTTAAACTGTTATGTTTATTCATATCATGATCTGATCACCATGCTCAATATATCCCATATGCATGGGGGTATTGGGGTAACAATACAAAAGGTTTGCTAGGGTAGACCCTCTTTCACTCAGACTAGCCCCCCCCCGAATCAAACTCAGCCCCCCCCCCCCAATCAAAACCCTGGCTACAGGCCTGCATCTATGTGTAAACCGCTTTGAGTCCCCCCAGGGGTGAGAAAAGCAGTATATAAATGCTGTAAATAAATAAATAAATAGATTTAAAAAATCATAGAATCATAGAGTTAGAAGAGATGTTGTAGGCCATCCAGTCCAACCCCATTCTGCCAAGAAGCAGGACAATCACGTTCAAAACACCCCCAACAGATGGCCATCCAGCCTCTGTTTAAAAGCCTCCATAGAAGGAGCCTCCACCACACTTCGGGGCAGAGAGTTCCACTGCTGAACAGCTCTCACAGTTAGGAAGTTCTACGTGGAATCTCCTTTCCTGTAGTTTGAAGCCATTGTGTCCTAGTCTCCAGGGCAGCAGAAAACAAGCTCCTCCCTATGACTTCCTCTCACATATTTATACATGGCTATCATGTCTCCTCTCAGACTTCTCTTCTTCAAGCCAAATATGCCCCACTCTTTAAGCCGCTGCTCATAGGGTTTGTTCTCCTTGATAATTTTAATCACCCTCCTCTGGACACATTCCAGCTTGTCAACATCTCCCTTCAATTGCGGTGCCCGGAATTGGACACAGTGTGATTCCAGGTGTGGTCTAACCAAGGCAGAATAGAGTGGTACCATGAGTTCCCTGGATCTAGGCACTATGCTCCTATCGATGCAGTCCAAAATCCCATTGGCTTTTTTTGCCGCCGCATCACATTGTTGGCTCATGTTTAACTTGTTGTCCATGAGGACCCCAAGATCTTTTTGACACGTACTGCTCTCGAGCCAGGCATCGTCCCCCATACTGTATCTTTGCATTTCATTTTTTTCTGCCTAAGTGGAGTATCTTGCATTTGTCCCCATTGAACTTCATTTTGTTAGTTTTGACCCAACTCTCTAATCTGTTAAGATTGTTTTGACTACCCATCAACATGGGAGCTACCAACTGCCTTCAGAAACAATTGAGTTCTTCTTTGGGTTAATTGGGAGATGGCTAAACTGAGGGAAGTTACTTTTCTCATCTCAGAATCCCTGCTGCAATCTGGCACTTGGAATCTTAAAGCCAACAAAGTAGCTTTTTGAAATTCTGCTCATTTGTCAACACTTTCCATCTTAATTTCCTGCTGAATTACATAGTTAGCTTCTCAATTAGACCGTTATGTGGTACTATTTTTTCACAAAATTTTTTTCTGGCAGCCAGGACAAAAGTATATTCTTTTCACAAATGGGGAACTGCAGAGACAATTAAAAAAGAAAGCAAAACAAATGCAATATATGCCAAAATTCTGCACCCGGAGGAGCTTCATTCTTCATCTCTTTCAGCCTCATAAATGAGCAGAACACAGATAATGTGATTAAAGCACATTGCCTATAAAACAGGACTATTGAACAACACAATATTTTACCAGCCTGTGGCTATTAATTCAGAGATTCAGTGATTTCCCCAGAACATAAATTATAGTTGCATGTTGTCTATGTAGCCTCTAACTACTTAAAGGATGTGTACACCTATCCTTGGATTACACCGCATCAGCTGGGACTTACGTAAGAAAATGCTGCTGGTATCTGATACATAAATAAAGCCCTCACTTGGATTTCATTAATTTTTAAAAGCAGAAGATGAATCACTGATTTCCCTAGAATGTAAATTATAGTTCCACATTGTCTATATAGCCTCTAACTACTTAAATATATTAAAAATAATATATTAAAATATTAGGAAAAATAGTCAAAAACATGTTTTTCAAGTCCTGGAAACTTCAATAAGAAGAATCCAGGACTAATGAGAATTTTCACAAAATTCGCAAAATATTATTTCTGTGCAGAAATAATGTTTCTGTACATTTTTTTTCTGCATAGCAAAAGTTGTAATTGGGGACTTATCTGGTATAAGGTTGATTTTTTTTTTTTGCAGTTTTTAGAGACTGATTGGAAACATCTTCCCAGTCCCTTCCAAACATTGTGCAATTAGATTTTGGTTCAGTCAGTGGGTCTCCCACACCAGTCCTCCTTAAGCACGGGTTTTCTCTCCAAGAAAGTGTTTATTCCTCACCTCCTGCCCTGTAGCATTCTGCCAGACAGGGCGTGTGTGTTAAATTTACAGTTTATTTGCACAGCGTTTCATCTTGTTTCTGCATCTCTCACCCAGTGACGGAAAAGCTGGAAGGGAATGAGATTTATATCTGCTCCTTCTACTACCTTGTATAAATAAAAGGGGAGATATAAAATATTTCTCCTTGAGAGAAAGTGTGAAGGCTGCAGCTCATTGTTTAAACAGGCTTTTGAGAGATTTGGTTGGTCATGTGAATATGTCTGCCTCTGGGCTAAGGTTTTGGGGAGAATCTCTCCTTAACCAAAAGCCAAATAGAAAATTGGGAGAGATTGGTTCAATCAGCATGACTTTTTAAGCAGGCTATAAACGCCAATGGAATTAACTCTGAGAGAGTTCATATTGACTGGCGATAGAGCAATGGAGGGGCAAAATCAGAATGATTTTCTCCATCAGTACGCTGATGACACTCAGCTGGTGCTGAAGATGGAAGGCCGACCGGACTCTGTACCCGATTATTTTCATCAGTGGTTCGAGGCCGCTACTGGATGGCTGCGTGCCAGCAGGTTGAGGGTGAATCCAGCAAAGACGGAGATCCTATGGCTGGGTCAACCGGGCAGTGGGGATATCCAGCTGCCTACCCTGGATGGCGAGGCGCTACGCCCGTCATCATTGGTAAAGAGTCTGGGAGTCCTTTTGGACCCTCTGCTGATAATGGAGGCCCAGGTCTCCGCCGTTAGCAGAACCGCCTTTTTTCATCTGCGGCAGGCTAAACGGCTGGCTCCCTACTTGTCCAGGGATGACCTAGCTATGGTAATCCAGGCCACGGTCATCTCAAGACTGGACTACTGTAATGCCCTCTACATTGGCCTTCCTCTGTCGGTGATCCGGAAGCTCAAGTTGGTACAAAATGCAGCTGCTTGGCTTCTTGCGGGAATTCCGATGAGATGCCACATAACACCAATCTTACTGCAGCTGCATTGGTTACCAATTGAGCACCGGATCACTTTCAAAGTGATGGTACTCACCTTTAAGGCCTTGCATGGTCTGGGGCCGATGTACCTGAGGGACCGCCTCACCCCCTACCAACCCCAGAGATCCCTCCGTTCTGAGGACCAAGATCTATTGGAAATTCCCAGTGCCAAGACCTTGTGTCTAACAGCAACCAGACGCAGAGCCTTTACAGCAGTGGCACCATCACTCTGGAATACTCTGCCACCTGAAGTCCGTGCCTTGCGGGACTTATCAGCTTTCCGCAGGGCATGTAAGACATACCTGTTTTGACAGGCCTTTGATCTTTGATATTGCTGTTTTTAAATTGTTTTTATTTTGTTAGATTTTAGCCTGTTCTTGTAAGCCGCTCCGAGCCCCAGGGGAGTGGCGGCATATACGTTTGAATAATAAATAAATAAATAAATAAAAAATAAAAATTATTTCCCAGTTGCAATTTTTCTTGACATCAGTCCCAGCGTGCACTGCTTCCAATTAGAATAGTTTCCAGATTGGACATCTGATGAGAAGAATCCTGAACTAACAAGAATTTCATAGGTTATGTCTAATTTTGCACAGAATTCACAAATTGGATGTTTTTGCACACAAAACACATTCTGTACTGAAAGTGCAAATTTCTGTGCGGAAGTATCATTTTCTGTGCTGAAAATGTGATTTTCCAAGCAAAACAATGCATGCACATTTGTGTGCATTTTGTGGAACTTTTGGAGATTTTTCTCATAGCAGGAAAATTGGTAGAATTACTAGTTTCTTCATTTGAGATGACATTAGCAATGGCAGTAGAAATCAGGCCCAGGTGATACTGCCCTATATATGAAATTGCAATGGTGCCAGAACTATCTTAATCTTCCTTTCTATCAGATTAAGGTTCTTGGTCAGCCTTGAGCACAACTGACACAAAAATAATAACTCTGCCTTTTTCTTTCCTTTTCTTTTTTGTCATCTCGAAATGTCCTTTAATCTTTAATCGTTCTGCCCTGTAACCTTTAATAACAGCTTCCTTTTCTTATGATGTTTGTGAGGAGGAAATACAGAGTGTGCATCATGCAGGAGATCAAACTGAATCTTTAATTTAATCAGTTGTTAATAAGTGTTAAAAACAGCAGGCCCTGGTGGGCCTTTCATTTGTTTCACATTCACACGGAAAATCAATACAGCAAGAAGCCAGGGGGGTCCGCTCTTTTGAAAAGTTATAATTAATATGTTCTCCTTCTTCCTTTTGAAAAATCTCCAAATATTGAGTAGAGTGGGCCTTTGGTGTCCATTAGGCTTAGT
Organism: Anolis sagrei ordinatus; assembly: GCF_025583915.1. Taxonomy (NCBI): domain Eukaryota; kingdom Metazoa; phylum Chordata; class Lepidosauria; order Squamata; family Anolidae; genus Anolis; species Anolis sagrei. Next base: position 36,972,005 of record NW_026847882.1, on the reverse strand, counting down.
TCCAGGAGCCCTATGGATACCAAAATCCAAGGATGCTCAAGTCTTGTAATATACAACAGCTTAGCAAAATTGTGTCTTTTATATACAATGGCAAAAGAAAGGTTTCCTTCAAGCTTCAATATTTTCAATACATTTCATCTGTGGATGTAGAGTCCATGGATATGGAGAGTCAACTGTACGCTTTGCCAGATCCCTACAGTCCTTCATTCTTTCTTCTTGTGTCTAAGTCCCCATTTACTCTGACCATATAATTTGGAACTGTAGTATTTGGTCAGTGTAGACCAGTGGTTGACAACATTTTTTGACCAGGGAACACTTAACCAGGGAACACTTGAACCAGGGACCACTTGGACCATGAACTACTTGACCAGGGACCACTTTGACCGGGGAATACTCTTCAACATTAGTACCCAAAGGGTTATGAATCAGTTTTTGGTCAAGTTCAGATTCAGTTTAGTTATTTGAGGTGCTTATTCAGGAAATTGCATTGGCTAGACAACATCAGCTCTAGTTTCTGATACAGAACAAATCAGTTTTTGGTCAACTTTAGATTTGGTTTGGTTATCTGGAGTGCTGATTCAGAAAATTGCATTGGCTAGACCACATCAGCTCTAGTTTCTGATACAGAAGGAATCAATTTTTGGTCAACTTTAGATTTGGTTTGTTTATCTGGGGTGCTGATTCAGATAATTGCATTGGCTAGACCACATCAGCACTAGTTTCTGATACAGAATAAATCCGTTTTTGGTCAACTTTAGACTTGGTTTGGTTATCTGGGCTGCTGATTCAGAAAATTGCATTGGCTAGACCACATCAGCTCTAGTTTCTGATACGGTTTTTGGTCACCTTTAGATTTAGTTTGGTTATTTGGGGTGCTTATTCAGAAGATTGCATTGGCTAGACCACATCAGCTCTAGTTTCAGATACAGTTTTTGGTCACCTTTAGATTCGGTTTGGTTATTTGGGATGTTTATTCAGAAGACTGCATTGGCTAGACCACATCAGCTCTAGTTTCTGATACAGAACATATGCCATCCAGTAGTTGCCATCTGCTCAGCCACAGAAAATCATATTTAATAATCTAGATCTGATGTGGTAGTAGTAATCTTTTGTGGGTAGTCAGCATGTTCTGTCCCGACATCTCCTTTGCCACCACACTATTAGAGGGTTTCTGGCTTTAGGCCGGGACATGGAACTGAAACAGTCTTGGTCGCCTTAGTAGATGATCTTCGTCGGGAGCTCGACAGGGGGAGTGTGTCCCTGTTGGTTCTGCTGGACCTCTCAGCGGCCTTCGATACCATCGACCACGGTATCCTTCTGGGACGCCTTGCGGAAATGGGCCTTGGAGGCACTGTTTTTCAGTGGCTCCGGTCCTTCCTAGAGGGTCGCTCTCAGAAGGTGTTACTGGGAGACACCTGTTCTACTCCACAACCGTTGTCTTGTGGGGTTCCTCAGGGTTCAATACTGTCTCCCATGTTGTTCAACATCTACATGAAGCCGCTGGGAGAGATCATCCGGAGTTTCGGGGTACGATGTCATCTGTACGCGGATGATGTCCAACTCTGTCACTCCTTTCCACCTTCTTCTAAGGAGGCTGTTCAGGTCCTGAACTGGTGCTTGGCCGCTGTAACGGTCTGGATGAGGTCGAACAAATTGAAATTGAATCCAGGCAAGACAGAGGTACTCCTGGTCAGTCGTAAGGCCGAACAGGGTATAGGGTTACAGCCTGTGTTGGACGGGGTGCACTCCCCCTGAAGATGCAGGTTCGCAGTTTGGGTGTGATCCTGGACTCATCGCTGAGCCTGGAACCTCAGGTTTCGGCGGTGACCAGGGGAGCATTCGCACAGTTAGAACTCGTGCGCCAACTGCGCCCGTACCTTGGGAAGTCTGACTTGGCCACGGTAGTCCACGCTCTGGTTACATCCCGTATAAACTACTGCAACGCTCTCTACGTGGGGTTGCCTCTGAAGACTGCTCGGAAGCTTCAAATGGTCCAACGATCGGCAGTCAGGATGCTAACAGGAGCGGCACTCAGGGAGCACACCACTCCACTGCTGCGCCAGCTCCACTGGCTGCCAATTTGCTACCGGGCACAATTCAAAGTGCTGGCTTTAGCCTTTAAAGCCCTAAACGGTTCTGGCCCGACCTACCTGTCCGAACGCATCTCCTCCTATGAACCAGTTAGGATGTTAAGATCGTCTGGGGAGGCCCTGCTCTCGGTCCCGCCGGCTTCACAAGCACGCCTGGCAGGGACGAGAAGACAGGGCCTTCTCAGTAGTGGCCCCCCGGCTGTGGAACGCCCTTCCCACAGACATTAGATCGGCCCCCTCCTTATTGGCATTCAGGAAGAGAGTGAAGACCTGGCTCTTCGATCAGGCTTTCAACTAAGCAGCACAATTGATTGATTACTGGAATATGGATTAATGGACAACGAGATCGGATGCTGATTCTATTGATGAGACGTGATGGATTGTTGTTTTCTGTACTGCTGTATTGATGTTGATGTTAATTGATTGATATTACTGTTTTAAATGATTATGATTTTGTACTGTATTGCTGATACTGGTTGTTAACCGCTCTGAGTCGCCAAATGGCTGAGAAGAGCGGTATACAAGTAAAGTAAATAAATAAATAAATAAATAAATTTTATGAGACCATTGTTTTGAGGCAACGGTGCCATAATGGTGAGGCCATGGACCATATTTTTGTTCTTGTGGACCACTGGTGGTCCATGGACCACAGTCTGGAAACCACTGGTGCAGAACCATCTCATGAACTTCAATACTGTTAGACTGCATTATAGGAGTCTACGCTCACAATATAATGTAGTTCCAAATGGCATTATATGGCAGTGTAGGCAGGACCAAAGCTCTGTAATGTAACAAGCCTGCAGACCATTTTGGACAAGTGACTGCTGCTTACCATTTAAGAGCAATCTGTACCTGTTGCTCTTGTTTTTGGGTGGCTATTTCTTCAGCCCTGCTCATACAAGACACAATGGGGCTATTAGAAGAACCAGAAGAAGGGTAAACCAAGTACATCATAGATGGTGCCATTCTGGCGCCATTCGGACGTGTACTGGGTAGAAGCGGTAATAATAATTTTGAGCTATCTCAGCACGCTTGCCACCCTCTGATCCTTTAATGGCTTTGTTTGGCTGTATGAAAGCTATAGCAGAGAAGGATTGCCAAGAATGGGCTATTAATTGGATCACCCGTGTGTGCAAATGGAAAGACCCCACAAGCCCGTTAATTGACAACAGAGCAGAAAGAATGTAGCGTATCCTTTAAAAAGTGACTAAATCATTTAATTAGATTTTGGAAGGCAGACAAAATAAGAAGAAGGTGGAGAGTTTTATCACCGATCAACACAACTGCAGGGTTTTTGTTATTTTGTTTTTCAGAAACATTTTTGAAAGCTACTTCTGAAAGCCTGCAATGTGCTGCTAGTCCTCCATTTTACATGTGGTAGGGCTCAGACTGCATTTTAGTAATAATAATGTTATAATACTTTATTTATATTCTGCCTTCTCATCCCGAAGGGGACTCAGGGCAGATCACAGTACACATTCACGGCAAACATTCAATGCCGCTTTGTATAGACAATGCACAGACAGACAACAGAAGGAGATGGTTTGTTTTGAAACAGTGTCCAGCTGTTTTTGGTGCCATGGAAGGTTGGGCTCTGGTCCAGGTGGTGATGTTGTTCTATCCTCTGTGACGAAGAGCCATCAGGACTTCCTCCTTCCTTTTGGTCGCGCAGCATTTTCTGATTTTTTATTCTTTTCTTTATGGCGTCGTAAAACACCTTCCCCACTTTTGTTGGTACCTAATTTCTCTAATCACAGCTAAAGTTGTTTTCAAATTGCTTAGGTAAACAGTGAGCTAGGCTGACAGTTGCCAGCTCACGCCAACCCAGGGCTTCGAACTTGAAACCTTTTGGTTGATAAATCTTATAATTGCTGATGATTTACCAGCTGTGCTAAACTTCCTAGTAAGTGATCTGTGGTTTGCTCCTGTCCATTCTCGCATGTTATGGACTCCACTTTGTGGCCCCATTTCTTAAGATTGGCTTCACCCTGTGGTGCCAGAGTGCAGCCTGTTCAGTCACCCAATTTTCTGTGTGCCCAGGTGGGAGTCTCTCATTTGGTATCAGCCATGATTTGAGGTTCCGGGGTTTAGCCTGCCACTTTTGGACTCTCACTTGCTGAGGTGTTCCTGCAAGTTTCTCTGTAGATCTTAGAAAACTATTGATTTAAGGTGTTGGCGTGCTGGCTGATATCCGAACAGAGGATGAGCCAGAGATGTCACGGCCTTGGTCTTTTCATTATTGCCTGCTACTTCCTAATGGATCTCAGGTGGTGCAATACCAGCTAAACAGTGTAATTTCTCCAGTGGTGTAATGCACAGACATCCTGTGATAATGAAACATGTCTCATTAAGAGCTGCATCCACTGTTTTAATGTGGTGAGATGTGTTCCACACTGGGCATGTGTACTCAGCAGCAGAGTTGCAAAGCTGATGACAAGAGCAGATGACTTCATTATCTCTGGTTGTGCCACCAGGTAACAAATCATCTATGGAAACTAGTAACACTGGGACTGTATGGAGTCGTTCAAGGTTCCATCTACACTATTGCATCATTTAACTTCATAATGCAGCTGAACTGCATTGAACTGCATTATATGGGAGTGTAGATGTAGCCCCACGTATCACCAGTGGCTTGACTCTCCTCTCTAGCAGAATCATGGATCTTCAAAGTATTCAAGGTATTCCATACCTGGGGAAGGGATGCGAATTTCACTTTCTCTTCAAAAGAGTGCTTACTTACTTACTTGTTTACTTACTTAGGTGATCCCTTGCAGCCTGAGGATGATGGTCTTCCAAGTTCAGTGTCTTGGCGGTGAGTCTGTAGGTGGCCGCGGAGCCCTATTCTTGATCTACATGTTCTCCTGCAGTGAGGACATCGGTTTCCAGGTGGAAGGCAGTCCCAGTTGAGATTGGCTTGATGCACCTTCCTCTTGGCACGTTTCTCAGTCTCACCCTCCATTCATGCCTCTTTGAATTCTGCAGCACTGCTGGTCACAGCTGACCTCTAGTTAGTACTACTGTTTCAAGAATCTACAAAGCTCAGGATCCCATAGTATATTATTTATTTATTTATCGTGTCAGGAGCAAACCAAACAGTTGTATTGCATTTTTAACAAACAAACAAACAAAACACAAGGTTTGCAAGCTTGGTAGTTGATTGAATGTCATTTGACCAGTATCTGGCCACTTGGAGTGCCTCTGGTGTTGCCGCAAGAAGGTCCTCCATTGTTCAAGTGGTAGGGCTCAGGTTGCATTGCAGCAGTGGTCAGTGGTTTGCTCTTCTCCACACTCGCATGTCGTGGATTCCACTTTGTAGCCCCATCTCTTAAGGTTGGCTCTGCATCTCGTGGTGCCAGAGCGCAGTCTGTTCAGCGCCTTCCAAGTCGCCCATTTTTCTATGTACCCAGGGGGGAGTCTCTCATTTGGTATCAGCCATTGATTGAAGTTCTGGGTTTGAGCCTGCCACTTTTGGACTCTCGCTTGCTGAGGTGTTCCAGCGAGTGTCTCTGTAGATATTAGAAAACTATTTCTTCATTTAAGTCGTTGACGTGCTGGCTGATACCCAAACAGGGGATGAGCTGGAGATGTCACTGCCTTGGTCCTTTCACTATTGGCTGCTATTTCCCTGCGGATGTCAGGTGGTACAATGCCAGCTAAGCAGTGCAATTTCTCCAGTGGTGTAGGGCGCAGACACCCCGTGATAATGCGGCATGTCTCATTAAGAACCACATCCGCTGTTTAGTGTGGTGAGATGTGTTCCACACTGGGCATACATACTCAGCAACAGAGTAGCATAGCGCAAGGGCAGATGTCTTCACTGTGTCTGGTTGTGATCCCCAGGTTGTGCCAATCACATAGTATATTGTATAGTATAGTCACACATTGTATATTGATGCATGGCAATTAAAGTGGTGTCAAACTTAATTCTACAGTGTAGATGCATCCATGATTCATGATAACCTTAAGAGAAAAAGTACAGATTTAAAGATTGTATTGTGGGGATTAGGGTATGGATTCTAAAATGTGTGTTTTTTAGATAATACATTTCAGATAAAATACATATTTTGAGATAAAGTATCCATTGAAGTGAGTATTTTTGAGAGGATGGAAAAACAACATTCATAGGTTGATATAGGCATGGAATGGAATGAAGACCGGAAGCACGCAGAAGGGATGCGGCATGGAAATAGACATTATTTGTTCGCCCCGCAGCAAAAATCCTTCGTTGTGCCGAACATCCGTCGAAAGGACTCCTGGTGATTTGGGGAGTGAGGTAGGGGGGCATGTCAAATATGTTTTGAGAAATAATATTCAACAGCTGTATTCCTAGACCTCCAAGAATCCTTTCAAATAGGTTCAGTGAGGAGGAGATGGCAACCTGCCAGTCAAAAGCCAATCAGTTATAAAGGAACATTAAGAAAAAATCAAAATCAGAGACTGACATTTCCCCCCTTTGCTCATTTTCATTTAAAAATATAATTTTATTGCTGTTTTCTGGGAGGGTATGATATGCATGCTATGCATTACCCGCCCTAATTGAATAAACATAATTGAGTCCAGGTGGGGCCATTCAGGAGCCTGCTCCTGGTCTCCCTTGTCCACATGAAATTATTTACCTGGGAAAGGAAAGCTGCATGAATCTAGATGGGTATGTAATTATGTGAAGCGCACAGCTCAAGGGAACAGGCATTAAATATAGTAGGCATTGTTAGAATCATAGAATCATAGAGTTGGAAGAGACCTCAAGGGCCATCCAGTCCAACCCCCTACCAAAAAGCAGGAAAATCCCATTCAAAGCACTCCCAACAAATGGCCATCCAGCCTCTGTTTAAAACCCTCCAAAGAAGAGCCTCCACCACACTCCGGGGCAGAGAGTTCCACTGCGGAATGGCTTTCACAGTCAGGAAGTTCTTCCTCGTGTTCAGATGGAATCTCCTCTCTTGTAGTTTGAAGCCATTGTTCCCTCGCGTCCTAGTCTCCAAGGAAGCAGAAAACAAGCTTGCTCCCCCTCCTCCCTGTGGCTTCCTCTCACATATTTATACATGGCTATCATATCCCCTCTCAGCCTTCTCTTCTTCAGGCTAAACATGCCCAGCTCCTTAAGCCGCTCCTCATAGGGCTAGTTCTCCATACCCTTGATCGTTTTAGTCGCCCTCCTCTGGACACATTCCAGCTTGTCAACACCTCTCTTCAATTGTGGTGCCCAGAACTGGACACAATATTCCAGGTGAGGTCTAACCAAGGCAGAATAGAGGGGCATTTCACACAGCTAGACACTATACTCTTATTGATGCAGGCCAAAATCCCATTGGCTTTTTTTGCCACAGCATCACATTGTTGGCTCATGTTTAACTTGTTGTCCACAAGGACTCCAAGATCTTTTTCACATGTACTGCATCGAGCCAGGAATCATCCCCCATTCTGTATCTTTGCATTTCTTTTTTTTCTGCCTAAGTGGAGTATCTTGCATTTGTCTCTGTTGAACTTCATTTTGTTGGTTTTGGCCAATCATCTCTCTAATGTGTTCAGATCTTTTAGAATTCTGTTCCTGTCTTCTGGAGTATTGGTTATCCCTCCCAATTTGGGATCATTTGCAAACCTGATGATCATGCCTTCTAACCCTTCATCTAAGTCATTAATAATCTCTTTCCCCAAAAACTTTTCCCTATTCCTATTTTCAATATTTGAAATACAGATTGTGTATCCTTTTTCCAAAAGGCATGAGAACAAAAGTGCTTTATTTTGGATTTAGGGAGACCCCGGTGATACAATGGGTTAAACCCTTGCGCTGGCAGGACTGCTTTTTTTTTTTTTTTTAACCTGCAAATGTGGAAGGACGGCTGTAGTTTGTTTTCTCTTTTTTTTTTTTTTTAAATTTTTATTGATTTATACTTTATTACATACTATTACATTTTGTACATCAACCTCTTTAACATGTTATTTTATTATTTTACTCTAACATTTCT